>JAFEMH010001008.1:0-559929 GCA_022495995.1 Adenophora triphylla var. japonica
TGCGTTTTTTGTTAATTGCTTTGAATTTTGTGGGTATTTTATAGAAAATTTTGTGGGAATTGTTAGGTCAGTGATCACGTTATTGTATCTGTGTTAGCACTTTATTTTTAATTGTTTGATCTGTTGAAAGGGGCTATATATGGATTTTGAATTGTTAAATTTGAGTTTGATTTGGGATAATATACTGTGTGTTTGAATGGTTGATCTTGTAGGAAAATGTATGATTATTAACACGCATATCTTTTGTGCGTAATATGTAATGGAAGAGGGAAGGAATGTGTTTTAATCATATGTGGGATGTATCGTTCAAAAAATAAATAAATCATATGTTGGATGTTTGTTTAGACCCAAAAAGACGGAGTCCATTGCATTGTCAAATTTAATTTATGATTTAAGATGATTTTGTTTATAAAAGAAATTCACTCTCTACAGATTTTCTCACCCCTTTTACCCATTTCAGGTGCTTATGATTTTGCATTCCCTTGTAATGTTCATTGAGGCACAAATCCCGGAATCCCTCATGGGTTGGTCCTTCTGTTGGTTTATGTCTAGTTGTTTTGATTGATGGGAAACACTGAAATATACATAGATGCCATGGCTTCCCCATGAGAACTGCTTTCATTTGTTGTGTCCTTGTTTGATTTTCATCTTCCTATTTTCTTTTTTACGAGGGAGGGCAATAAAAGGAGATGATTTTTTTTTGTCATTTGCTTGTAATGTTTATGTAGGAAAAACATAAACATTCAGTTCCCCTATGTTCCTGAATCATTGAGATTTTCTTATTAGCTCATCAACGGAAAAGGAGTTGAGGAATGAGGACCATAGCATTGGTACCTTAAAATTTTATATGGAAGTGAGATGTAGAGAAGGGGGTCTTTCGGGCAAAAAAATCAATACTTCTATACCATCTTCTCCATTTAATTTCTTGTCATAACTCGTATGTTAAAGTGCTTCAGTTCACTTTGTAAGGTGTCCATATGATGTAAAAGGTTTTGTTGAAAATGATGACTAGTATATGTCGGTGTTACTATAAAATAGTATTTTTAGAATCGTGATTTGTATTTGATTGTTGTTGCAGAAATGGTTGAAAGTATGAAGAGTGTTGCAAAACTTGGTATGTTGAGCTCACTGTTGAGGAGCGAAATCTACTTTCAGTTGGTTACAAAAATGTGATTGGTGCTCGGAGGGCATCTTGGCGCATCATGTCCTCAATTGAGCAGAAAGAGGAGTCCAAAGGAAATGAGAACAACGTAAAGCTGATAAAAAGGGCTACCGCCAAAAGGTTGAGGAAGAGCTTTCAAAAGATTTGCAATGACATTCTCACTATCATTGATAAGCATCTGATCCCCTCTTCGAGCTCAGGGGAAGCTACTGTTTTCTACTACAAGATGTAAGTTTTTCCTCTATAAATAAAGTTTTAAGGTAGTCATTTAATAATTTAGCTTTGGCAAGATAATTTTCTATGTGAAAAATGAAAATGATGATAAAAGTGACTATTTTTAGAAGATTTTTTCCATGCGAGTACACTGAATTTTACTTTGTTTTCCATGATTCTTTTATTCAAGTGGTACGTATATGTAAGGTCACAGTATATTTACCTTTTGAGTTGTTTTCCGGTGGGGTATTCCTTGTAGAATCGCGGACAGGTAGGTGTTTAGATTTGAAGGCTCGGGCAATATGCAAATTAGAATCTTCAAGTTTACTTAAAAACGGTGTCTTTTATTAATATCTATTTGGTTGGAAAAGTGGGTTCTCCCCTTCTTTTTCACAACTACTCTAGATCTGGATCGGTGGGTTCCGTCACTACGTCTATAAGCCCTCGTATTCCACTGTATTTCGACCTCCCGGGGTGGACTCCCGGCGAGGTCCATAGGGCACGCGGATCCCACCGGCCAGAGGTAAGAACGCTCCTATGTCGGGTCAGCGGGTCATAGGACCTTTCAACGCATCGAGCGATGCGGATTATAGTCAAGGCAATGCGGGAAAGTATCGTCTCTCGCCGACGGATCTTTGACGTGAGTTTCGCTTTGAGCCGAATGACTCGCTTTTGACTTTCGGTAATGTCCGAGAATATAATAGGCATGGGTCGGGCGGCAAAAGCCGGATGACGCGGTTTACACACAGTATTGAACTTCGTTGCATACGCAAAGGCGCGAGTCTGAATCGAGCACGCTCAATGCTTGGCCAAGATCTTGCCAATTTTTCCTTGTCGGAATTTTGGCGTAGCTTCGCTGAGCGAAAGATCTTTTATTTTGGCAAAGACTTGGTCTTGACTCTTACGCATTCCGTGCGAGTTAAGGTCAATAGTCAATGTCGGAGTCAAGATCCCACCGATTTTTCCTTGTCTGAATTTCGGCGGGACTCGCTTGAGCGAAAATCTTGGTTTCCGTTATGAGCTAAGGCTTGACCTTTACGTGGGTATGCAAGCTGGGCTATATGACACGGACTAGACCAAAAACCAACCAAAAGTCACGGTTTTTGAAACGTGTGACACGCCGTGCATCGGGTCGACACTTTGTTTGCCGTGGGGAGGTTGGGATGATTCTCGTGCGCGCCGGGAGCATCGTAAGGCTGTCCGTGTTGCCAGTTTGGAACCACCCCTCGGGTTTGAAGGACGTGCGTGCAAAAGTGTACGGGATATATCGGAGTGCGCGTAGTGTGCGGTCTCCTAAAAATGTTCCTTTTTGAGTTAAAACAGAGATTTTCATAAATGTGTTTTAAAGGAATGATTTTCGGGACGGGGAAAATGCAACACATAAGCACGTAAATTTTAAGGAGCCCCGCGGTCGTATGGAGCCGAGTAGCCCCAAGCTGCTAGGACTCGCGGATTAACCATGATTTTTCCCGGTGGAATTGCCACCGAGGTCGTATGGTCGAGAATCCTATGAGGATTAGCCGACGACCGCATGGATCAATTTTCCGTGTTCCACTCCTTTGCTATTTTTCTAGTTATTTCCCGTTTCAAAGTATGCACGTATTCCAAGATGCAAATGATGCAATGCATGGTAAAGAAAGCAAGCACGATTAATGAAATCGGCGATGGGAGTCTAACCCGCTCAAAGGGAAAAGCTTTTTGTATTTTTTTCAAAATTTTTCGAAAAGGGATACCGGTACGCGGGATTGTTAAACCACCTTGTTATCCCAAGCCCCGGGTTAGTGGAGCGATACGAAGGGTAAGTGGGGTCCACCTATATACCAAGTATCGACTTTTGTTTTGAAAATAAAGCTTTTCTCCTTTGGGATGATCCTCACGTGAGTCGCCAAACCTTTGTGAATGTGTGCCCAAATTTTTTTTATTGGATTCACGCGAATTTGAAGACATCCGAAAGTTATTTGAAAAACGAGTCGCCACGCCATTTTGATTACCTCAAAACTTTGAAAAGGTTTTATGGGTTCGGAGGTTAAGTTACCCCTCGGGAAGAACGTTTGGCGTTCACCCAAAGTGCCTTGCCGGAGCAAGTCTCCCTAGATTTCATTAATCGTGTTTGCGTGCGTGCTTTCTTTGTGTGCATGTGTTTAAAGATAAGGGGGGGAATGTCCCAAGTTATCTTCCCGACGTACAAACCATTTGTTGGTTGTCCCTCGGGATTCCTTGGAATTTATGTATTTGGGATTATGATCCCGTCCTCATCTTATGACTTATGATCATCGCATTTTAAACCTCGGGACCCTCGGGACTTGCGTGATCGAGAGAATGACTCTCTTTTGGGTCAAAGATGAGGTTCTTTAGGAAGGAATGTCCTTAGCCCATCAATCCTACGCTTTAAGACTGGTCGAGCTCGTATAGAGGCTTCATACTCATTCTTAAGCGATAATTGGAGATATAGGGTTCAAGGTTATCCTTTTCCTAAAGAAATCATGAACCTTTAATGGAAGGAACGATGCAAAGATGAGAACTTTTACACCGGTCCGTTCCAAGGTTAGGGGAAAAGGGAAATGCATGATAAAAAAAATGACTCTTTAATGAAAAGATGACATTTTGGTTTTAGCAAATGATGCTTTTTGATTTAAAGAAATGATCTTTATGCAAATGATGCATAAAGATAGCATTTTATGCAAATGATGCATTAGAAAAGGGGTTTTGATGCAAAGGATGCATTTTTATTGAAAAATATTTGATCTTTATATGCAAATGATGCATAAAGATAACATTTTTATTGGAAAATAGGGATTTTAGGTGCAAAGGATGCACCTTTATGAAAAAGACTACATTTTTATGACAAATGAGGTCTTAATGCATGCAAAAGTGGGAAGGGGGTGATAAAGATATGATCTTTATGAATAAATGCCAAGTCCCAAGCAAGATATATGAATGCAATGAGCAAGTATATCAATTAAAAAGCAAGGTTAGGGCGTGCGAGGTTACCAATCGTTTCCTTCGCTTCTTCGGACGGAGCTAGGAGGAGAGGTTCTTCTTGGGTCTTCAAGGAGGAGGGAGATGGCTTCTTGAGCTTCTTCTTCGCCTTCTTGAGCCTTCAAGGGTTTTCTTCACGTCCGGGATCAAGCTATGGAGTGTGTGTGTTTGATTGTTTGTGTTGTTGTTGTGTGTTGAAATGGGTAGAGGAGGGCTCTATTTATAGGCGATGCTGGATAAGGCTAATGGCCGTGCGAGTGCTGAGGCCCTTAGCAAATGAGGCCGTGCGGTCTTATCCATTATGACTCGGCATTCTAGAACCATGCAAGGTGGCATTATTCTAGAAGCTTCTCCTAATTAAGAAAACGTGTTTTCTTAATTAGGAAGGCTCCTTACACCCTAATTTTAATTTGGGATTCGCTTCTAGGACATTTCCGGAACACTGGGAAGGTCCGGGGAATTACCGAGAAATTTACCGAAATGTCGGGAAAATTAACCGGAAGGCATGAGCCAGATTTGGGTACTTACACTTGGGGCTTGAGACACCAAAGGGCCTTGGACATAAAGCCATTACGACAGTCGACAGATGTGTAGTCGTTTGCCTCCTAGAGACACGACTCAAGGAGAAGTAAGAATGAAGATTCTCAACAGACCTAGATGGGTTCACACAAGGATACTCATCGAACGAAATTCTACAACAATACAGCCTCGCTGACTAGCAACAGATTCTGCAAAACCTGATTTGGTCCCAACTTGTCAAACACAAGTTCACTCATACATTTCACCCACCTCAAATACAAATCCATACAAATGTCCCTACATTTCCATATACCATATACTCATACATAAACTCACCACCAAAATGACCGACCGGCCATTTACACGAACAGACGTGAGCACCACCACGTAAGTCCAGTCAAACAACTAAAATCTGAAAAAAATATACTTGGAATCTTTATGTGCTGACAGGTACACAAAGGTAAGAATCATTCGGGTCTATCCGAGACCAGCATGCATATATCCTTGCATTACAGGGGCCGACAGAACCTCTACCTCAACCAACAACCTCAAGTCCGTGACCTCGGCAACACCAGCAAAGTCTGCGATGGCAGCAACCTCAAGTCCGTGACCTCGGCAACACCAACAAAGTCTGTGATGACAGCAACCTCAAGTCCGTGACCTCGGCAACAATATCAAAGTACGCGACGGCGGCAATCTCAAGACCGTGACCTCGAACAATATCAAAGTACGCGACGGCGAACTTCAAGTCCGTGACCTCGGCAACAACTTCAAAGTCTGTGATGGCAGCAAACTTCAAGTCCGTGACCTCGGCAATGACAACAAAGTCCGTGACCTCGGCAACGACAACAAAGTCCGTGACCTTGGCAACGACAACAAAGTTCGTGACCTCGGCAACAACTTCAAGTCCGTGACCTCGGCAACAACTTCAAGTCCGTGACCTCGGCAAAAACTTCAAAGTTCGTGACCTCGGCAGCAACAATGGCAACGTCAGTAACCTCGGGCGGCGCACTTCAACAACATCATCAACAAACAGGTATCTTCAGAATTGGGTCAAGTCTTTTGATTCCTCAGTATGATTTTACCTTTTCAAAAAAAAATCTCTCTTCAATTTTCAAAAATGCTTTTCAAAATACCTAAAATAGCCTTTTAGTGTTTTGGAGTCGAACTACGTTTGGTCTGATTCTCTCTTAGAGATACGTAGGCAGCCGTGCGGCACGACCATCCCAATGTTCAGAATGATGTCTTTTCTATCGACGACACTTCTTCTTTCATAAGACCTGTCGCCGAGGGGCTCTGTAGACACCCCATTCTAAACCAATAATTCATGATTACACTACTCTTCGTCTCTCTTTTGTGTTTTGATGAAAGCACATTAGTTTCGTCATGTTTCGTTAAGTTTCTAACTAACCTCGTTAGTTTTGGACCTAACTGACTAACGGAATAACTGAAGAGGGCAGAATTGTCCACATACTGCTTTGTCTCGCACGAGATATCATATCTCGCGCGAGATATCCCCTCGACAGGATGTGCAGAAGTCACTCTCCTTCTCCGTTTCAACCTCCTTTCTTGATAAACCTCATCTAATCCGGTTCTCCAATCAGAATTGAGTTCTGGAAGCTTCCTAGGAGTGTTTTACCTCTCCACCTCTACCTCTTAAACCCCTATAAATACTTGGTGACTTCCACTATTTCAGAGGTCCGGAATTCCACACAACACACACAATTTGTTGGTTTCTCTCCACGAAAGATTCCTTCAAATCACTCACAAAACCTCCCTAAAATCACCTAAAGTTTGTTTATCAACCCTGTTGATCAACAAACATCCCAACCCGATCAAGGATTGAGGTGAAGCTCTGTCCACATCAAGATTTGACTCTCATATTGAGTCGAAACTCTGCCCAAATCACTTCTCGATCGAGAAAACATCTTAGAACCACGTTCTAAATCAATTACTCCCTAAACCCAAGGTAAAATCCTCTATTTCTCTTCTTCTTCTTCTCAATCTCTCTATTGATTTTTAGAGTGGTGTAATCCCATCAAAAGGATTAGCCTAGAGTCCCTTCAATCGATGAAGGCGATCTCGAAGCGTACAATCCGACATTCCTAATCAAGAAATTGATTAGGGTTTTCTTGTTCTTTATTTAATTAGTAATTAAAAAGATTGATAATACTCAATTGGCAAGACCGATCTCCGGATTGGGTGGAATGGATGCTCCTCGACCTACCCATTCGATAACTTAACCCCCGAACCCTCAAATCTCTTTTTAAGGTTTTTCTTATTGTTTTCCTAAATAAATAATAAGTGGCGACTCTGTTATTCGAAAAATTCATGCATCGCTACAGTATTCCATTCCTTTTTTTCCATACAGGATTGTGACTCAAACGAACACTCGATAGGAAGAACATACGGCAGCCAAATTAGGTGGAAATGATACCTATTAGCAGGAGAAACAGCTGCAGTGGTTGCTTCAAACAAACCCTGGCCTTCTAATCAACTCGTGTTCATGAAAATTAGAAACTTAGGGCATGAATATTGAGGGAAATCAAAATCAGATGGAAGGGAAGATTTAGGGCAAAATCAAAATCGGATGGATGGGAAGGGTTTAGGGCACAGATTGAATCATAGGAGAGAAGAGAGAAGAGCGTTACCTGTATCGAAGGATTATGACGACGCTGACGACAAAGCTAGGGCAGCCGTTCTAGAGAGAGAAGCGGGAGGGGATTTGCGCAGAGAGAAATAAGGAGAGGAGAGAGAACCGAGTGAGAAATAAGGAGAAGTGGAAAATCGAGTTTTGTGGTCTTCAATTTTTCCCATTAAAAAACGAGGGAAATATTAATTTGGGAAAAATATTAAAGTCCGCCTTAAAAAAAAGAGGGAATTATTTTGGCGTTGCATTAGTAATTTAGCCGTTACATTAGAAAAATCTAATGTAACGCCAAAAAATCTAATGTAACGCTGAGATCAAAGCTGTTGCATTAATCAAAATGTGCCGTTACATTAGCTCTGTCGTTGCATTAGACTCGTTACATTAGCTCTGACGTTGCATTAGATGCGTTACATTAGCTCTGTCGTTGCATTAGATGCGTTACATTAGGTCAGAAATGTAGTAGTGACATTTACTTAATCCAAATTATTTTCCATAGTCTCGTTAACCTACGAGTTAACTTCTTTAACTCCTTTTAAGGTTAACTCTTACCCTTTTAGGTTCCCCAAAATAACCCTAGGGTTTCTAGATGTTAATTCCTTGTTCCATCTCTTATTTTTAATTTACACACACTAAACACACCTTTCTCAACACACACACAAACACACACACACACACCCTAACCCTAAACTACACCCACACGACACACGCACAATCTTGCTGCCACATACGGCAGCAATACACACACACGCACAGCAACACACGCACACATACACCCACTGCACACACAGCAGCAACACACATACACACACACACGGCACACACATGCACACTCACACGGCACATCCTCAAAATTCAAAACACACACAAAACCCTAATTTCCTTTCATAAACCTTAGCATGCAATACCTTAGGTCATACCATTAATCACATACCCAAACCCTAATCACTATTCATCAATGTTAGGTTTTTATACAATAATCCGATCAGCACAATATGCATAGATTAATCCTTCATTAATCAACAATATCAATAATGCAAACCCTAATCCCACCCCAAGAGTTTCTAAGGTTTTCTAGGTGTTAGAATACTATGAGAGGGTTGAATATAATTACCTTGATTCGATCTTCCAAAGCCACGAAGAAGATTTCTTCTTCTTCCCAAAATTTCGGCGGCCAACTCTCTCTCTCTCTCTCTCAGCGCACTCTTCTCTCTCTGCCGCCTCCCTCTCTTCTATTTCTCTTGTTTATGAAAATAATAGGTAACCCTAGGTTTAGAAGATGTATTTATAATTGGATTTTTATGAGATTTTAATCTCGCTCTTCAATAATTTGTGACCTTTTGAATTTCGTCTGAACTTTTATATAAAATGATTTGGGGCAGAGGGGAATCATGAAATTATTCATATGATAAACTATTGTTGTTTTTACCATTCATGCGTGGATTGATGGAACCAAGTTTTATAGGCATTCATGTGAATTTGTACAAATTTACCCCTAATCCAAACCTATCTTTTATAATGCCATGTGAGTTGATGAGTGAATATTTGCAATATCATATGCTAATAATAGTTTAATATTTGTTTTAAATATTTTATTATTCTTTCGGTTTTTTCCTTTTGTTTTCATGATACAATAGTTTTGTTGCAAGAAGAAGATTTTTTTCCAAAATATAGCTTTTTAAAAATTTATATACTAAAATAATATTTTAAAAAACTTAAATACCAAAATGGCACTTTCCACATTAATTCCGGATTGGTAATTTCGGAATAATGTAATATGGAATTAACAATTCCGGAATCCAAATTTTTTTTTCAAAACTAAAATCAACAAAATAATATTTCTTGTAAATTACGAGCGATCGCGCCATATATGGGGCGATCGCGCCAAATGTAATCCGGCGTTACCAATTCCGGATTTTCTTTTTTTTAAAAAAAAAAACTAATTTTAGCAAATTAATATTTTCTGTAAATAGAGAGCGATCGCACGTTTGGTTGGGGCGATCGCTCCTAATGTAATCCGGTATTGGTAATTCCGAATTTCATTTTTTTTAAACTGAATTAAGAAAATTATTTTTTTGAAAAATTCAATTTCGGAAATGCTAATTCCGGATTTGCTTTATAAAACTCTTTTCCAACAACTCTGTAAATAACCCACGCAGAAACCAACGCCATTGAAGAAGAAGAAGAAAAAAAATAAGAAAGAAGAAGAGGAGAGGAGGTGGATTGATGAGTGAATATTTGCATTATCATATGCTAATAGTTTAATATTTGTTTTAAATATTTTATTATTCTTTCGGCTTTTTCCTTTTGTTTTCATGATACAATAGTTTTGTTGCAAGAAGAATAATAATTATGAAAGAATCAAATATTATTATTGATATTGTATAAATATATATATACATATTCTATAGTCCACTATTTAAGGTATGTATGAGATAATTAAAAGAAAAAAATGTAAATATAGTATCCCAACTATAGGATTTGTTTGATTTTCATACCTAAACTAGTTTTCGTTGCAATCACATTATCTCATTTATTTTGTATGCTCGTTTAAGATAACTAGTGCTAACGACATCCATTTTTGAAGGGTATGAATATATATACATCATAGAGTTCACTATTTAAGGTAAGTATGAGATAATTACAATAAGGAAAATGAATACTATTAAAATAAGAAAAACTATTACATAATACTCCCTCCGTCTCATTTGAAATTGTAAAATTTTTCATTTCGGGTCTCCTACTAAAAATTGCAAAATCCCAAATGACAAGTTTTTAACACTTTTTAAATAATGAAGTCTACTTGTTATATTCACAATAACTATCAACTTACTATTTTCTAACACACTTTCTCCCCTGCCTATTATCCACACTCACAACACCTTAATATTATATACTTTTTCTTAATTTGCGTATACCATGATTTTTTTGCAATTTAAAATTGAATGGACGAAAAATATGATTGTGATTTGGTATATTTGTAGATATTTTAAATTACGCATTTGTAAAATGAGTTTTATTTCTTGATTAAGAGTAAATTCGAAATTTTTAGGAACGGAGATATTTTTTTTTTTTCGAAGTAAACTGTATGAGTGTTTTTAATTGGGCCAAATGGACCACGAAAAACAGGTCTGATAATAATGGAGCTGAACTACCATAGTATCAGAAAGTACACTTCGGCCTAATAAATATTCCATATAAGATAAGGAGGTGGAGATGCTATGTCCTTGTGCCGAAGAAGACGCACGGAAACGCCGGAGAAGAAGCTGAAGTTGGTCGGACATATGTTGCAGGTCATCGGGGAAGTAGCAAAAACACCATTGGGGTAGAGAGAGAGTGTGTGTGTTGGGGCACCGGAGATGGAGAAGGTGAGGCGGCGTGAGAAGATGAGTTGGACGGAATTCGGAGGAACACTGCCAAATGGAAATGTCGTTAAAGAGGTTGATGGTCAAAGAAAAAAAGGGGTGGTGGGGTTAGGATTAGGGTTCGGAGAGAATGAGGAATTAATTCACTGTATACTAGCCAATGAGTGAGAAGTGTTGGAAAATGATGTGTGATATCGTTATATTTAGGTCCATGTAATTATTATATGCTAAGCGGAACAAAGTTTTGAACAAGTCGAAATATCTTCGTCTTCGTCAGTTAGTTAATGAGAGTGGGTGGTAGTTTCAAAAAAGAAGTGGGATTAGTATTCCTTAGTTGACCCATTAATTGTTTAAGGCGAAAATAATGCGATAACCCATTATCCTTTTGTTTCTTCCGTGACCAGTTAACAAAGGTTGAAAAGACGAGTGTTTATAGAGATAATAGCAAAATAAACCTTGAACAAGTTTAGTCATTGCAAATTGAAACTTCTACATACTCCCTCCGTCCCAAGAAATGGTTCACCATTTTTGGCCCGACACGCAAATTAAGAAAATAGGTGGAAAGAAAAAATGTTGTGAGTGTAATTTGAAAATAGGAGAGAGAATTAGTGGAGAAAATAGTAAATTTAAAAAGTGTTATGAGTGTAATAGTGAATTAGGAGAGAGAATGAGTGGAGGAAATAGTGAGTGGGTATAATAGATAAATAGAATATTAATAAAACTTTTCCATTTTAGAAAAGGTGAAGCTTCAAACGGGACGCCATTTTGGGTAAAAGGTGAAGCATTTTCTGGGACGGAGGGAGTATTATAATTGCGGGAAAAACCTTGTACTGAAAATTTTGTTGCAATTTAAACCTTCCATCTGTTAGTCGTCAGAAAATAAGTTAGAAAAGTGCACTTTCACACCCTAAAATTTATTTGATTTCTATCATTCCTCTAAATGTTATTTTTATCATATTTTCTTATTTTTTATTATTTATAAACCTTATTTCACTCATATATATTAAAATAAGATGTTCGTGACTCTTAACATAAATGTCATTTTTTTTTGTCAGAGAAAAAAGGGGTGGTGGGGTTAGGTTTAGGGTTAGGAGAGAATGAGGAATTAATTCACTACTCCCTCCGTCTCATAGAATTTTACTTTTTTACTGTTAAGAACGAAAAATAAGGAAAAATGTTATTAAAGTAGGTGTTGTGAGTGGGAGAAGAGAGAATGAGTGGAGAGAATAGTAAATTTGAAAAGTGATGTGAGTATGACAAGTGGATTCCATGAATAAAGAAGTATTAAAAAATTTCCTTTTTAGGAAAGTGGGACACCCAAAATAGTAAAAGGGGTAATGTTTTATGGGACGGAGGGAGTATATACTACCCAGAGGGTGAGAAGTGTTGGAAAATGATGTGTGATATCGTTATACTCCCTCCGTCCCAGAAAATGCTTCACCTTTTATCCAAAAAGGTGTCCCGTTTGAAGCTTCACATTTTCTAAAATGAAAAAGTTTTATTAATATTCTATTATACCCACTCACTATTTTCTCCACTCATTCTCTCTCCTAATTTACTATTACACTCACAACACTTTTTAAATTTACTATTTCCTCCACTTATTCTCTCTCCTATTTTCAAATTACACCCACAACATTTTTCCTTCCCACCTATTTCCTTAATTTGCGTGCCGAGCCAAAAATGGTGAACCATTTTCTGAAACGGAGGGAGTATTTAATTAGGTCCATGTAATTATTATAGGCAAAGTGAAACAAAGTTTTGAACAAGTCAAAAATATCTTCGTCAGTTAGTTAGTTAATGAGAGTGGGTGGTGGTTTCAAAAAAGAAGTGGGATTAGTATTCCTTAGTTGACCCATTAATTGTTTAAGGCGAAAATAATGCGATAACCCATTATCCTTTTGTTTCTTTCGTTACCTGTTAACAAAGGTCGAAAAGATGAATGTTTATAGAGATAATAGCAAAATAAACCTTGAACAAGTTTAGTCATTGCAAATTGAACCTTCTACATATTCTAATTGCATGAAAAACCTTGTACTGAAAATTTTGTTGCAATTTAAACCTTCCATCCGTTAGTCGTCAGAAAATAAGTTAGAAAAGTGCACTTTCACACCCTAAAATTTATTTGATTTCTATCATTCCTCTAAATGTAATTTTATCATATTTTCTTATTTTTTTATTATTTATAAACCTTATTTCACTCATATATATTAAAATAAGATGATCGTGACTCTTAACATAAATATCATTTTTTTTTTTTTTTTGTCAGAGAAAGAAGGGGTGGTGGGGTTAAGATTAGGGTTCGGAGAGAATGAGGAATTAATTCACTGTATACTAGCCAATGGGTGAGAAGTGTTGGAAAATGATGTGTGATATCATTATATTTAATTAGGTCCATGTAATTATTATAGGCTAAGTGGAACAAAGTTTTGAACAACGAGTCAAAAATATCTTCGTCAGTTAGTTAATGAGAGTGGATGGTGGTTTCAAAAAAGAAGTGAGATTAGTATTCCTTAGTTGACCCATTAATTGTTTAAGGCGAAAATAATGTGATAACCCATTATCCTTTTGTTTCTTCCATGATCAGTTAACAAAGGTTGAAAAGATGAGTATTTATAGAGATAATAGCAAAATAAACCTTGAACAAGTTTAGTCATTGCAAATTGAAACTTCTACATATTATAATTGCGTGAAAAACCTTTTACTGAAAATTTTGTTGCAATTTAAACCTTCCATCCGTTAGTCGTCAGAAAATAAGTTAGAAAAGTGCACTTTCACACCCTAAAATTTATTTGATTTCTATCATTCCTCTAAATGTTAATTTTATCATATTTTCTTATTTTTTTTATTATTTATAAACCTTATTTCACTCATATATATTAAAATAAGATGTTCGTGACTCTTAACATAAATGTCATTATTTTGACAAGTCATTTGCTTAAAAATATTATATTTTAGTTAATTGTACCTTCAAACTCAAATTTTATTATTCAAGCATATACTCCCTCCGTCTCATATATTTATAGACTTTTGAGTTTTTCACGGGAATTAAGGAGGAATTATTATATTGAAAGTGTTGTGAGTGTGAAAATAAAATAGGAGAGAGAATGAGTGGAGAGAATAGTAAATTATAATGGTGATGTGAGTATTAAAATAATGTAGGAGAGAGAATGAGTGGAGGGAATAGTAAAGATTCCTTTCCATTTTAGGAAAGTTATATATTATTGTGGGACGTTCAAAAAGAAAAGTTTATATATTATCATGGGACGGAGGGAGTATTAACAAGTAAAGTATTATTCTTAAAAATTACCTATCAAAAGAAAATTTTTTTATATAAGGAGGAAGTAGTATTTTTGTTAAAAATAGAACTTTATACTTTACTTTACATTAAGAATAATTTTTTAGATTAAGAATAATTCTTAACTTGTTTGTATTTATATCAATTTACATAATAAATTTAGGTTGATTTTAAAAAGATACAAATGGGCAAAATATTATCTATTAAAAAAATATATATTGTGTCAATAATGATATCTTTTTTGGTATGGAGCTCTTACAAAATTATAGTGAAATTATTTTTATTTAGTTAGTCCATTATGGGTCATTTGGTAGCCCTTTTTAGCGTTGAATAAAATTATTAGTCCAATAAGCTTGATGTTTGGTAGATTAAATGCAACCGGTGTAATAATCCTAACAACCTGAATAAGACCTCTTATCCCATTCATATTTATCCCAAAAAATGAGTGGTATAATTAATCCCTGAAGTAATAATCTCCTGACTATTAATATATGTTAATCCTATCAACCTACCAAACGAGCCCTTAGTGTACAAATAGCCGATAAACATGTTAAGAATCACTAGCCGATAAACATGTTATGAGTCACGAATATTTTAATTTTTATATCTTCTTCAAATCTCTCTAAAATAATTATTTTAAATAGGTATAAACAAGTGAAGGACCATTCTAAGCAATATTACTTTTGGCATGAACAAATAAAACACTTTTCTTTTAATATATTATTCTTGAATTAAAGTATTACTCTCTCCATCTCAAAATGTATGTTCAAAAAATTCAAATTTACTTTTAACATTGAGCAAATTTGATAATATCAGAGTGAATTTCATAATTTATGGACATTCAATTAATGTGTAAAGTAATACTTATTTCCCACTAAAAAAAAGTTTTTTTTGACAAATCAATATTACAAGATTAATTTTATTTAGTTAGTTTTTTGGCGTAAGAATTAGTAAATTACACATTTTATACTAAAAGTATGGGTACAATTTTTTTTTTAAATAATGGAAAATAAGAAAATATGATAAAATTAACATTTGGGGAAATAATAGAAATTCGATAAATTTTAGGGGGTGAAATTGTACTTTTCTAACTCATTTTCTAATGACTATCGAATGGAATGGAAGATTCATATTGCAACCAGATTCTTAGTATAAGGTTTTTTATGCAATTATAATGTGTATAAGGTTCAATTTGCAATGAGTAAACTTGTTCAAGGTTTATTTTGCATTTATCTCGTGTTTATATTAGGCCAAAGTGTTTTTGGTCGGAGCATACATAATAGAAAAAATTCCACTTTCTGATCCTTGGTTCCTCCTCCGCAAATACTAAGTAAAAGCTACTCATTACCTACTTATATTTAGAAGTAGTCGAAGTAAACCGGAAAAGAAGTGCACCCGATCCGATTTTGCAATCGAATTATCCTGGAAGTAGGTTGCTGCAATCTCGTCTGCAGTGCACCCGTAAGTACGAGGGCAATACTTCTTCAAGGTTAGTCCGTTCATCGGGCGATTCGATAAGTTTTCTTTACTTCTCACTTTTTAATTTTATTTCTTTGTTTCTAATTATATACTCCCTCCGTCCCGGCGAAAGAGCCACAAAATTTGTCCGGCACGCAAAATAAGAAATGTGATGTAGGAAAGAGAAAAAGTTTAAATGTTGTGAGTATGAAAAATTAAATAGGAGAGAGAATGAGTGGGAGGTGATGTAAGAAAGAGAATGTTGTGAGTGTAAAAGTAAAGTAGGAGAGAGAATGAGTGGAGAGAATAGTGATTTAAGGTTTCCTTTTTGGGAAAGTGGCTTTTTAAATGGGACGCCCAAAAAGGAAATAAATGGCTCTTTCGCTGGGACGGAGGGAGTATATTTTTTGTCTATGCTTCAATTATTGCTTGTTTGGTTTGCCTTTGATTGTTCTACAATTTAAATATTTATCTTATAAAAATTTATTTTATTTAAATCTGCTCAATTGAATTGTTTTATAATTTATTTAATTTGGTCTCAACTATTTTATAATTTATTTAATTGACATCTTATTGTTTGGGTCCTAAAATTACTACTTTTATTTTAAATGTTATTCAAAATATTGTAGTGAGTCAAACTTTCTATCCAACCAAGCTTTATAAATCAGCAATTTCGTCTGAATCAAGCTTCGAAAATCTGCCATAGTATTTATCAAAATTCAACAATTGAGAAGTGTGATAAAAATATGCTAGTTACATGATAAGACTGCAACAATTTACACTTTTATGATAGTGCACCCTTGTCAAAATCAATTACTCCTACTTTTGTTGCATGTGACAAAAATCAAATTACTATATTCTCTACACCTTATCTTATTTTTGTAAAGCAAAAAGAGTATGTTTCAATATTGCATATTCAAATCTAGTAGTCCTCCTCTCTTATTTCTATACATGATCTCCAAGTAAATTTATGTTCCTAATTGGATATTCAAATCTAGACATGCTCATAAATACTCGGGAATCGAGAGAATCGACGGATAAAATTGAGAATCGAGAAACGCTAGAAGCGGAACCGTGGAACAATCGGGAATCGAGGGAACCGTAACCGGCGATTCAACGATTCAAATATGGATCCACCATTTTCAAAATCGGGAATCGACGGTTCAATCGGGAACCGGAATTGGAAACTGTGCACCGTGGAACCGTGGATTAGGAATCATTTAACGGCTAGTTTTTTGCTATTATTTAGTTAATAAACTAACTAAATTCGTTAAAAATCTTACATTTTCTTATAAAATCTAATTTTTTAAATTATTATTTTTACAAATCTAATATATTTTGAAATTACGTTAATTATTTAACTATTTTTAGTTGCCAAAATCTTACAAAAAATGCATTTTTTCTTAAGTTTAGAAAAAACGTGTTTTGTTTTCCCCGCTATGCCAGTGTTAGTGTAACAAAGTGTCAGTGTTAGTGTAACAAAGTGTCAATATAAAAAAAGTACTAGTGTTAGTGTAACAAAGTGTCAGTATAAAAAAATGCACAAAATCTAGGGAAAACTTTCTCCATAATTTATGGAGAAACGGATTTATTTCTTTACGGGACACGGCTCACACCCTTTCTCTTTCTTCACCGATCTAATTTCTCCCCAGGCTTGCCGACTGACTTCTTCAACGCCGACGATTTTGATGACTCCGACATCAATTGAGAGTATGAAATTGCTGCGTTTTCCTACAATTGCGTGTTTTTGTATCCATCCTGTTTCTAGGGTTCCCAGTGTTTACAATTGTGTCTCTCCTTGTTCGGACTCCATGTGTTGTTTGCTGTGGTAGAATTGTAATCCATTTAAATAATACTATATATTATAAATATCCTTATTATTCTGTTACTATATCTTGAGCATGACGAGGGAGACGGCGGCTACGGTGAGGGTCTCCCTTTTGCAGTTAGTGAGAGAGAGGAACGTTTAGTGAGAGAGACTGTCTTTTGTTGTTTCTGGATATCAATTAAAAAGGTTCTGGATATCAATTATAAAGCTTCTGGATATCAATTAAAAAGGTTTTGGGTTCTGGATATCAATTAAAAAGCTTACGGATATCAATTATAAAGCTTACGGATATCGGTTATAAAGCTTACGGATATCCAGGAACTCTTTGAAAGGATATCCGTAACCTTATGTAAGTGATATCCGGAAATTTAAATTGGCTTACGGATATAAGTTTTAAGGCTTCGGATATCCATATTCAATGTTACGGATATCCGTAACCTTGTGAAAGTGATATCCGGATCGAAATTTGGTCTTGGCCTTGAATTTGGTCTCAAATCTTTTTCCGGATATCCGTCCCAAAGCTTCCGGATATCAATCCTAAAGCTTCGGATATCCAAAGCGTTTCTCCATAACTTATGGAGAAACGCATTTCTCCCTAGATCTACTCAAAAAAATGTCAGTGCATGTATATTAAGTGCTAGTGTAAAAAATGTCAGCATTAGTGTAACAAAAGTGCCAGTGTTAGTGTAACAAAGTGCCAGTGTAAAAAAGTGTCAGTGCATGTATATTAAGTGTCAGTGTAAAAAGTGTCAGTATTAGTGTAATAAAAGTGTCAGTGTTAGTGTAACAAAGTGCCAGTGTAAAAAAGTGTCAGTGCATGTATATTAAGAGTCAGTGTATAAAAGTGTCAGTGTTAGTGTTATTAAGTGCCAGTGTAAAAATGATTTTTCCTAAGTTTAGAAAAAAACGCATTTTTGCAAGACCAACTCTTATTAGTTACAATGATTTTTTTTAAAAATAAAAATAATAAATATATTGAAACCGTCATAATCGAGGAACCGAAATCGGGAATTGGGGTTTGAAACCGTGATCCAGAATTACACGATTTGAATACGGTTCTCCTTTTCAACGAAAATTGACCGTTCGAAATCGGAAACCGTACCCAGACCAGAGAAGCACGTCTATTCAAATCCATCAATTGTTAAATTTTTAAGTACCCAGATGAACACGTCTATTCAAATCCATCAATTGTAAAATTTTCCAAGACAATATTCAACATAAAATCTCGACATAATGTCGTTAGAAATGTCCTCATCTTGTTGACATTCAACTAACTCAATAGTAAAACACGGCCTCAAAACATCTGCAACACATAACTAGTCAAACTCATAACCTAATTATATATCACAATTTTATGAATATAACTGCAAAATTTCCAAATACCCGAATTTCGCTAACTTCCAACACAAAAGCATTAGTACCATGTAAAATATATACAGGGGCGGATCTAGGCATGGTGACGTGAACAGTAGCTCAAATTTTGAAAAAAAAAAATTAACCTAAGTCACCGAACCGACTATATGTAACTTTTTTTATATATGAAGTTATTTTTCACTGTTATTATTGTTTACAATATTTTTTAAATATCAAACTCACACAATTTCAAAATCCTGAATTCGCTCAGAATATATAGCTAGAATCTTTTTATTAAATTGTACAAAGAGAAGAGTACAAAAACATATGAAAGGACTATTACCTATAAAAAGAACTTGATAACGTTTGTTGAAAAAAAAATTCCAAAAGGAACAAATTTAGCCATCATAAAGAAAGAAGGAATCTTGTTCTATAACCCTTCATGTGAACCTTTGTACTCCCTCGGTCCCACTTCGTCCTACTTTTTCCTTTTGATCCTTCTCAGAGAATAAGAGTCTCGTTTCATAAATGGCAAATTTTGAACAGTGTTTCGAACAAAAATGGCATAAATATTATCATTATTCACATTCTAAATATTTAATTTTATTATAATAAAATAAATAGAGGTTTCTTTTTTTTTTTTTGATAATAAATTGTTTAGTTTAGGGACAAAGTTTTATAAAAGAAGACACTCATTTTGAAAAAGAAAAAAAAAAAACTTAATTGGGCCAAGTGGGCCACAGAGTAAGGTTTGATAGTGGACCTGGACCACCATAGTATCAGGAAGTACTAATGGGCCGTATCTTGGCGTTATTTGTGTTTGGGAATTGTACAGTCATATGCGAGCCACGCTGTCAACACATTTCTACTGTGTAGTTGCTTTTACCGTCCACACGCTGGCAGTAACAGAACACGTGCCATCGTCTGTTTATTAAAAAAAAAATACTCCCTCCGTCCTAGTTCCGTCCCGATTTAAAATTCTTACTTTTTTTTTCTTTTTTAGTCGGTCTCAAATTAAGATTATTAGTTCCATCCCGGTTTAAAATTCTTACTTTTCTTTTTTAGTCGGTCTCAAATTAAGATTATTAGTTATTTTATTACTCCCTCCGTCCTGATCGAAGTGTCCCAACTTTCTATTTTGGACGTCCCATTTAAAATGTCTCATACTCAAAAAAGAAAAGTTTTTTCACTATTCCACCCACTCATTCTCTCTCCTACTTTACTTTTACACTCACAACATTCTTTCTCCTAACTATTCCTCCCACTCATTCTCTCTCCTATTTAATTTTTCATACTCACAACATTTAAATTTTTCTCTTTCTTACATCACTTTCCTTAATTTCCGCGCCGAACCCATTTTGGGACACTTCGGCCGGGACGGAGGGAGTATTTAAAATGGACAATGGGACCCATTTTTCATTCTCACAACAAAAACTCACTATCCACTTTCTTTATTCTACTTTACTTTTTATACTCACAACATTTACGTTTTCTTAAGTCCCGTGCAAAATCAAACAAACTAATAACATTAAAATGGGAGGGAGTGAATAATTTATTGGACCACCTCCTTCTGACACGTGCCTTCTGATGACTCAATAATCACGTGTTATACGTTTAATTAAATTGTGACAAATCCGCAATCGATTAAACAAATAAAATATAATAATTTCATTTTGTTTTTCATTTTCAGCTCTTATTCAAATTTGAATGAGGGGGTGCATCAGACATAATACAATTCAGAATATTTGTTTTTTTTTTCTCCATTAAGATCTGAATCCCTCTTATTTTTCACTTAATTTTCAAATGTAAAATTATGACTTATTTGCCTCTTAATTGATTTTTTTCATATATATATTCCATAAACTCGTAATTTCAAAAATATCCAACCCAAACACTAGATCAATAACCATTCATCTCATCTCTCAACTCTATTAAATGTCGTAACATTAATTTCAGATGTGAATTCAGATGAATATTCAAACAGTTTGATTAATTCAGAAATCAATCTTCAGAACGCTATCTCTTATCAATTCATCTCATTTCTCTACTCCATTAAATGCTGTAACATTAATCTCAAATGTGAATTCAGATGAATATTCAAACAGTTTGATTAATTCAGAAATCAGTCTTCAGACGCTACCTCTTATCAATTCGATCATATTAAGACGTGAAATCAGATTTCAGCACATAACACTTAAAAAAATCAAATGCCACCCACGTTTCATCCCGAACTTATCTGAAATGATTGGGGGTAAAGTGTTTATAACTGATTTTTTAAGTTTATCATCAAATCTCGAAACTCTATCAAGCTGGAGTACGGTAGGGGTGGATTGGAGCATGGACAAGTGTGAAGTTTCTATGAAGTTTGGGGCTGGTGGAATTCACGTATGCAAAGATGATCATTATTGACGTGGGCAGATCTAGTATGCAATTGATTAACCTCCAGCCTATCTTAGAATTTTGAAAAAAAATATTTTTTATCTAAGTCATTGACTATATGTAATTTTTATTTTATATATGAAGTTATCTTTTATTGGTATTATTATTTATAATATTTTTTAAATATCAAACTCACGCCATTTTAAAATTCTGGATCCGCTCGTGATATGTTACGGTAGGGGAGGAGGAAATTTTCGGCGGATTGGAGCATGTACAAGTGTGAAGTTTCTATGAAGTTTGGGGGTGGTGGAATTCCACGAATGCATAGATGACCATTATTGACTAAAATTTAACAGCTTGATTTATAGAACAAAACTAAATATGCCACTTATACTAAGAAACAAAATAAAATTAATATTTTATTTTATTGATTAACATCACTTTTGGAATAAAGATATTCCAATGTAAGTACAAAATCAAGATTAGATTTGTATATATTCCCTCCATCTCATTTATTACTTTACCATTTTGAAAGTACACGCAAATTTAAAAAAAAAAAGTTAGTGGAGAAAATGGTGTGAGTATAAAAATAAAATAGAAGGAAAAATGAGGGAAGGGAATAGTAAAGTTGATTGGTGTTGTGAGTATGAAAGTAAAATAGGAGAGAGAATTAGTGGGTGAAATAGTAAAAATTCTTTGCAATTTTAGGAAAGGCGAAGCTTTTAACTGGACACCCGTTTTGACAAAAGGTGAAACTTCAAATGGGGAGGAGGGAGTATTTACGTACCATAGGTACAACTTTCAATGCATTAGTTACTATAGTATCCTCCTCCTATTCCTAATGGGTTTTGTACTTGTAACACAAAATCTTAACCATATACTCTCTCCTTCCCGACAAAAATCACACGGTTGTTGTTTACGCGTAAATTAAGGAAAAAAATAATGGAGAAAATGTTGTGAGTGTAAAAGTAAAATAAAAGAGAAAATGAGTGGAGGGAATAGTAAATTATAATGGTGTTGTGAGTATTAAAATAATGTAGGAGAGAGAATGAGTGGAGGGAATAGTAAAGATTCTTTGCCATTTCAGGAAGTGTTTGATTTGTAGCGGGACGCTCACTCAATGAGGAAAGTGTGTGATTTGTAGCGGGACGGAGGAAGTATAAAAAATCTTTTCTAAAGATAATATTTTACCGACATGTTTAAAAAATAAGATAAAAAGGAAACCGACTTTATTTCCAATTTTGTTTCCTAATTTTACTATCTTTCAAAATAAATAATAAATTAAAAAATTAAAAAAAATTAAAAAAATTACTAGGGTGGAAAGGAAATGTAACCATCGCCTAGTTGTGATCGTCTCCCCCCAAACACAAAACACAAAACACATTCTCAGTCCACCAAATTTGACAGCAAAAAGATCAAACCTTTTCTATATATTTTGCTAAAACCCTTTTTTATTCTGACGCCAAACACATTGTCTGTCTCCACATTCAAATTTTATATGCATTTTTTCACGTTACAAAAAGGGTATTGATTCAAGACTTTGAGCATAAAGAATCTGGGTTGATGGGTTTTTGTTCTTTTTTCTTTTAAAAATTAGTATATATTTGCATGAGTCCAACCCTTTGATTCACTAAATAGTAAATACCAGAGAGCCTGAAGCCAAGAAATAACCTTCTTCACCCCCTCCCCTCCTCTCTCTTTCATGTGCAGAATAACACTTGACAGGTTTGTTTTCTCAACCTGATCCAATTCTGGATATATAGTTAAATACAGTATATGTGTTTGTGTGTGTTAAAAATTATTTCTTTTGTAGTTTGATTATTGTTTCTGTCTTTATTCTGTTGTTTGTGAATTGGGTTTTGAATGTCTTGGAGAAAAATTAAGACTTGTGATATTTCTATCAACAGGTTTACATTAGTCTGTTATTTCAAGATTTTGGTTGATTTAAGGCTTGTTTGAGGCTATGGAGTTGGTTTCAATGGATTTCTGTTTCGAGATAGTCGAAGCAATGTTCTTGTTTCTGTTATTGGCATGGGTTTTGGTAGATACATTGATGCCGAGGAGAGCGAATAGCGATAATGTTATAGCACAGGAACTGAGGGATATAAAATCTAGTAGTCTCACTATATTTTCTAGGATTACAGTTGTTTCTAACATCGTAGTTTCGATTTCATACATGGTATTTTGCATATATGAGTTCTTGAGGATTCGGACCGTGATCTATGATTATGTCATCTCGGCATTGACATGGAGTTTGGCCAGTTTAGTTACAGTTTTGGCACTGAACAGAACTCATAGAGCACACAAAAGTTGGCCAAAATTGCTCATTATATGGTGGCTTTTCTCTGGCATTCTTGATTCTGTTTTGGTCTCTTTAGCTGTCATCAGTCATTTTAAAAGCTACGAATTGCCTAAGTATTTGCCCATTGCCAACATTGTGGACATAGTTGCGTGTCCGTTAACAGTTCTGCTCTGTTTGAATGCCCTTCCTGTTGATATCTTGAGAAAACATAACGAGTTGGAGCAGCCATTGCTTGAGAAAGATGCAGAAAATCACCTGTTTGATGCTTTTTCTGAAGCTGGGATATGGAGCCACATTACATTCATGTGGCTTAATCCGCTGTTCAAAGTGGGCCGTGCTCAAAAACTTGAATTTTCGCACATACCTTCCATTCCTACGTCAGAAACAGCCTATGAAGCTTCACGTCTTTTGGAAGAATCACTTCAGAAGCAGAAGGCTCAATCTTGCTTACTGCCTAATGCAATCCTACATGCTGTCAAGAAACCATTGGCAATCAATGCAGTTTTTGCAGGTAATGCTTACAGTTCATTGATTTTAATTGAGTTTATATTTGTTAAACTTTTAGTTTTAGAATCTGTTTTGATTATTTGATTTTGTTTTCAGGTGTCAATACAATTACTTCCTACATAGGTCCTTTGCTAATCACACATTTTGTGAATTTCTTATCGGGAAATCGTGACCGTTCAAGCTTCCACCGAGGTTTGATTCTGGCATTCGTGTTCTTTTTTGCAAAGACAATAGAGTCCTTATCCCAGAGACAATGGTACTTTGGTGCTCAACGTATTGGCATTCGTATTCGTGCTGCTCTCATGGTATTGGTTTACAAAAAGTCTTTGTCAATCAAGTATGGTGGCACAAGCAATGGCAAGATAGTAAATCTCGTGAATGTGGATGTCGAGAAAGTAGGGGACTTCTTCTTCCACGTACATGGGATTTGGTTGCTTCCAGTGCAGGTTATATTTGCCTTGATCATCTTGTACAAGAACCTCGGACTTGGTCCTTCAATGGCTGCTCTTTTCTCAACTATCGTCATTATGTTGGGCAACACTCCATTAGCAAACAAGCAAAAGAATCTCCATACGAGAATAATGGAAGCAAAGGATTCGAGAATCAAAGCCACTTCAGAAATCTTGAAGAACATGAAAGTTTTGAAACTCCATTCATGGGAATCAAGTTTTATGAAGAAAATTCTGCAGTTACGAGAAATGGAAAGAAACTGGCTGAGAAAATATCTATATACTTGCTCAACGGTGGCTTTTCTATTTTGGGTCTCACCAACTTTTGTCTCCGTATTCACTTTTGGTGTTTGCATCGCATTGGGAACACCGCTAACCCCAGGTACGGTCCTCTCAGCCTTGGCCACTTTTCGGATTCTTCAAGAACCAATATATAATCTTCCAGAACTTATTTCGATGATTGCTCAAACTAAGGTTTCACTCGACCGTATACAAAATTTAGTTAAAGAGCAAGATAGGAATAAGTTCATACATAACCCTCCTACAGACGTATCAGATATCGCGATTGAGATTGAACCAGGAGAATATTCGTGGGATTCAAGTGATTCTGATATGAAGAAACCGACTCTTAAAATAACCAAGAAAATGAACATTCCAAAGGGTTATAAAGTTGCGATTTGTGGTTCTGTGGGGGGTGGTAAATCGAGCCTGCTGTGCAGCATACTCGGAGAGATTCCTAGGACTTCGGGGGGCCAAATTCATGTTTACGGATCCAAAGCATTTGTTCCACAAAGTGCTTGGATTCAGAGTGGGACCGTGAGGGAAAATGTGCTATTTGGTCAAGAAATCAGTTGGGGGTTGTATGAACAAGTCGTGAGTGGCTGTGCATTGGATCGTGACATGAAGGCATGGAATGATGGGGATCTGACCGTGGTGGGGGAGCGAGGTTTAAACTTAAGCGGAGGTCAAAAGCAGAGAATTCAGCTCGCGAGAGCATTGTATAATGATTCAGATGTTTATTTCTTGGATGATCCATTCAGTGCTGTTGATGCACACACAGGAGCACATATATTCAAGGCAAGCAGATCTTAATTGTTTTCTACTCCCTCCATCTCAAAATGAATGTCTAAAAAAATTTCAAATTGGACATTCATTTTGGGACGGAGGTAGTAGCTTTTAGTCTTATATATCCAGCTATTGAACTCTTATAAATTTTCTTCTGTTTCTGCAGAATTGTCTGATGCAACTATTGCATCAGAAGACAGTTCTCTATGTTACTCACCAGCTGGAATTCTTAAGTGCTTCAGACCTCGTTTTGGTAAGTAGTCGTGATTCTTTAGCATGCTTTCAGAGATGATTTTATTTTGTTTTTCAGAAATTTTTAGACGTGTAAACGGGAGTGATGTTTGTAGGTTATGAAAGATGGTAGAATAGTTCAGTCTGGGAAGTTTGAAGAACTGATAGCAGATCCTGCAGGGGAGCTTTCAAGACAAATCACAGCTCATTCGAAAGCTCTTGACCAAGTCAACCCAACTCCACAACGGGTCGACCCAACTGCAAATATCCGTCAGAGCTTTAACTCTCTAGTTAAAGAGGAAGAATCCGAAAAAAGCACCAGCAAAGACATTGTTTCAGGAAATATACCACAAGAAGAAACAGAGGCTGGTCGAGTCAAATTCAGTGTATACTCCACCTTCATCACGTCTGCATATAAAGGAGCTCTCGTTCCCATCATACTTCTCTGTCAAATTCTCTTTCAAGCGCTGCAAATAGGCAGCAACTATTGGATCGCGTGGGGGGTAGAAGAGGAAATTCAAGTTAGCCGACAGAAATTGATAGGAGTATTTATATTGTTATCAGGTGGAAGCTCTTTTTTCATTCTAGGCAGGGCATTTTTACTGTCGAAAATTGCCATTGAAACTGCTCAAGGCCTCTTCCTAGCCATGACCAAATCCGTCTTTCGTGCACCCTTGTCATTCTTTGACTCCACACCCTCTAGTCGAATCCTCAACCGCGTAAGTAACTTTCCTACGTCTTTTTATTTATTTATATTTATATTTTTTGGGGGGTTTTTTTGGTTTCGACTAAATATGTTCATTATACTGCAGGCTTCGACGGACCAAAGCACAGTGGACACTGATATTCCCTACAGATTAGCTGGGCTCGTTTTCGCCCTTATTCAGCTACTTAGTATCATTTTCCTTATGTCGCATGTAGCCGGGCAGATCTTTTTTCTTTTTCTTGTTGTTTTCGCCATTTCCGTTTGGTATCAGGCCTATTATATTTCCACTGCTAGAGAGCTAGCAAGAATGGTTGGGACCCGCAAATCGCCAGTTCAGCACCATTTCTCAGAATCCATCTCAGGGGCATCTACAATCCGTTGCTTCAATCAGGAAGAAAGATTCTTGAATAAAAACTTAAATCTTATTGATGATTATTCTCGAGTTGCCTTCTACAACTCTGCCACAATGGAATGGCTTTGTGTTAGAATCAACTTCCTCTTCAACCTCGTGTTCTTCCTTTTGCTTGTTGTCTTGGTCAACTTGCCCAGATCATCTATTAATCCGAGTAAGCTCTCTAGGGTTGACTTTGTTTGATTTCTATGTAAACTAAAGTTCCCTCCGTCCCAAAATGAATTTCCGAAAGAAAGTTCAAATTTGCTCTTGATCAAGAGTATATTTAGAAATTTTTGGACATTAATTTTGGGACGGAGGGGGTATAAACTAATGTTGTTTGACTAAGCTTAATGTTGACTTGATCTCAGGTTTGGCTGGACTGGCAGCTAGATATGGTTTGAACCTAAATGTTCTACAAGCTTGGGTGATATGGAACCTCTGCAATGTCGAAAACAAGATGATTTCAGTTGAAAGAATACTTCCAGTACACTAAAATACCTAGTGAGGCTGCATTAGTGATCGATAATTCTAGACCGGACCCACACTGGCCAATCCACGGACAAATAGAGCTCGAAAATCTCCATGTTCGCTACAATCCTTCTCTTCCAACAGTACTAAAAGGAATCACCTGCACATTTCCAGGTAAAAAGAAAATTGGGGTTGTTGGCAGAACGGGGAGCGGAAAGTCAACTCTAATCCAAGCTCTATTCCGGGTGGTGGAGCCCTCAAAAGGGTGCATTCGAATCGATGGCCTAGATGTTTCTAAGATCGGGTTGCAGGATTTGAGGTCAAGATTAAGTATTATACCTCAGGATCCTACTTTGTTTCAAGGTACAGTGAGGACCAATCTTGATCCTCTACAAGAACATTCAGATCAAGAAATCTGGGAGGTTCTGAACAAATGTCAGCTGTCAGAGATAGTAAGGCAAGATCAAAGACTTCTCGAAGCACCAGGTAAGAAAAATGCTCTTAAAACCCAAAAAAAAAATGCAAAAATTTACGACATTCTTACCCTTTTTGTAATATATATATATGCAGTTGCTGAAGATGGGGAAAACTGGAGCGTTGGACAAAGGCAGCTTGTATGCTTAGCAAGGGTGCTGCTACAGAAAAGGAGGATTTTAGTTCTTGATGAAGCTACAGCGTCAGTCGATACAGCAACAGATAATGTGATTCAGAAGACGATTAGACAAGAAACTAGCATGTGTACAGTAATAACCATAGCCCATCGGATTCCCACTGTCATTGACAATGATCTAGTCCTAGTTCTTGATGATGGTAAGTACATTTGTTGCGTCAGTTGGACAAGATTAACGCAGAAATGAACTGAAAAATCTTATCAAGATCGTATCTTTTTGATTAATGCAGGAAGGGTTTTAGAGTATGACTCCCCGGATAGATTGCAACAAGACAGTTCTTCGGCTTTTTCTAAATTAGTGATGGAGTTCTTGAGAAGATCATCGTCAGACTAACAATTACGGAGTATAGTTTAGTTTCTTCCCATGAATATGGAAATTTACAGCATTATACAGTAATTAGTAACAGATAGGAGGAGTTGAAGTTTTTATTTTGAAAGTTTCTATAGCCCTGCTACTGATTTTTCGACGGAGTGATCCCAGTTGAATTTGAACTGGGTTAGTCGCAACGTTTTATAGGCCCGGAGCTAACAAAGTGAAATAAAAAATGGGAGGGAAAATTTCATTTTTGTCCGTAGTAATTTGTGGCGTATTTCACTTTTACCATCAAACTTTAATTTTTTTTATTTTTAGCATCGTACTTCAAATAATGGTGTCATTTTATACCAAATTTGGGTATAAAATGACAATATTGTTTGTAGTACGATGCTAAAAATAAATAAAAAAAAAAAAGAATATGTAACATTTCCAACCAAAAACAATGAATCACAAGGAAGGAAGATCTCATATTGTCAGAGCCCCATCCCAACAATCACTTGGAAGAGGGGTCAAGTTTTGGACATATTTTTCAACAATGGAAGGCCCTTTTATTAAACATATCTTGCAAGCAAGGTCACCAGGTCCTTTTCCACCTGTGAAAGTAGAGAGAAACAGATCAAGAAACTGAGATTTTCCTCCTTAATGCTAATATGCACACAGGGTACAGGTCAAAAGAATCCAACAATTTGAAAATGATATTGCCATTATATGTGCTGTTATGCTGCAACAGTAAGAGCCCTACCAAAACATCAATGGCCCGAACTTATTGAACTCCATACGGAGGCCAATTAACGGGGTTACTCAGTAACAAAGTGAGGCTCACGTTGTTACTGAACCCCATACAGAGGCCAATTAACGGGGGTTACTCAGTAACAAAGTGAGGCTCACTTTGTTTACTGAGTAACCCCCGAGGCCAATTCACTTTGTTTACTAAGTAACCCCCGTTAATTGGCCTCCGTATAGGGTTCAATAAGTTTGGGCCATTGATGAAGAATATGTCCATATAATTGATATAGGAAAAACATAACAGTAAAAGAGTGAAACATGAAGGACAATAATGACCAAAGTATATGACAATACAAGCACTGACCCAATACTAGGCAAACATAATCCAAGTTGGCATAAGAAAGGAGAATTTAATTCTTGTACAACACACTCCAAAAGAACCAAGTCTAACCAGCCCAACTGTGTACAAAATAATCAAAACAATATCAAACAAACAAAAAGAAAGAAAGTACAACATAATGACCCCACCGCAACGCAGGCCATCTGCAGTTAGAGCAACTTCGGAGAGCCCAAACCAGCAACGCTCCCGCTGGGCAAACACCAGGGGGTTCTCAGACCAACTCCAATGTCCACAGACCCACAAAGACGCAAACAACCTGCTGCAGCCATGCAGCAGAAACCTCCACCTCTATCTGGGAACGCCCTCATGCAGTTTCCAGTCAGAAGCAAACTGACATCGTGAAAAGAGTTTCATAGACTCGTATGAGAATATTTGGAAGAAAAAATAAGGATCCTTATTTTATGAAGTATTATATGAAATCACAAGATGATTAAAGATATCTGGAAGCTCCTCTTCCTTTCCTTCCCATGCCACTCCCCAACCTCTGCTCTCTTATCTTGTACAAACAACAATAAGCTGAGGCTGCATACTTTCCCCAACAAAATCCCATAAAGCCAAAAGTACCAGACCAACTACTTCAACGGACTTAATAGGCACAAAAGACGATACTGATAAACACTACAACTTCCCCTCGGTCCTCCGATATTAGAACAGATCCACAACATATAAATAAATGAAATTGAATTTCTGCCTAGCCATGAAGACAGGAATCAGAGCTTTGCTCGCCAAGATTATCCTTCTGACTAAGACCACCTTCCCTTTCCAGCTTCCCTTGGCACTTGGGCATCTTCCTCATACAATCTGAACATTGCAACTCCAGAGAAAAAGTTTCTTCGTACTCCCCTTTTATACACTGGCCACACTCAACACAACGGCCTATGCAAAGTATGCAAGCCCTACACGCAGCAGCAGATCGATCTTGTGCTTGACAGCCCTCAGCTGGACAATCATAGACAAGTCTATATTTCTCACATTTTGGGCAAATTTCAATATCGATAGGACGTTCATCATCACAGACCAAATATAAGTTCCCCCGAAGATAATAATGAGGCTTTGAGCCTTTACACTGTACATTGCTATCAATACCCAACAAGCCTTTTAAAACTTCAAAATGCTCCAATGTCACACCATAGAGTCCCGCAACTCGTAAGTATTTAATCCTGGATGTAGCAGCAGCGTTGAAAGCCGTCAAGATATTAATAATACCGTCAATGCTGAGTCTTGTACATCCAGGAACAAAAAGCTGCACAAATAAAGAAATTGCTTCTGTTTTATTAATCGAAATTTAAAGTAACAGCTTGAATAATGTTTAGCACATCAAAACATTACTGATGTAAAACGTGTTTAACTGCCTAAGAAAATTCATATCGAAAGGAGTAAAACAATCCAACTCTTTTGGATGATTCAAAAAGGAGAGTTGAAAATCAAATAACAATACATATGCAAGTTATTGCGAATAGCATAACTATGAGGTGGCACCATGTCAGCAGATATAAACAACTAAATCGCAAAACCTGTCAATATGTTGGTTATTTGTGCTCTTTGGCAATAAGTTCCTGAGAAGCAAGCATCGCTCCAACACTTGGATAGCAGAAAAAGATAAAGAGTCTGAAAGAATAACGGTGTGCATGACTGTAATGCATTTTAAAGCTAAAGTTTTTGGCATCCTTGAATTGACATGTAGTTAATTGAATATTATAGACCCCACATACTTGGTATGACCTCTGTTCTGTGAAAAATAGCTTGAAATTTTTTCAAATCGGCTACAAAATCTCCCAAAAGCCATGTTCTTATGAATACCTTATTGCAAATGCAAACACATCCTACAGAAACTGGCCACAAAAATAATCATGCATCTATGCGCATACATACATCTGTTTATAAAAGCCATCCAATACTTGAGAGGATCAACAAGAAGAAAAAAAAGTGTGTTGGAACTAATTCATATTACTACATACTAGGGACGATAACAATTATATAAATAGTGCAATGATACATATCATGACTCATAAGAACATAAATAGCAATCAACTGAAAGTCAAACTCAATAGATTCAAACAGTGCTCACCTTTGTCAACTTCAAATTAGCCTTAAGAACGCGCTCCAGCCCAGCATCAGTTATCCGGGGGCACTCCACCAAGCTCAAGGATTGCAGATTACCTTGAGCCCTGTTAGTTAATTGAAATAAAACATCATCAGTGATCCTCTCGTTTAGGGGTTTATCTATGTGTACATTCCTCCATAGGAGGGGATCAGTGCAAACAGTAGAATGCAAAGATCGGCAAACCCGCTCCATGTTGATGAGATCGCTTAGCCCCAAGTGACCAAGAGCAAAACCAAAAGCCTCATGTGGAGCTCCGCCATCTTCGTTACAACAGCCAAGTTTCTCCGGAGACTCTTCATGGTTAGTGGAAAGATTACTCGTACTTCCACAATCAATACAAAACACTTCCTCAGTTTTACAGCCTGAGACATCACGTGGAGCTCCGCCATCTTCATTAGAAGAGTCAATTTTCTCTGGAGACTCTTCCATGTTCGTGGAAAGAGTGCTTGTACTTCCAATATCAAACACTTCCTCAGTTTTACCACCTGAGACACCATTATGACATAAACCATGACTAAAATCTTTCCAATCAACATACTGATAACCGCCATATACTGCAGCAGAATTATCATCAAACAGATTGCTGGGAAAGGATTGGAACCCCATACTCTTCCAAAACAAATTGAAACCCGTGTACAAATCATAAGCTTCTTTACTGCTCCCAATGTTGTTCATCCCATGTCCTCCATAGTCCACCTCCAAATTCTCAAGCCACCCAGTAATGGCAGTAAAAGTAGAACTAAAATCGTAATTCATCTCAAATGGATCAAGAGGCAAAAGATCAATAATATCCTTTGAAACTGACTCCGGTGAGCCGCCTCTATCAACTCTATCCCTCCCATAACCAAAACAATCTTGTAGATCTAGATTATTAACATATTGTGGCCTTACAAACCCCTCCCCTCTCACCGGCATCCCTTCCATGACATACCCATTCATATTCCTCAATGGAGAAACCAAGTTATCCTCAGAAGTATGGGCAGGAAAAATTGGGCGCTGTGAAAAGTTCAAAGCCATAACTCTATATACTTAGCTAAAACTCCCAAGTATGAACCCAAGTTGTTTAATGCACTCCCAGCTAAACAAATCCCTGGAGGATAACTAGATTCGTGTATACCAAACCATCCAGAGCATGATAAAAACGAAGAAAAAAAGGTAGCAGTTCCTTTTCAACTCTTTTTTTCTTTTTAAGATTTTTTTTTCAATTTTTCAATATCGTACACAGAGCTACTAAGCTACGATGAACAAGAAAACCCTCAATTTCGGGGGCAAACTAAAACAACGCACCAAAAATTTCACCGAGTTTCTCGATCAAAACCTAATTGTGAGCTAGACGATCAAAAGGAAAACATGCGGAAACAAAATTAGTTACTATACAGAACGAATCAACGAATTTGGCAAGTATCAGAACCTAACCCTTACCCTAACTGAGATTTCGCTTTTAAAAAAATGAGAATTTAGATTTTAAATATACAAGAGACGAAGGGAATTAAAAAAAACGAATAGACCTGAATGGCGGAGACTTGATTACCCAACCCAAACGGAAACCCTAATTTGGCTAATGAACGCAATCGACAGCGGCGGCGCTCGTTCGAATCCACCAGTATTCAACGAGACAGTACGGTTCTCTTGGAAAATCGAATCGGAAAATATACTTTCCGGTCTGGCGCTGACGGAATCTGTCGATCGAGTTGCCGAGAACGGAGAGACGGTAAAACGAACCAGGGAGAGATTTTAGGGAAAGAGAGAAAAACTAAAAACAAAGTTTCCGGAGAGAGAGAAAGTGAAGGGAATTCGGGAATTTAGGAGAGAGAAAGTGGAACGTGCGAACTGACACGTGTGTGGGTTGTTCGAGGTGGGAAGATGTGGCGGGAGCCGAAATTACTCTTATCTTTTTTTTTCGGGTTTCCCTCTCTTTTTTTTGGCTTGGGATTTATCGAATGACAAGTTGGTTAGACGGTTTTATTTTAATTTTGTAAAATTATTGTGTTTTTTTATTCATCCAAAAATAAATTAAAAAGTTTCTAAATAAGAAAAATAATTTTTTTAAAATTTACAAATAAATAAATAATAAGATCTTAAAAATGCAATTTTAATAATTATTATGAGATAAAGAAAATAAAACTTAATCCCCTGTCTCACTCGACTTAGTACAATTTGTCATATTGAACGTCTCACTTGACTTATAACATTTCAAAATGACAAGCGTATATTATTCTTATATTTTATTGGACACACTTGTCATATACAGAGTACACAACAACAATCTCCTTATTTATCTCTCATATTTTACTTTACATATTCACAATATCTCCTTCACTTATTTTCTCTCCTCTCAGTGGCGAAGCCAAAAAAATTATAAAGTGGGTTGAGATTGCTCTTAGGATAATTAATATAATTGATGTATACAAATTTAGGATGCAAGCGGGTTAAAATAATAATTTAGTACAAATTTTTCTAAAAATTAAGGGGGTCAAAATGTATAAATTCATCATTTTTAGTAGTAAAATGTCATTTTTTTAAAAAAATGATAATGCTAAAATTGACACATTCCAAAATTGAAAGGGGTCAAATGACCTCCTTGTAGTCAATGTGGCTTCGCCATTGTCTCCTCTTATATATTAATATTTCTTAATTTTTTTGTTGAAAAAGAAAATCATAAATCGAATGAAACGGAGACAGCATGTTAAAAAAAGTTGGTCCATCAAAATAAATAAATCCTCCAAAGCATGCAAACCTTTGAATAAACACCATGAGTTCCAAATGAATAAACTTTGAATAAATAAATACATAAATTAAATCTGTATAATTTTATATCAAAACAAAGCCAAAATCTTATTAAAAAAAAATGTGATTTTTCTTAAGCTTAGAAAAAATGTGTTTTGTTTCCCTTGCTAGTGTTAGCGTAACAAGTGTTAGTGTTACAAAGTGTCAGTGTAAAAAAGTGTCAGTGTTAACGTCACAAAGTGCCAGTGTAAAGAGTGTCAGTGCATGTATATAATTAAGTGCCAGTGTAAAAAAGTGTCAGTGTTAGTGTAACAAAGTGTCAGTGTTAGTGTAACAAAGTGTCAGTATAAAGAGTGTCAGTGCATGTATATTAAGTGTCAGTATAAAAGGTGTCAGCGTAGGATAAAAAAAATGTCAGTATTAGTATAAAAAAGTGTCATGTGAAGTGTCAGTCAATTATTATTAAGTGCTAGTGTAAAAATGATTTTTTTCTTAAGCTTAAGAAAAACGCATTTTTTATAAGATCAACACCAAAACAAAATATTCCAGATCCGTGGAGAACATTATTTATTTTGGGCCTAACTTTAAAGCACAACTTTCCAAAAAGGATCATTTATTCTATACGTTATTTTAATACTCACAACACCATTATAATTCTTATAATTTTACTTTTAAACAATAACAAAAGGTGAACACATACTCCTCAGTCAGATTTGGACAGCCTTTAATTTGGTTTGGTCCGTCTATTTCTTTAATATAGCGAAAGCATCATTAAATTATTAGCAAGCACAACCCAAAATAGCCGTAGCTTTACCATTTTTAACAAATTTTAATAAATTTTAATAAAAGCAATTATTAATCCATAATAATAAACAAATTATCAAATATATTTTTTATTAATTGTCTTTTACTTACATTATTCTTCATAAAAATAATAAATAAATTGTAGTAATATTTTTCAATATAAATAGTAATTAATTTAAAATGTCGATTGAACACAAACTCTTTAGCCGCATCTGAAGAATGAGTATTAACAATTTACAAGTATCAAACAATAACAATAACAATAACAATAACAATAAATAACAATAACAATAACTTGCACTGCACGCTAATAGCAGAAGAGTGAGTATTAACAATAACGTGCACTGCACGCTCATTTCCTACAACAAGTCTGTTTCAATTTATAAGAATCTTGGACCATCTAATTTTTTACAATATTGTGGGCCTACAATCAAATACTGGTCATCAATAAAAACAAGTTTCAAATCAAATAATTCAAATTTTTTTGCCGTTGCTACGAATTAACTCTGAATATAATTTAAAATAATTTAATAATACAAATAAAAATCTAAAACTTATTATTAATGATAATATTTATGGTGTATCAATAACAAATTTTAATTTTTTATTTTTATTATTAAATGAACCTAAAAATTATTTTTCACAGATCCTTCGTATTAACAACAAACAAATGAAAAATTATATTGGGACGGAGGGACAATTTTAAAAAATTACTAATTTCATTTGATCCAAATGATTAGTATTTTTTTTTGTCCCAAAATAAATAATTATTTTTCATTTAAGAGTTATTTTGAAAAGGGTCATGACTCTAGAACTCATGATCGACATAACAAACCCATAAAAAGCACAGGTGAAATACAAAATTTCACAGAAACTCATGTTTGCACATTACCCCTTCTTGTCGCTCGGAGTACGACGGCACAAGCATGATGATATAAGGCCGAGATGGATGATCCTCGGCATACAGGGAAGATTTTCCTCGGCCCTAATACTTGATTATGGGATTTTGTTTATGGCCCAATCAATTTGGCTCGGCTAAGCATTTCGTATTAAATATCTCGATTTATCTGAATTCGCACTCTTCTATTTGATTTAATAATATAAGCTTTTTATTGTCTACAGCTAGTTGTTGTAGATGAGTGTTTAAATTCGTGTTCTATTTTGATTAAGTTTACTATTCCGCTGCTTTAAGCATTGGTGTTAGTGCTATGACACTAGGACTCACATCAGTCGTTTGTGTGTTCACTTGTCATTTCTAGCCGCTTAATTTTTTTTCAGAAATCAATTGAATTGATAATAAAAATCAAAATTAGACAAATTTTTCGGAAAAAAAAAAAAATTAGTAGTTTTTACAATAATGTGGGACCAGCAATAACTAAAATAAAGTACTTGAAATTTCGATCACAACCGCGTCTTTTCTAAATTTTTTGTTTTCTCCCGCGAAGAGACCATGCAATTCTCCATGTTTGACCAGATCTGCAGCCAGCAGGTTCTTTCAAATTTCATCATATGACAAAAATTTTAATAATATTATAGTACTACCTAAATGATGTAATAAAATTAAGAAAAGGTACATACTCCCTCAGTCTCATAGAAATATAATTTTTTTGGCTAGGCATGAAAATTAAGAAGGAAGTATTATATTGAAAGTGTTGTGAATGTAAAAATAAAATAGAAGAGAGAATGAGTTAAGAGAATAGTAAATTATAATGGTGATGTGAGTATTAAAATAATGTAGGAGAGAGAATGAGTGAAGGGAATAGTAAAGATTTCTTTCCATTTTAGAAAAGTTATAGATTATTGTGAGGCAGTACAACAAAAGAAAATTTTATATATTATCGTGAGACGGGGGAGTATATTATTATAAATATTTGGTCGACTGATATGACATAGCTCAATGAGTACTTGTAATTTAATAATGATGCTTTAATAGGCCTTTAACGTTTGATGGGTCTATGGGCCTATTTGAACGTAGATCAGTACTACATTATTTTTATTCCTGTTCAGTTTCATTTTATTATTGTACAAATAACAACGTATAAATATAAGCATGATATATTTAATAAAATACTAATAAATCAATCAAATATACTCATCCGTCATAGAAACATTCTGCTTTTCTTTATTTTGGGCGTCATCTTTAAAGTCACTTTCCTAAAAAGGAAACGCTTAAATCATTATTCTCTCCACTCATTCTCTCTCCTACATTATTTTAATACTCACTTGACCATTTATAATTTACTATTCTCTCACACTCATTCTCTCCTCCCACTCATAGCACCTACTTTAATAACATTATTAAACATTTTCCGTTCTCAATAATAAACGTGTAATGTTCTATGGGACGGAGGGAGTAAGTATTTAATATGAAAAGTATCTTAAAATGAAATTAAATACAAATATACAAAGAGTAGGTTTTGGGGAAAATTAGTTTCTCCCTAACATTATAAAAAGTCTTGCTTTAAAAATCGAAACAAAGACACGTACAATTTTTTTAAAATAAAAAATTAAGACTTTTAATAATATTTGAAAAAAAACTAGTTTCCCAAAAAAAATCTGATATACAAATGCGTTTTACAATGATTTCCAAAATCTTCCAAAAGTGGCAGGAAAGGAAACCCATCGCAAAAGGAAATCCGTCTCATAATTAATTGTGTACTTCTTCCGTAAGTATAACGGGTTAATTTCACTTTTCACCCCTAAGGTTTGATTAAGTTTTAGTGTCTCTTTAAGATTTGAATTTGCTTTAACAACCATACTTTTAACATGCTCCGTTTGTTTGTGGGAAAATATTTTTCGAAAAATGTTTTTCCTATTTTTCTAAGTAAAATAACTTACAAATTTTTCCTAATTAAAATATTTTTCAAAAAACATTTTCCAACAACCTTTTCACACGATGACATATGATGATTCAGGTTAGCCGACCTCAAATTATTTTGGGACTAAGGCTTTGTTGTTGTTGTTATAAAATATTTTTCGAAAAATGGTAACAACCTCACACATGTATAACTTTTCATACACCACGTTACCCACCCCTACCCCATCCCCTAGTAAAAAAATTATTTATATTAAAGCGAGATTTTACAATTCTCCCTCCCCCTCACCACCCCCCCCACACTCCCCCTCCCCCCCCACCCGCGTCGGATCAATTTTTTTAATCATTTTAAATTTATTTTTAACAACTCCCCACTCCACTCACCACCACCCACCCCCACCCTGTCGGGTAAAACAAAATAATCATTTTAAATCGGAGAGATACTGACAAGGTACCAGTCTTCTAGAACCGACGTACATTACCCAAGTCAGTTTAGGATTGATCGACTTTATGTAGATTCCCCCAATATCGTATTGTTTCACGGATGGGTGAGATATTTGACCATATCAATCTCTATTACTTGAAGTCTAATCATTTGCGGCGTCCTTTCTTTGGGTAAGGATCCACTACTCGATTTGAATTGATAGGACGAGGAGGGATATTTTCCTCATCACTTCCAATTGTCTTAGCCAAATTTTGACCCTTGTTCTTTTATTTGTGCGGCCATGATGGAAAAAGAAAGTAATATTGCTCGTCTCTTGGTCCGTCAACCACGGGAGGATTGTAGACGCATTCGCTGAAACAACTTTAGGGGTTTCTAAATATCGTTACGATCAACTTTATAAACTTTTTATTTTAAAAATAAATATGGAAATCTTAAAAATGAAATTTAATTTAATTTAGGATTTGTTTTTCAAAATGAATATTTAAGGGATGATTAAAAAATTGACATTTATGGTGTCCTTAAGAAGCATGGAAGAGATAATCAAAATTGAAATATTAAGTTAATTAGGGATAACTAAAAAAAATAAGAAAATCTTATAATCACATTAAATTGCAATGGCATTACATACATGTATATATGCATAGAGTTAGATACTCAAGCTCAATCAATGATATATGAAACACTGATTTTAGAATACAATATAATACTTTCTTCGTTTCAAAATGATATTTTCACTTTTTTATCATTATTACGAATGAACTTTGATAACTTTTTAATTTGTTTTAATTATCCTAATAAAGATGTAAAACTTGTTATTGATAGAAATGTTGATGGTATATAAATTACAAATTTTAGATTTACATTTGTATGATTAATTCTACCTATAATAAAAATAAGAAAATCTTATAATCACATTAAATTGCAATGCCAGCCATGACGGGATGAGAAAGTAATTTTGACCCTTTTTCTTTTGTGCCCATTCGCTCTCTTGTGTTCCTCATGTTCCCAGGTGATTGTCCGCATGTCCGATGGTGCTCTGTTCCTTCTAGATGCCATTTATGGATGGGGAGGAGACTGTGACGAGGAGGGCTCCTATCTTGGGGAGGAGATTTTTGTCTTTGCTGACTAAGCCTTGCTCTCAGTCGGCATAATTAACCTCCTGGTCCACTTTGATGGTTCGAGATGATTTCTCAAATTCTCATTGTTTCGTGTGTTTCCATATCCAGGAGCTTTATGATGAGTAAGGACATTTTGGAGATTTTGTTTGGATCTACCAGCAATGCCATGATGAGGGGGGTGTTGGCTAGGAGGAAGATTTTCTCTATTCCCAGACTACCTTTGTCAGCATGGCTTTTCCTTCTAAGGAAATTTTCGATCTTTTAGGCCTCGTGAATTGGTAGGGAGTGCTCGGGGTCAATTATAGTAAGGCATTTTGTGTTTTATAAATGCGTTGTAGAGTTTCCATCTGTTGATGGAAGAGAGTTCTGCGATCAACTTGGGGGGGGCCCAATGCCCCTTGGGCGGCATTCCTACTCGTATAGTTGCCCGGCCAGTCTACTCGGCGCCGACGACGAGTAGGGTTTAGCGACGCTACATCGATTCTTGGTTGTCCCCTATAACGCGATTCATTCCTAGGGATGGCGGCCCGTCAATCAACGGTGGAGGCGGTGGTAATTCCCCATTGGCAAGAGAAAAAGCAGGTTCTAGTGTTGCCGTTAGTCACCTCCACAAGAATATTATACGGATCGGGAAGTAATACTTGCGTTATGTCTGTCTTTCATTAGGATTAAGAGAATTGAGCATAATTTTTCAAGCTATTCAATGGATAATACCGATCATTTTTTGGCAATGTAACCGAGCGATGATGCCAAATACATTTGGATCGGCACAAATTCGGCGGCCGAGTTGTATCTGAATGTTTGAATAGCACGAAAAGATGAACAAACACGTAAATCAAGTCGAGGATTCACGGCGAAGGCCACTCCGGCATGAGAGTAAGTATTTATGTTATATATAGAGTAAATCGATTGACAAGAGTTGAGAATTAAAAGATGCGTTAACAAAATATGTGAATTATGTCTTGTATTTATATATAGGTGTAAGGATGTAGAGTCCATCTTTTATTATGAAGTTGTGTGTGATGAGGTTATAATCATAGTTGGATTATAACTACCTACAATCCTTGTTTGAGTATAATTAGTATTGCCTTATATATGTATGCTTAGTAGGCGTGCTTCTCGACTTGTTATGCTTAATCGGCCTAAAAGAGTGCCGAGGAAGAGAGGAGAGCAAGGATAGAAAAGCTCATTTCCTTTCCTTGTTGATGACCGAGGAGGTTCTCCTCGTCTTTTGATGAAGCCCTCGTCGGCTTTGATTGATGCCTAGCTCGAAATAAGAGAGTGTGTCTTGTCGGCATTGGTAAGTTACATTGCCTTAGTCATATTACTCACTACGCTATATATAGGTCGACATAGCGAGATGACGAGGCATACATGATTAGCAAGGTAGGGAAGACCACTGTGGGCTCCTCCCGACTCCCGAGACCTATAAAATCGTGTCCCAGGATGGAGAGACCCAAAATACACTTAAAAAAAAAAACTTTTCTTTATTTTAACTTGAAAAGTATACTACTCATTTTCAAAACAATTTCAAAATAACCTCTCTACACGGAGGCGATATATACACCTGTTTAAACCAAACACAACCTGTTTATACAAACTGTACAACTGGAAAGCTTATACAAGCCAACCATAAAACAAACCACACTTAAGTTGAATTACAACACAAACCAACTGAAACATGGTTATAAAAGTTTTATATACAAAACCTTTCCCCAAAAGAATAACAACCAACAATCCCAACTCCCCAAGACAACACATACCCCGACAACCAAAAGATGTCCAAACTCCTGGCCCGGCCTCACTAGTCCGGTCTTCCTGTCTCAGCGGGATCTAAAAAAAATTAAAGGGAGAAGGGGTGAGATAAAATCTCAGCAAGCTATTATATATGCAGCAATATGCCATACAATATGCAACACATAAACAGGTTGCTCAACAATTATGCAACACGAATAGGTTGCTCAATAACCACATTGGGAAAAGCATTAAACACTTTCGTTACCTTTCCACTTTACCTTTTCCACATCGAGATCATATGTAGTACTACGGCGGGAGTCATACTCCTCTCATTTGGTGAGCTGCTAGTGCACCTTCACCTCTTATACGACCCCTTATAGAGATCCATATAAGTGACTTGCTATCTTGTGGCATATTTGCACATATCCTGGTGAACCCCTCAATCCGTGGCCACGGAAGGGGGTGAGCGGTACAAGTATAAGGACATCCAATCACTTTATGAAATATCTTCTCATAAGTGGTTGCATTCCTATACCCCGAAGATCAAGCGGTATACCATATTCAAGCACATTACAGATACTTGAAAATAAGTCCACCCAATGGGACATCAACATATATATAACATGGTACTGCAATTCATGTTAAACCATTGAAACAGTGCAACACGTATTTAACACTATGTGCACAATTAACTATGAATATGTAAACTCGTATGACACAAAGTAGATCACGTAAGTCCTACACATTCATTACACAATATGTAAACCAGTAACAGGATACTACCACTCCTGTCCAAACCAAGTAAATAGTGCACAACACATTTGAGGCACTATAAGAGCAAATAACCCTACATAGGTCATCACATAAGGCTACAATATCATATAAGTAACCCTACGCGTTCACAATACAATATTAAACACCTTCTCTTAAGGTTCCAAGTTCATTTACCAAGTTTTATAAACTTTGGTTCAAGTTGTACAATTGCCTCCCAAGCATTTTCAAGACAATATTTAAAGACCTTCCCATTATCCAATTGAACCATTTCAAGTTCCACATTGTAGTAATAAAGTTGTACTAGAATCCTAGTTAAAGAGTGTACCAATACATGCCCATTAAACTAGGTTCACAAAGCTTCAAACATTGCTTAAGGACTGCAGGGTAGGGCACGACTCGTTCCCTTTAAACCCCCACCAGATACAGTTGTCCTGCATATGATCACGACTTAGTACATCTTCAAGGCACGACTGAGGCACGACTCGTGCCCTTGCCCCGAGCCTGGTCTGTCTTGAACCACATCGGCAACCAGCGGCAACAAACAACGCCACTACCAAATCTCAGTCCAACTACCGAGAAGTGATCCCAACTTCACTCTACCCGTCTTATAACACATAAATACACACTCTTCATGCCATACAACACATCTATAACAACTTTAACCCCCTTTAATTCTTAACCCCAAGGCAAGAACTCAAGGTATTCCACCAAACTCTCTTCTTCCCATTCCAAACCCTCAAGGAAACTGATCACAACTTCATACAAATCATTCACAACTTCATAATAACATCAATAAACATGTTATGAACAATTATAACAAGGAATCATAACAACTTACCAAAATTTACCAAAATAAAAAGAAAAGATAATCGGATATTCTTGCTCTTGACACCTTCTCTTAGCAATAATACAAAGTTGGAATCAACAACCAAGCAAGGCTAAATTTACGAGAATTTTTGAAGATTAGCTAGGGTTTAAGGATTTCTCTAGAACGTAAAACCATGGAAGAGGCGAGGAGGTGAAGAATAAGCCTTCTTTAAGAAGCTAAAATGATATTTATCTAAAACAATTTCCAAACAAGCTCCTCCAAGATTGCAATTCAACACATAACTACCTCCAAGTTATAATTACACCTAAGCACCTTAACATTTTCATAACACTTTCAAATAAAATCCCAACTGTTAACACATTGCTACACATTTCTCCTATTTCCAATACTTAGGCATTATAAGATCCAAATCACTTTAACAACCTCTAGAATCACATAGATCATCAACAATGCCAAAATGAACACATAATCATTTCAATTGACACAAAACAAGGATGATATGCAATGCAACCAAACCCCACGTGCTTCATTTGTGACAAAAATGTGCCTAGGTTTAGGATCGTGACACTCGCTCCCCTTAAATAAAATTCGTCCCGAATTTGGACTTCACTTACGAATGATCAAACAACTCCGGATATTTCGTCTCATCTCATATTCCAATTCCCAAATAGCTTCCTCGATGGTGTGATTCTTCCAAATAACTTTCACCACGGGAATACTCTTGGTACGCAATTCCGGACACCACTCTCCAGAATCCGTAAAGGTACCTCCACATAAGTCATATCTCGCTGGACATCCTCATGAGGAGGAACTCGACACATGAGAGGAATCATAACGGTACTTCCTCAACATGGACACATGAAACACATCATGGAGAGAAGAAAGAGATGGAGGTAAAGCCAAACGATAGGCTAACTCACCTACCTTCTCTAACACCTCAAAAGGACCAACAAATCTAGGAGCCAATTTCCCTTTGTTGCCAAATCTCTTGATCCCCGTTCTTGGTGAGATCTTCAAGAACACAAAATCACCCACACTGAAAGGATAACTCCCTTCTTCTCGTGTCGGCATAGCTCTTACGACGACTGCGGCTGTCCTCAATCATCACGGATCACTTTGATCTTCTCGGTTGAGTCTCTAACCAAATCTTGGACCCCAAAGTCTAGCCTCACCAACCTCGTCCCAACACATTGGGGACCTACATTTCCTCCCATACGGTGCCTCGTATGGTGCCATCTCAATCTTTGGATTGGTAGCTATTGTTGTAGGCAAACTCCACTAAAGGCAAATGGTCTTCCCAAGATAGCTGGAAGTCCATCACACAAGCTCATAACATATCCTCTAGAATCTGAATGGTCCTCTCTGCGCCCCGTCGGTCACGAGGATGAAAAGTTGTCTTGAAACTTCAACTTAGATCCCAAGGCTTCATGCAAGCCCTCCAAAACCGCGAGGTGAATCTCGGATCCCTATCGAAACAATGTTGACGGGTACTCCATGCAATCTCACAATCTCACGGATATACAAATGAGCCAATCTCTCCAAGGAATACTTGGTTGAAGCGGAAGAAAATGAGTGATTTGGTCAATCTATCCACAATCACCCATATCGCATCCATCTTCCTCGGAGTAGGAGGCAATCCAGTCACGAAATCCCATAGAAATGCCCTCCCACTTCCCATTCGGGAATATCCAAAGGTTGAAGCAATCCTCGGCCTACGATGTTAGCTTTGATGCATTGGCAAGTTAGACACTTTGGACACAGTGCAATTTCCTTTTCATGCCATTCCACATTAACCCCTTTTCAAATCTGATACATTTTGGTGCTTCTTGGATGAATAGCAAATCGGGACTTATGGCCATCCTCTAATACACTGCCTTTTGATCTACGGGGAAGAAGGTACGCAAATCCTGCCTTTGAAGGTTAGAATTCCATCCTTGTTCAATGAAAACTCCCGGACTTGCCATCTTGCAATTTCTCCTGATTTTCTTCAACTCATCATCATTCAACCCAGCTTCCATAAGATCTCCATAAAGAGTAGGAACAGCTCTAACATTAGCAAACAACATATCACCTCTCACTTCCCGAGATACGAGGATGATAAATGAGTCTTACGGCTAATAGCATCGGCCCACCACATTAGCTTTCAGGGATGATAAGAAATGACACAATCATAATCCTTGAAGCTCCAACCAGCGCCTCTGTCTTTTGTTCGGTTCCATACGAGTAAACAAGTACTTTAGGCTCTTATGATTACGTAAATATCTCAAACTTTGCCCAGCTCATACAAGTAGTGCTTCCACTTATGCAATGCAAACACAATGGCTGCTAACTCCATATCGTGGGTAGGATAATTCTGCTCCGCTGGTGATAACTTCCTCGAAGCATATGCAATTACCTTCCCATTTTGCGTAAGGACACAACCCAATCCCTCTTTAGAAGCATCACTGAATATGACAAAGTTCTCAAAACCCTCTGGAAGTGTAAGAATAGGAGCTGAAGTCAATCTTTTCTTCAGTTTAGTAAAGCCAGCTTCACACTTAGCATCCCATATAAATGGTACATCCTTCCGCGTCAATCTGGTCAACGGAGTTGCTATCCTTGAAAATCCCTCAACAAATCTCCGATAATACCCTGCTAACCCAAGGAAACTACGAACCTCTGTCAAAGTAGAAGGCTGTATCTAGTTGACTACAACCTCGATCTTTGAAGGATCCACTGCAATACCATTATTGGATACTACGTGACCCAAGAAAGAAATTTGTTCCAGCCAAAACTCACATTAGCTTAACTTTGCAAACAACTGTTTCTCACGAAGCACGGATAAGACAATCCTCAAGTGCCTCTCGTGATCTTCCCTGAATTTTGAGTATACCAGGATATCATCAATAAAAACAACAACAAAGCTTGTCAAGATACGGCAGAAGATCACATTCATCATATCCATAAAGACTGCGGTGCATTGGTCAACCCAAATGGCATAACAAGAAATTCATAGTGCCCATACCTTGTTAAAGTTGTTTTAGAAACATCATCGGCTTGGATTTTCAGCGATGGTATCCAACGCAAATCAACTTGGAATATATAACGGAACCTTGAAGTTGATCAAACAAATCATCAATGTGAGGAAGAGGATATTTGTTCTTAATAGTAGCTTGATTCGTGAGTACGTAATCAATACACAACCGCAAAGTACCATCCTTCTTCCTAACAAACAACACCGTGCTCCCTGTGGTGACACAGCTGGGATGAATAAAACCTCTATCTAACAACTCCTGCAATCGAATTTTCAACTCTTTTAACTCATTTGGAGCCATTTCGCAGGGTGCTTTAGAAATTGGTGAAGTACCGGCAATAAATCAATGCAAAATTCCACCTCTTTATCGAGAGGCATACTATACTCGGTTGAGAACACATCACCGAACTCATTCACAATTGGAACACAAGATAAATCAGAGACTTCTTACCGAGTCTACCACACATGCCAAGTAACCCTCACACCCTTAGATAACAACTTTCTAGCCTTTATAGCGTATATAACATGAATGCCAAATAAAGACTTATCGGCATCAAATACAAATACAGTACATCGGGCATAGAAAAGGTGACTCGCTTTCTACGATAGGTCCACCAAGGCATGACAAGAACTCAAACCAGTCCATGCCTAAAATAACATCAAAATCTTGGATTGGCAACTCTACCAAATCCACTTGGCAATACATGCCTACATATAACCACCTCACACCTATGATAGATCAAAGAGGATTCAAGGTGTTCTCCGCGAGTAGAAACCTCTAACACATAAGGTAACAACATAGGCAACTTATGCAATGTAAATGCAAAATGAGATGCCACATATGAATGAGACGATCCAGTGGTCGATAAGAATACGAGCCCCGACCCCCGAGACAGGACAATACCTCTAATCACCGCAGCTGGGATCTACCGCGCCTCTATCCAAAGCAAAGACTACCTCGACTCTCTCTTCTGGGTTTCCCTCAACATCTCTTTACACCACCTTTGGGCCGGTCACCTTGTGGTCTATCACCCGTAGCTTGACCCTTTGAACTTAGGACAATCCTTCTCGAAGTGCCCCATCTCACCACAACTCATACACTTTCCCCGCTTACTCCAACAACTATCTTCCGAGTGTCCCACTTTCTTACACCAATTACAAACAAAGGCCAAACTTACTTGATACATGCCGAGTAGAAACTATTACCGTTCCTCCCTTAGCCACTCCGTAAGTCAAGATCTAGGCCGATTCTTGCTCGACTCGAACACTAGCCCGAGAACTTAGCCTTGCTTCCACTACATCGATTTACCGCGATGTTCCTCAATGCCATTCTCAATTCTATAGGCCATATTAACTGTCGCCCGGTAGTCGGGAAAATTGTGAGTCAACAATCGCTTCGAACTCCAACACGAGTCCTCGACAAACCCGTAAACCTCCTCGCTCTCATCCGGTACAAGATGTTGACAATACCTGGCTAGCTCCTCAGTAAATTTTGCAGAATACCGGGATACCGTCATTGCCCCCTCGCTCAAACTTCAAACTCTACCTCTTTCTTGTCTTTCGTAATCACAGAATGAAGTGCTCCTTGAATTTTCCAACAAAGTTCTCCCAAGTCCGGGGCATAGCGATCCCGCCTCCCACTTTCCTTAAGGATTTGCCACCAATGCTCAGCAGACCCTCTAGCTTGAACACCGCACATCTAACCTTTTCTTCATCTCGTACTCTCCATTGCAACAAAGATTTTAGTCATGGCTTCCACCACCTCTCGCCTATCAGCTGATCTCGGATCTCCGTTGAAGCTTGGTGGAGACAATTTGATGAATTTCTCTAACCCCCGTGTTGGCCTTGCCTCCAGTTTCGCCGTGCTCTACCCCGGAGCCGCCATATTGATGGAGGAATACCCGAAACATAGCCATCATCTCGCATTCCGATCTCCCCAAAGACTCGATCACCAATGTTCCCTGTTCCTCTGCCGGTCACCACTAGTCCCACCATTTCAATGATCCCCGCATTAAACACTCCTGGCGTCAGAGATTACACACTCCCCTTAGACTAGACATCTACCCTTGATTTCTAGCCAAAGCTCTGATACCAACTGTGGGCTCCTCCCAACTCCCGAGACCTATAAAATCGTGTCCCAGGACGGAGAGTCCCAAAATACACTTAAAAAAAAACTTTCTTTACTTTAACTTGAAAAGTGTACAACTCATTTTCAAAATAATTTCAAAATAACCTCTCTACATGGAGGCGATATATAAACCTGTTTAAACCAAGCACACCATGTTTATACAAACTGTACAACTGGAAAGCTTATACAAGCCAACCCTACAACAAACCAACCTTAAGTTGAATTACAATACAAACCAACTGAAACATGGTTATAAAAGTTTTATATACAAAACCTTTCCCCAAAAGAATAACAACCAACAATCCCAACTCCCCAATGCAACACATACCCCGACAACCAAAAGATGTCCAAACTCCTTCCCTACCACCGGTCCGGTCTTCCCGTCTCGCCGGGATCTAAAACAATAAGGGGAGAAGGGGTGAGATAAAATCTCAAAGAAGCTATTATGTATGCAATAATATGCCATACAAGATGCAACACATAAACATGTTGCTCAACAATTATGCAACACCAAATAGGTTGCTCAATAACCACATTGGGAAAACAGTAAACACTTTACGTTACCTTTCCCTTTACCTTTTTCCATCTGAATCATATGTAGTACTACAAATGGGAGTCATACTTCCTCTCATTTGGTGAACTACTAGTGCACCTTCACCTCTTATACGACCCCTTATAGAGATCCATATAAGCCGCCTTGCTATCTTGTGGCATGACCGCACATATCCACAAAAGCCGAACCCCTCAATCCGCGGCCATGCAGGGGGTGAACGATACAAGTATAAGGACATCCAATCACTTTTATGAAATATCTTCTCATAAGTGGTTGCATTCCCTATACCCCGAAGATCAATCGGTATACCATATTCAAGCACATGTATACTTGAAAATAAGTCCACCCAATGGGACATCAACATATATATAACATGGTACTGCAATTCATGTTAAACCATTGAAACAGTGCAACACGTATTTAACACTATGTGCACAATTAACTATGAATATGTAACTCGTATGACACAAGTATATCACGTAAGTCCTACACATTCATTACACAATATGTAAACCAGTAACAGGATCCTACCACTCCTGTCCAAACCAAGTAAATAGTGCACAACACATTTGAGGCACTATAAAAGCAAATAACCCTACATAGGTCATCACATAAGGCTACAATATCATATAAGTAACCCTACGCGTTCACAATACAATATTAAACACCTTCTCTTAAGGTTCCAAGTTCATTTACCAAGTTTTATAAACTTTGGTTCAAGTTGTACAATTGCCTCCCAGGCATTTTCAAGACAATATTTAAAGACCTTCCCAATATCCAATTGGACCATTTCAAGTTCCATATTGTAGTAATAAAGTTGTACTAGAATCCTAGTTAAAGAGTGTACCAATCCATGCCCATTAAACTAGGTTCATAAGGCTTCAAACATTGCTCAAGGACTGCAGGGTGGGGCACGACTCGTGCCCTTTAAACCCCCACCAGATACAGTCGTCCAGCATATGGTCACGACTTAGCACATCTTCAAGGCACGACTGAGGCATGACTCGTGCCTCTGGGCATGACTCGCGCCCTTGCCCATAAACTGCAATTCTGTGCTGAACCACATCAGCAACAACAACAACACTACCAAATCTCAGTCCAACTACCGAGAAGTGATCCCAACTTTACTCTACCGTCTTATAACACATAAATACACACTCTTCATGCCATACAACACATCTATAACAACTTTAACCCCCTTTAATTCTTAACCCCAAGGCAAGAACTCAATAATGTCCCTCATTCCTCTTCATGAGCCTATAATTATTGTGGAGAGCCTTTTCGTTAACTTTTGTTCATAAAATAAATTTAAGTTCCTTGTTTGAAAAAAAATTTAAAAAACAATGTCACATGTTCTAAGGATATAATTTTAGCAAAAGTTTTTTCATATAATACATTTTATATATATACGGGTTTTGTTAGGATACCACACCATGTGAGTATCCTAATAAGTGGCTCATTATTTCAATGCTTTAACGATTATCAGCCAATTAACCTCTATGGCTGGATATGCTCAAAGCAATGGTGTTGCTCGGCCGAGCATATCATTTTTCGGCTTAATTTTTTTAACGTTTTTTGAAAAAGTTAACTTTTATTTTTTTCAATTTTTTTTGAATAAATAAGACTATTTTAGACTTAAGTTTACTACATACATTTTTTGCAAAAGGTTTATAAAAAAGTTGTGCAATTTTTAAAGAAATAAAATTTAACTTTTTGAAAAAGTTAACTTTTAATTTTTTTCAATTTTTTTTTGGATAAATAAGACTATTTTAGACTTAAGTTTACTACATACATTTTTGAAAAAGGTTTATAAAAAAGTTATGAATTTTGAAAGAAATAAAACTTAACTTTTTTATAAGAAACGAAAGTATATAAAAGAAAAAGCTACTGCATTCTTAAATTTTATTAATTAAAATACAATTACAACGAGGGTATCGGGGTGGTGGTAGTCGGTAGTATAGGAGTGGTAGACTCAGTAGTAGTGGTATTTGGAAATTAACACTATCGGGAAGGTTATGCTCGCCGAGCAACTCATATGACTGGCCGAGCAAGCCAAAACCTACGGTTGACCGGTTTTTCAAAATTTCAAACCTCTAACCGGCTGGCCAAACCTCCCTTGGCCGGTCTTCGGTTTATAAAATGAACACGTCTAGATACTCCTATGGTGGGTATCCTAACAATATATATATATATATATATATATATATATATATATATATATATATATATATATATATATATATATATATATATATATATATATATATATATATATATATATATATATATATATATATATATATATATATATACTCCCTCCGTCCCACGTGAATGGACACTTATCTCTTTTTTTGGGACGCCCCACGGAAACGGACACCGCCCCAAAATGAAAAGAATATTCACCTATTCCCTCCACTCATCTTCTCTCCTACTTCACTTTTACACTCACAACATTCTCTCTCTTAACTATTCCTCCCACTCAATATCTCTCCTATTTAATTCTTCATACTCACAACATTTTCTTTCACTTTTTCTCTCTTACTTTCCCTTAATTTCCACACCCATAAAGTTGGTGTCCATCGACATGGGACGAAGGGAATATATAAGTAAAATGTCAAAATCTTGTAAAACGTGTTTTTTCATAAGCTTATGAAAAATGTGTTTTAAAATTACGTTAAAACCCGTCGCCTGCGTCTTCTTAAATTGGGGAAATTGGTGTTACCGTGAGAGTGTCCTTACTGCCTCCACCGTGAGTTTGAACTCCCCGCCTCGCCGGGATCTAGAGAGTTTCCATCGGTTTCGTAATGTTCAACAGCAGTGTTTCAATTTCTATCTCCGACGAAGATTCCGATGACCTTGCTGGTAAGTTACGTGCCCGAGCTCTCAGAAAACGCAAGAAATTAGGGCTGCGAGCCAAGAAAGATTTTGCTGAGCGAGTTATCAGATACATTTGCTGAGCGAGTTATCAGATACATTTTGAGATGGTGACCGGTCTTTCTCTTCATTATTGCCGCCGATCTCCTCCTATTTGAAGCCTCCAGACTCGGTCGGAAGCCCAATCCGTTGATCAATTCGAAACTCATGAAGCCTTGTTGAGTAGTCTTGGGTGTGTGGATCTAAATTGGTGGTGGTTGTTCGATTTGATAAATTGAAAGAATGGTGTGCAGGGGAGAGAGTGTGCGTGCAAGAGGTAGGAGGGTACGTGAGTGCCAGCAAGGTGTATGAGGTGTGCCAGCATGTGGAGTAAAGAAACAATGTTGAGTGCAAGTGTTTTTGAGTGCCAGTGTATGTGTTTTTGAGTGCCAGTGTATGTGTTTTTGAATGCCTAAGCCAGTGTTTTTGAGAGCCAAAGAAAATGATTACCGGTGTTTTTGAGTGCCAAAGGTGTATGTGTTTTTGAGTCGGTCAGATGTGTTTTTTAATGCCAGTGCATGTGTTTTTGAATGTCAGTGCTTGTGTTTTTGAGAGCCAGCAACACTGGCACTTTGTTAAACTGACAATGACACTTTTTACACGGGTACTTTGTTACACATGCACTGACACTTTGTTTACACTGTCACTTTGTTAAATTGGTACTGACATTTTTTTACACTGACACTTTGTTACACATGCGTGTCAGAAAAAACACGTTTTTTATAAGACCAACACTCAAGTAAATTATATTTATTTAAATTTAATAAATTAATCATGATATTATTATGGGGAAAATTAAATATAATATTCTTAAGTTTTTTCCTCACTAAGCCACCCACCTTAAGTAATAAAAAGCATTGGTAGTCAGGTCGGTAAGCTCTATTTTACACTTTAAGCGCACAAATCGCTTTCACCACATAATTGAGAAAAATAAATAAAAATATAAACATATGTTTTTAAAATACCACGTGACATCATTTAATAATTAATAAATTTTATTTTATGAGGTGATTAAATGGCATTAATTAATATTTTTATATTTTATTTGCTACTAAAATAATATTTAAACAACTCAATTTAATTCTTAAAGTATTTGCATACACATAAACACTATCATTTGCTATATAAAATATGCGTGGAAACAATACAATGATTAGTTATACATCTCACAAGTTTCATAGATTATAAAACAATCACTCTTATTTAAACACATTTATCATACATAAATTTAATTATAATGATTTCTAAGCCCTCTTTCGGGGACGAATGGGAGTACGTTCGCAATAATGAAGCTTAAAGAAATTGACGGGGGCCGACAAGCGGTGCAGCATGTGGTTTAATTTGATGCAAAAACGAAGAACATTACCGGGGCTTGACATGCCGTGAATCGTTATGGAGGAACCCTTACGTTTTCGAGGCATTGGATTCTCGCCAATATTTGCGTTATTCAAGCCGATATTCTCGGTACAACTGTACGGTAGCATTTGATTTAGACTCGATGGTGGTGGATTACGAGCCCAAATCAGAGATCATGGGTACAGCCCAACTCACAAGATGGCCCAACTCACAAGATGGCCCAACAACTTGCTTAAACTGACGCGCCGTTTGTCAGACGTTAAAATCGTCAATACTCCGTTTATCTTTTCGGCCACCTCACCTACACAAATTTTTCCCTCCCATTTGCCCCTTTTGGAGAGCGTGAAAAACAAAGGGAGGGTCGCGTCAGGTCAGAGGGCTTTCCGATTTTCAAATTCCGGCAAGTCAAATCCCTCACCGCCGGCCAGGAACCGGAGAGAGTTAAGAGAGCGAGAAAGAGAGATGATGAATAAACAAAAGAAAGATAGAAACAATCTGTTAGCCCTCACCGGAGCAGCTGCCGTGTTCGCCATCGCCGTCAACGTTGGCATCACTGTAATCAACTCTCAAAGGAGAAATCGTAAGCGGAAAGGTTAGTCCGTCCGTCTCTCTGTCTGTCTATCTGTCTGTGTAGCTATTCAATTTGTTCATTGTACAGTATCTTAAAAAGTCAACTTTATAGTAGCATTAATTTCATCATTTTTAATTGTATTTTAGTTTAATATTATAAGACACTCATACTTTCGTTAATTACATATGTTTGTTAGATCTTCGGGGATCCAATGTTCGAGTTAATTTGTCTGCACCGGAAATTCTTAAACTAGCAGACAGGGTAATTGCTAAATCCAAACAGGTTCATGATGCAGTTGCTTCAGTACCATTTGACAAGGTAATTGCTAATTCGTACTCCTAGTTTCGGTGTGTGAGCTTAATCTGTCGTCGAATTTCGGAACTATGATTATAACTGATGGCAGACTGCTATGTGCTAATTGGTATCTAGGAAAAGCCTTTGTATAACGCTGAATTGTGGATGCTCATTTGTTACAAGAGTGGTAATTCAGTTTCTTGCCATTTTTGCATAATTTTCTTTCAGTGATCGCTGAAATGGCATTTAAAGAGTTTGACGCTCCTGTGTACCTAACTAGGGGTAAAAGTTTACTAGATATTTACTGGGAAGCTATGTCTTTATTGTCTTTTATTCCCGGAGATATTTATCATAGGAAATTGTTGTATCTACAGTATATTATGCATTTTATTACTCCCTCCGTCCCATAATAAATGTCACAATTGACTTGTCAATATTTTAAAGGAATGTGCTTTTACTTGTTTGTGCATTGCTTGTACAATGGTAAAATTGCACCAAGTTTATTACCTTCTTTGGAAACACGACATGTATTTGCGACAGTTATTATGGGACAAAGGGATTATGTTTAAAGCATGGTAGGAGAAGAGGACTGTCTTTATTGCGTTGTAAATTATTCCTTGAATGTTATGCCGACCCAGACTAAACGATTTTTTTCCTGTTAAATGTTTATTATTGAGATGCTTTTAGCTGGGGCTTTACCAAATTTGCAGGTCTCTTATAAGAATGTGATACTACCACTGGCAGATCTGGAAGCACAGCAATTCCCGCTGGTACAGTCTTGCATTTTTCCAAAGATGGTCACCACGTCAGAAGATGTAAGAAAAGCAAGTGCCGAAGCAGAGCGGAGAATAGATGCACATGATTTATGCTGCAGGTCTAACCCTGGCACTATATATTTTCTGTTACATTAGGTTCATGTATGTCTGTGCTCAGTAGTATTTTGAAGAAAAACTTTAAAGATGGAAACTTTCGTAGTTGATTCATCTCTAGGACAAATATATGTCTAGACTGTCAAGTAGCATCAAATATACAACATTTGGTCAAAGTCAGAAGGTGGCATCCTATTTTAGATTTTTTTTTTCTTGATTTTTTTTCTGTCTTGTGCTTAGAGTTGTACCCTCATAGAGCCAATCCAATCCCGGGCATAGGAGGATGGTCGGGTAAGATGGCCTAACTGTTGCCATGACCAAATAGCGCAATATGGTTCATATATCAACCGACAAAGGCTGAATTGGGTATATTTCGGATCCAGACATGATGGTTTGTGTCTGCCTGATGGTGTGGACAGTTTGGACTTTCACAGCTCAAACAAATATGCTCAATCTATAAGGACTATCTTGCAAAGAATGTACATGGTGTGACTTATGCTTTTAGGCTATTAAGATGCTGGTCCTATGCAGAAGTATCTTTTTTATATACTCATATGTGTTGAGAACAAATAATTCGTGCAAGAAGAGTTACACGTACTTCACACTTGATGAGGGGTCGTATGTCACAAGAAGCTGAATACTATATTTCCAAAACTTCCCTTCAATTTGAATAAATACTTTAGAACGTTGACATTTACCATGAATTGAACCCTGGAACCATGATTGAATTAAAGTAAACATCACCTACTAATCTGCATAGTTGCTAATCAACATCGATCCTCTCTCACCAGAAGGTGATATACCAAGGTGTAAACCAACTATGCCAACCTGTGCACTTAATTTAGTTGAAGAAGCAGCAAAATAAATAAATTGAACCTCAACTCTTTGTAACTAGAGTTCTAACACGTGTTAACCAACCAACCAAATCATCTAAAAGCTTAATCTGTTAGGAGGACGTAACAATGATACCATGCTTTGATCAATACCACAAGCTTCTCTCTCCCAGTAAACAAACATAAAGAGGGAACGGAATTCGTAAGCTAGTTACCATTGAATAGTCCTCCGTGTTTCTCTCTGCAAATGGCCTGATGAAAGCCATTTGTGGACTTAGTTATAGGTCTTTCTGAGACAAAAAGGAAACATGTATAAAAAAGGAGGGCCATTCTTGTATATCTGCTGGAGGATGATTAACATCAGAACCTTTTAGTTTGCGTCATTGCATCATTGGACTTTGAAAACTAGAGATATCTAAACTCTAATGAATGACTATTAATAATTGCACAATCATTGAATTTAGTCTTATTTCACTTAAACTGCTCAGGCAACGTGAAGATGTATATCGTGTTGTCAAAGCGTTTGCAGCAAGAGGGGAATGGGTGAGCTTGGAAGCTAAACGCTACACTCAGTTCCTGGTATGAACTTGGTTCTTAGACTATTTTATATTACAAATTTCTGGAAACTTGTATTGTATAGTGATTATGATTTACTTATTAAATTCACAGCTGCACGTAACTAAAAATCCAATTCACAAAATTTATGTTTTTGTTCAACAGCATTTTCACTGGCACAAGCATAATTTTTTACTCTGGGTCAACAGTATATGTTACATAAAGTTCAAAGAAGAAAATATGTAGAACACACATTGAACTTGGAGTCTCGATGAGCATATGTCTCTTTTTTTACAATAAAATAGAGATTGCAAGCTTTGAATATCTGTTCCTCCACTGCCGCGACCTGTTCATTTTTATTTCGTGGCCCTCAACTGTTAGACTATTTAAAGTTTCCCTGCGAAATGCTTGGTTGAGTTGTTATGTGCTTTATTTTGAAAAATATATTAACTACAAAATCCAATCTCCTTGTTATCAGCACACATTTTTGCTTTTGCGTCTGGATATCCATGAAATTTGTTTGTTATGCATGTAGTTGGTCCTTTTACAATTTTTCTTACCTCCAATTGAAGAAAAATATTAACCTTTATCAGAGTTTCAGTTCAAATATTTATTGTGTTATATTCAGTGACAGATTAGAGATTTTGAACGGAATGGAATGAATATTACCTTAACCAAGAGAGAGGAATTGCAGCGGTTGAGGGCTCAGATTGATGAGCAAATTATGCAATATATTCAAAATTTGAATGATGAGACTACGTTTCTTCTCTTCGGTGAGACCGAGTTAGTTGGGTTACCACCAGAGTTTCTTAAGGTACATTTTATTCTTTTCTTGCTATTCATCAAACTTCATACTTCAAAACCTCTCCTCATTGGATCTTCTTATGTGGGTTTAATTAGTGGTTATTCATAGAAGCTGCAAATTCTACACAGTTTGAGTTCCCGCCTCTCCTTTAAGTTTTGTGCTACTGCTTGATCTGTAGGTCTCATTTGTTCCTTCAGAACATTATTATTTCCTTCCATGAATTTGTTTTTATTCTTCTGCAGAGTTTGGACAAAGACAGAGATGATAAACTCAAGATCAGCCTGAAAAGTCATCATGTATCTCCGGTGCTAGAGCTATGTAAGGTAGAGTTACTTTATATAGTTTCTAAGAGATCTTGCCCGCTATTTGTGTCAATTGCACAGAAGATAGTATTTAATATTTTGCTTGGTGCCATAATTATTATTAGTGTTTGTCGTCTTTGAATTTAAACTATGCAAGAATAGTAGATGTCTTAGCATTGTTGCAGCGAATCTGGCTTTTAGGGTGTTGATTGGGGTTATCCTCCATTATTTTTAGTTGTTCCTTTTGTTACTTTTACATGAATTTCATGTCGGTGGACTTCTAGTCATTCTATCTCTTGTCTCAAATATTTTTTTTCCATCAAAAGAAACAAAAATATTTTGCTGAACTCGAGTCGAATGCCAAAGTTTTGGCTGATGGGTGGTTAAGCTTGGTCGCACAGTTTGGAACTGTGTTAACCATATATCCTGGAGAGGTTGGACATTATGCCGTTCAATCTATCTTATTGTAGCTTTTAAAATTTTCACTTCCATGTTGGCACCAAAAGAAGGAATCTTTACAATTTTTATTTTGATCTTGTGAAGGTAGGATTGACCAGAAGGGCTGTGACTGTTGCTTATGGAAGGAGATGTGAAGCCAATCTCCCTGTCTTAGAGAAATTGGTAATATAGAGCTCAATAATTGTTAAAATCCTTGTCTTACTAGTTATAGAATTATCTTGCTGGACTATTATATTTATTCTCCTTATTATTACACAATTCTTCATTATCATTTTTAAATGATGACCAAAGTTTTCATCAGAGTTGCATTGTGATGACCTGAAAAATCATAAACAATTTCCAAATGGGCAAATTGCAATTTGGCTACCCATATTTTGCCAATAGTTGCAATGTGGTTCCTGACAGTGAAAATTTTGCAACTTCCTAGCCAACATTGTCAATTTGTTGCAATCCAATATAAAATCAGTTAAAAACTAACTATCGTTAACAAAGATGAGCCATGTGCCTCGCCCATGATTTTAAAGGGGCAAAAATGACTTTTCTCATGACAATAATCCAAAAAGTAACGAAGAAGATAACATTACTAATGGAAAGTTAACTTTTTGGTCCAAAATCAGCAGAGAAAAACTAACGGAGTCAAATTAACTACCATTATTGTTTCTATCACCCCTTCACCTCTTCACCCCCCACCACCCACCTTCCACCTCTACTACCGCAATCCAAACCAACACCTACCTTCCACCCATCACCATCTCATCATTGTCACAATCAAACCCTCCAAGCATAGTGTTTTTTTAAAACAAACTGAAAAAATAAAATTTCAAAAACCCAAAACATTGAAGTTTCTCTATTGCCAGATTTAGAGAGAGGAGACAGGACAATTTTGAAGAACACACAATTACATTCATTCTTACCCAATAATGCAATGTTGAACACTAAATTGAAGATTGAAGACTTTAATTTTGGGTTTCAATTTTGGATGAAGAACAAGGGTTTAGAGAGAGAAAGCTTGAAAAATTGGGTATTTAATGGAGATTTGTATGATGAGATGTTGGTTAAAGGCAAAAGGAAGGCTAGTTGGGGGACGACGTTGGAGGGGGAGGACATGGGTGGAGTGTCCGACTATGGTTGGGGGTGAGGTGGGGTAGCCGAGGAGTTACCAGAGGAAATCAGGTGGCAGAGGTGAGGAGAGAAATGGGCAAGGGTGTGGTGGGGGTACACTACCCATGAGTTTAGAGAGAGAGAAAGAGATCTAGGATTTTTAGTTTTTAGTGTAGGGTCATATGAGAAAAGTCATTTTTGCCCCTTTAAATTCATGGGCGGGGCACATGGCTCATTTTTGTTAACGAAAGTTAGTTTTTAACTGATTTTACATTAGATTGCAACAAATTGACAATGTTGGCTAGGGGTAGCAAAATTTACACTGTTGGGAACCACATTGCAACTATTGGCAAAACATGGGTAACCAAGTTGCAATTTGCCCATTTCCAAATGCAATGCTGATAGTAGATGCCTTTTCAATTAGTTTCAGTAAGCACAATGAAATAAAAATAATAATGTGGTTGTCAGAAGTTGTGAAAATAGCAACTATGGATTTTCATTTAGAGGAGTCCAAATGTGCAAGAACAAGAGGGGAAGAATGCATATATGACATCATGTCCATATAAAGCATTAGCACCTGTTTCGATGATTGTATCTCCAAAATAACGGTTCACTGCTAACATAATGTGCTTTCCTTAATTTCCTGCGGATACAAAAATGGCCTATTCTTGCAACAAGGGAGGGGCGGGGAGTTGAAGTTGTGTGTGGGAGGGTGATCAACACTTCTGAGATTTTACTTCTGATTGTGGTCTTGTTCCTGCTGAACTCAGTTGAATTACCAAGAGATAGGTCATCCTGTGTATACAAAACTAATTTTGTACTGCAGAAATAAAATGATCCATAACTGAGGGTTCCTTGACATTTTCATATGCTAATAAAAATTACATTAGAAGTGGGGGAGCACTCTACTTGCAGTGAACAAGAAAGTGTTGTCAATATCAAATTGCTAAACTGTAGTAAATAAGTACTACCAAAGACCTTCATTTCTATCATTAAAATGCATACCCAATAAGGAAGATGATTTTTGCTACCATGAAAAAAAAGAGAGTGGAACATGAACTGCAAATTTGATACTGGTGAAAAGTTGATAATCATGTGTTAAACATTACCTGTTGACTTGTTTCACATACATTTCCATCACACATGCTATAAGCTTACTTAATACCAGCAAATATATGCGTTTAGAATTGTTCATTGACTGAAACGGGTTATGCATATTATGCCATATTTTGGAATATTGCAGAGCTCTAGGATATCAAATTGAAGCAACAAATGCTTTGACTAATAGAAGAAACTATAGCTTCTTCAGCTCAATGCAAAATTTATAATCTGTTTACTTTGTTATCTGTATTCCACAATTATGATATATATATAGGTGCTTGTTGGAGCATTCCTTAGGGACCTGATCTACTTATTGATACTCAGTGGTTTCAGCAGAATCACGCCTCTATATTTATTCATTTTTATCATTCTACATACATCTTTCTTTTAAGTGTTTTATCCATATCCATCAATCATGCTTTTATTTCTATTTCTTCTCTTTATCCAAACAATTATGCGAAGTCGCGAAGTAAACTTTATAAACTTCTGACAGGTGAATTAAAAGGCAAAACACAATTTTTTTGAGTGAAATCAATTTGAAAAATCAATATTCTAAATAACTGAATCATATAGTATACTCCCTCCGTCCCATGATAATATATAAACTTTCCTTTTTGGGCGTCCCACAATAATATATAACTTTCCTAAAATGGAAAGGAATCTTTACTATTCCCTCCACTCATTCTCTCTCCTACATTATTTTAATACTCACATCACCATTATAATTTACTATTCTCTCCACTCATTCTCTCTCCTATTTTATTTTCACACTCACAACACTTTCAATATAATACTTCCTCCTTAATTCCCGTGAAAAACTAAAAGTCTATAAAATGTTGGGACGGAGGGAGTAGTTTATTATTTAGCATAGAAACTACATTATATCATTGAGTCATGCTCAACTCTGTATACACAACATAATATGTTTTGACAGGTATGACAATCACAATCTTGCGTGCTAATTCTTGACATCCTCCTCCTCCATTTGATCCTATGTTTATTCTGTTTAGGTTCAGTTAAGGCATAAGTCTGCCAGATTGCTTGGCTTCTCAAACTATGCTGCCTTTGCTGTTGATCCCAGAATGGCAAAGTCATCTTCAAAGGTATTCCTATTTCCCTTTCATTGAGTAATTATTTGGCCCTTGATAGTCTGATGACCTGTAACATTAAAAGACTGTTTAACTACCCTCTCTATCTTCTTTTCCCCCAAACGATTGCCGTTTGTGATTCAAAATCTTTGGTTCCTTCTAATACTTTTTAAACTTGGAGAAGCTTATTTGTATCTTCTTTTTCTGTCTCGGGCATGGTTTTGTTTCAGGTTCTTGATTTGTTAGAGGATATCTCTGCCGGTTTGACTGACTCAGCCATGAAGGAACTTAATGTGCTCAAAGACTTGAAGGTTAATTGCTGCATGTTTGATATGAAGTCCAGGACTTGCATTATTAATAGGCTTGAATTTTCCTGTGTCTGGTTTCTGGTCTTTCCTTCTCCTTATTCCACGTTTATTTGGTTTGGCACTTCAGAAGAAAGAGGAAGGAGAAGTATCATTTGGAATTGAGGATATACCATACTATGTAAAGAGAGTAGAAGAACGGTTTAATCTGGACTTTGCAGCTGTTAAGCAATACTTCCCTACCAGTTTGGTTATGTCAGGAATATTCAAAATATATCAAGACCTTTTTGGTAATTATAAGGTTCAATTTGCAACCCCTTTTAGGCTTATCATAAATAAGATGTGCTCCAACTTTTCATTGTTTGACGCAGGCTTAAGATTTGAAGAAGTCACTGATGCTGAGGTATGGCACAGTGATGTCCAGCTGTTTTCGGTTTTTGACCTGGGTTCTAGTGAATTGCTTGGTTATTTCTACCTTGATCTTTACTCCAGGTTCGGAACTACATATCGTGCACTGGACTAGACCATTACTATATTAGTTACACTTGGATACAAAAGAAGAGCTGAAACTTTGCATTTTCTCTAAATTTATCCTTTTGAACAGGGAAGGGAAATATGGGCATACTTGTGTCGTAGCTCTTCAAAATGGTTCATTTATGGATGGTGTAAGACAGGTGACTCTAACATACTACCAGTCAGTCCTTGATATGTTCCATGCTTTGAACTGTAGACTTTGCTTTTAGAATACTTTATTTTCTTAGAGCTTTTTTTATTCTTAACAATCATTCTGTTTCAGATTCCATTGGCATTACTTATTTCTCAAATTCAAAAGGAAGTTGTTGGTCATCCTGGGTTACTACGATTCTCTGAAGTGGTTAATCTTCTCCATGAGTTTGGTCATGTGGTATGCTGACTTTCACCTCAATCAATGATACTGTAGAATCAATTATGTGATCTTGTCTTCTTTTCTTCCTTGTCATACTATAATTTCTAGTCTTATTTAAGTTGCTGAAAAAATACGATGGTCTTATATGGTTCCCTTTTTCCTAATGGGTTGCTTAACGTTATTAACTTCTGTTAGTTAATGTTTTCAAGTCAAATTTGGTGGTATTAAGAACTTTTGCATTATGTTTTTTTTTCAGAATGATATTTATCTGATTATTTCCATTCTGGTTTATTTGATCTTCCAGATCTGTTCTTTACCATATACTATGATGCTCGGACTCTTTGGTTAACCCCGCCGGATCCTTCTCAAAAAAGACTAAAATAGGAGTGTCCGACACGGGTACGGCGGGGTAAACAAAAGAGTCCGAGCATCAGAGACCATATATGCACGCATTTTGTACTTGAGATTTATGCTTAATATCAGCAATACTAAGAACTTCCTTGAGAAGTTGCATACATTTCTTTCGGGGCTGGTGGGACCTCTGTCGATGCTTATGGAGACTAACATTTTCCTCAATGATGAGGTGCCAGGTTCATCAAATGTGCAATCGGGCAACCTTTGCTAGATTTTCTGGGCTGCGCCTTGATCCTGACTTTGTGGAGATTCCAGCTCAAGTGTTCGAAAATTGGTGGGTACAAAAATGTCATTTTACCTATACCATTGTGGAAGACAATTTCACTGTATCTAATTCTATTGAATTTGTACCCAGGTGTTATGAGAGTGCTGCTCTTAAATTGATATCTGGGTTTCATCAGGTGCTCATTTCTTATCTTTCTCTCTCTCTCTCTCTATATTTAGTACTCCTTCCGTCCCTAAATGAATGTCAATTTTTATTTTTTTCAAATTTTCTCTTGATCAAGAGCAAATTTGAAAAAAAAAAAAAACCGACAATCATTTAGGGACAAGCAAATTTGAAAAAAACCCCGACAATCATTTAGGGACAGAGGGAGTATATTTGTTTTACTTTGTTGTTGTACAGGAAAGAACCTATAACTTTGTTTTTGAGCTTTTGCTTTGTTAGGTGTTGCAGAGATATCCCTTTCTAATTATATATGTATGAGATGAGAGGATTCTTTATTATAATCTACGTAAAATGTAAAGGTGGAAATATCCTGTTGTTATGGCAATTGGCTATTACAGTACCAGTTACACACTATGCCTATGATTTGCAGGACATCACAATGCCCATCAAAGATGAAATATGTAGTTTAATCAAGAGATGGCGATGTTCCTTTTCGGCGTTGAAGCTGAAGCAGGAAATCCTCTACTGTAAGTTAATTCATCTCTCTGAAGATCGGTCTCTTATTGAGGAACCGTCTGAGTGTGTTGCGGTTGGGGTTATTATATTCTGATTCTTGTACATAGTTATTTTCACCTAGTTACGTTAGGACTTGTACTTTTTAGTACCCAGAATATAGGTTTGCTTTAGACATGTTGTCAATTACGCCTTCTATTCTCACTGCACAAACTTGTACATCATCCAAAAATAAGTTCCCCTATTCCGTTGCATGACATCCCAAAGTGTCTCCTTTCTCTGTTTTGAAAGTTCTCATGTCAATTGTCTTTAATACCCTCTTAACGTCTGGTAGAAAATGACCTAGGTCCCACTGATTCTACGCCACCGGGTGATGTTTGCAGTTTTAAAAGAAATGTCTGAAGAAGTAAAATTCTTTCTGAAACCCATGAAATCAATATGGGACACTTATTTTGGAATAAAGGAAGTATAATGCTTGCCATAGTGTCTCTTGTGACTCCATGTGGGTTTCTTCGTCTATTGTATATGAGATGCACTGAAATGCATCATTTACCTGGGTGTATCTTACTTTCGCCCCGTCCCTGTCCTCCTTGTCTTGTTGGGTTGTCGTTCAATCTCAGCTTCCTATTTTCACCTCTTGTGGAATGAAACTAATTGCTTAAAGAAATCTCTCCCCCCACGTATTTTGACTAAGCTAAATATGTGTTTTCCAGGTCTCTTTGATCAGATTATATACTCTACTGAAAACGTAGACATTGTTGGATTATTAAAGCATCTCCATTCAAAGGTAATAATATGTGGTGCTACAGTTTATCCGAGACTCACGCCTTTGGTTAGTAAATTTACCTATAGCTTTCTTTTACAGGTGATGTTGGGTTTGCCAATGTTAGAAGGAACCAACCCGGCTTCATGTTACCCCCGTACTGCTATTGGCCACGAAGCTGCTTGCTATAGTCGCATTTGGAGTGAGGTTTGACTCTCTTTATGCACATTTCATCTTCCTCTTCCCCTCATTCCTCATAGATGTTGTTTGCGACTTTTTAAATTTATTTTCCAAATGTGCAATGATGTAGAGATCCAATTATTCCTTTGATCTGATAGATGTATCTACAAATATGTCCGTCCGCAGGTTTTTGCGGCTGATATCTTTGCATCAAAGTTTCGGGACGACATTTTCAACCAGCAAGCAGGCATGGAATTCAGGAACAAGGTACTGGCACCTGGAGGGTCAAAGGATCCTATAGAGCTTCTATCAGATTTTCTTGGAAGGGAACCTTCAATCCAACCATTTATAGATGCCAAAGTTTGCTCTAGCTAGAAGATTCTCACCCATTACCCTTCAAATTTTATTTTATTTCATTTCAATTACAAAATACTTTATCCGTCTCATAATAAACTTATGACACCAAGATATTTATTATGGGGCGGAGAGAGTATTTAATTAAATCTTTCAGGCAAAATTTTTATGAAGTATAAGAAATAATAGTGAAGTTTTACATTTGTGTTTCATAAATATTTTATATTTTATAGCAAAATTTTAAGTAGTAGTAGAACATGAACAATTTCAAGGTGGAAACAGTTAAGGCAACATTAACGATTTTTTTTTCAAAATATAGGTTTTTAAAAACTTATATACCAAAATAACATTCTAAAAAATTTATTTACTAAAGTAATACTTTTTAAAGTATTCCGGAAGAGGTAATTCCGGAATAAGGTAATCCGGAACTACCATTTCCGGAATTAATTTTTTTTTTTTTTTTTTTTTTTTTTGCAAAACTGAATACTGATTGCACAATTCCAAAAAATGGAATTAAATAATCTAAGCCCGATGGGCCGTTGCACAATCCCAAAAAATAGAATTAACTTTTTTAAAAGAATAATTAAATTTTCATAACTCTCTTTTTTTTTTTTTTTATCAAAATCAAATTGAATTAACCTTAAAATCAAGGTATGATATGTCTTTTGGGGCGAATTGTAATTAATTAAGGTAGTATGGCCTCCGTTCCAAATAAATGTCTTACTGTATATTAATCTTTGATCAACTTGATTGAAATGTAACTTAAAAATAATATTTGAATTATCTTTTTATTTTTATTGATTGATTCACCATTAAAAATATTTTGTCTCAAAATAAATATTCAAATTTGCTTTTAATTTATAATTTAGACATTTATTTTGGAACACAAAATATATATATATATATATATATATATATATATATATATACTTCCTTCGTCCCACATTAAAATACTGGATTACTGTTTACACAAGAATTAAGAAAAAGTGTAGTGGATTATATATTTTGAGTATGAAAAGTGAGGTAGTAGAGAGAAAGTGATGTAGTAAAATAATAATTGAACTGTTGTTGTGAGTATAATATTTGAGTCTCATTAATATAAAAGTAATAAAACATTTTTATTTTAGAAAGTGTATTTTGTAACGAGACGCCAAATGAGAAAAGTGTGTAGTTTTAGTGATACGGGGAGAATATATATATACTCCCTCCGTCCCACGTCATTGTGAACTTATTTCCATTTTGGTTCGTCCCACGTGAATGCAAACTGTCCAAAATGAAAATAAATTTATTATTTTATATTCACCCTACCCCACCCACTCATTCTCTCTCTTCATTTTCCACCACACAATTTATTCAACCAACTCCACTCATTCTCTCTCTTCATTTCCTATCACACATTTTCATTATCTTAATAATATTTCTTAATTATCGTACCCGGAAAAATAATCCACAATGACGTGGGACGGAGGGAGTATATATTATTATTATTATTATTATTATTATTATTGATGCTGCAGGAATTGTGCTTATCAATCTTCCTCCACGTGGCAGGACTGATCACCTGGCTCCTTGACCTGAAATCAGAACCCACGACTAGCCGGATGTGTCTCCGGCGAAGACGCTCGGGCGTGAGAGTAAGATCATAATTGTATAAAGCTCAAAATGTATTGAATATGGAATTCAGATAACAAAATGGCAGTTACCTTTCACCGTTTGGTAGTGATGAAGTATTTATAGACAAAAGTGGTGTATTTTTGGGGAGGCGACATGTGCTCCGAGATTGTAGCGGCAGTTACTTGATTGTGGGAACGTGTCTATAACGGCCCCTGATTTGTAGGGATGTGGTTATGAGAATTGTTCAACCAAATACGCCGGCAAGTGTTAGGTCGTCACTTGTTGATTTAGGTCGAGGTCGCCACTCGTGGAATGGTCGACCTGACTGTCGGCAGTACGGTTCGTACCCGAATTGTGATATGGATCATGAGGTCGGACTAAGTTGGGTCGGGACCCGATAGGTCGGACCACGGGCTTAGTCGATCGATACAAGAGATGGGCTTTGGGCCTTGTTCTGATTGGGTCAGCCTCATTGAGAATGTCATGGTCAAGGCTGCTTGTGATTGGGCTTTGCTTGCTTAGCCCATCTTGACACTTTTGGTATGTTCAGTGGCCCCCAACTTTCGAGTGGACTTTGTCGACTTGGAAGTTAAGAAGATTTTTGATGAGAACTATTTTACTCGCAGGTCGATACTCGTTCTGAGATATAGTCGACTTTTGATGACGTGGCACCATCCTGGTCGTTGGCGATGAACGGTAGGAGATGAAGGAGCGCCGATTTTAGTAATGATTGCAATTCTGACGCTTGGAACTCCTTCTCGGAAACCGTTTCCGCCATTAATATGGAAATTATTTTTTGAATTTTCTTTTTTCCTTTCCAATCTTGGAAAATATAAATTGCACATTCCTTCTCTGTTTAGAACTTTTACCGTTTTCAAGCTCTTGAGAATCTCCGGCGAAAATAGCGAAGAAGCAGTTGAGTTAAATTGGGCTTCCGTCTTCGGCAACAGCTTCCTATTCCGACATTTACAAAGGTATTTCTCTCCCATTCTTCCTTTAGGGCTTTAATTTCTGTTCTACCTTTGATTTCTGCCATGGCTAGAACCTTTAGTAGCGAGCCAGGAGCTTGGTATGGAGTGGTACGCTGACCGTTAACCGTAGGGTTTACAAGAATGTGAACGGTGAGTGGAGAGAACTGTCTTTGGATGAATGTGCCTCCATTTTAACCAAGTGGGAATTAAATTTTAGTGAGATAGGTTTGCCCATTGTAGGGGACGTTGAAAACCTGGTAGTTGATGATTCAAATATCGTCACTTTCCATCTATTCCATGCACTTCTCGACCATATTACTTTGTTCTATGTTAGGGATGTCCTCAAACCCTCCTTCCTTAGGAATAGGATAGGCTTTCCAGGGGAGTCTAGGTCGCCCTTAAATAGGTCGATCGAAATTATTCATAGGCCCGACTCCCTGTTTCTCCTTCTTCTTGTACGTATATGGCAACTCAAGGCGGAGCTACAAAGATCTACTTCCTCTCGGTCCCAGAATCGTTGATGCGTTTGACGATACAGCCGTGCCAGGAAAGAATGAGAGGGGTTATGTTCCTCAAGGGCCATTACGTGGAAAGAAGAACCTGCCCTCTAGGTATAGCATGATTTGGGATTTCTGTGAGGTAAGTAAGGAAGATTATAGGGTGACCATTTATACTCAGAAGGAGTTTATGAAGTTGTTCAGGTCGTCATTCACTAAGGATGCCACTAGGGTAGCCTTCTTCTATGGTCAATTCGTAGGCGGCCTCAGGTTGCCTCTCGATCCCTTTATAAATGAGTTTTTAGAATGTGCCAATGCTCTTCCCCTTCAGCTCGGAGCCAATACTTGTAGGGTCCTTGTGTGCTTTGCTATGGTGTGCAGATTCCTAGGGTATGAACCTTGTATGAGAGTGTTCAAAGAGTTTTTCAGTATAAAGTATAGTGGAGAGGACCTGAGCATCGCACCCTCTAAACCTAAATCTCCCAAGCTCTTCACCAACCTCCCAAGTAAACATAAAGTGGGCCGGAACTCGCATGTTGTTGTGGTAGAGAGTAGATTAGGATGGGAATTCCCATTGCCCAATGATGAAACAAGCCGTAGATGAGGGGAACTATTGGGAGCCAACCTGGCATCTTAACTTGTATAGGGCTTTGTGTCGATTAGTCGAGAGAAGACCCATTAGCCGGGAGAGTCTCAAGCCACCACCAAGTATAATTTCATCCAGCCGGGATTGATGTCCGGAGATGAAGTGGTAGAGCCCCTTATCCCCGTGTTGAGAGGACAAATATATCCCGACCGGGTTACTCATTCCCCGGGGAGGTTTGGAAATTTGTGTCGGCGTTGCAAGAAGACGTAAAACTACCGCAAGGATAATCTGGGAGCACGCCGTGGTAAGATCTCGTTCGCAACCCTTTTACTCGTCTATTGCCTGCTTGTCGGTCTGACAACATAATAGATCATTTGTATTGTGTCCCTTTCTTAGCTCGTCATTTGTTAGCTTGCGTATAAGATAATTGAGTCGTACATAGTTTGCTCGTACATAGAACTTGTGCTCGTATGTAGAACTTTCATATGTCGATCTAACACTTTGTTGTTTTGATTTTGTTGTAGTTCTAACACCCGACCAAGAAGCAAATATGGGTCGCATCGTGGGTGTCTCTGATAAGAAGAAAGCTAGAAAGGCTCACGGAGCTGCTAATGCTCGAGCTCATGTACGCAGGGAAGCCGCGTTGAGGACCAAATACGCCCAAGGATAACATTGGGATGGTGCCAATGGAGGGATTGAAGAAGATGACCCTTTCACGAGCGGTACCCAGTCTATGGACACTACTGATGGGGGTGACGAGTCCACCAAGTCGGCTCGAGCAAGTCTAAACTCCGACCCAATCCAGGAGGTTGAGGCTGCGACTTCAGGGGCTAGTCCCTTAGACGTTGTGATTGTTGAGGATGACAACATGGAGGTCGATGCAGATGACCAGCCTTTGAGAAAGAGGCTGCGCTCTGAGAAAGGGAAGTCAGTCCCTTCGAGCCAACTACCTCTATCTCCCCCAGCTTCTTCTCGCCCAACCAAGAATCTATCAAGACATGATGCAGAGGCTAAGTGATGTCCCTCCTCTCGAAGGAGTCAATTGCCTGAGTCGCCGCTACCCAGATATGAACTTGGGTCAGGTGATCGTGAGAAGAGCTGTGGATGTGGGTCTGCTAGCTCACTTGGCTGATAAGGGCATAACACCTGAAGAATTCTCAGCTCGGTCTGGGCTGGCTCATTGCGAGGTAACTTCTCACTTTCTCTTTTATTTTAGTCGCTTGCTCCTTTACTCGATCCACTTGAATCTCGAGCTAACACTTCTTTGTTTCCTTTGGAATGCAGAATCTTACCATGATTGAGCAAGCGAAAAGCTCTTGGAGAGCTTCCATTGAGAGGGAGAGACAAGCCCTTCGAGATTATTCCAAAAAAGCTAAAGAGCTTGCGGATTTGAAGGAGAAGTACAACGATCTGGATAACTCATATGAAGCTAATGAGATGGTGAAGACAAAAGCCCTGTCCGACCTCGAAGCTGCAGAATCCAAGCTCAAGGAAGTGGAGATGGAGAAGGATGCTGAGAAGAAGGAACTGGAGAAGGCCAAGACTGAGCCGCCACGATTAACAAGCTTCGAAGGAAAAGGATGATTTCTTACTCGGGGCCGCATGAAGAGCATCGACTTGAGCGAGAGAAAGGTAAGAAGGATCTCCAGACTGCTGTTGAGAAAGCTGCTAAGGACGCTGCTGAAGCTGCAGTTGAAAAGTTCAAGGAGGGGGATGAATACTACAATGCTATTGTGGCCAAGGCACAAGACTTTCTTGAGGTCGGCAAGAGGCACATGGCCCGTCGAGCATTGGTGGATCCCTCAGCTACAGTTACCATCGAGCAATTAGCTCGTTGGTTTTCTGAGTCCCAGTACGACATGGCAGCTCGCCAAGGTCATTCGCTTGTTCCCTATCTCGAGAACGACTTGGCCTTTATTGCCCAGGAAGATGAAGAAGATAATTGTGAGAAGTGGGAAGCTCCCCCCATTGCTGATAGAAATTTTGACGTTGTTTTGCAAGAGTTTGAAGCCGCCGCCACTATGGAAGAAGAAAGTGAGCAGTATATTCGTAGTCGGGTAAACCTTTAGACCCTCAAAGAACAAGGAGAGAATGGGGAAGGTCGAGTTGCTGCGACGACCGGACCGATGCCGGCTCGGACCTCGAGTCATTTGTTTGAATTGTAATGAACAAGTCTTAAACAATGTTTTGCTTTTTTGTTTTGAAATTTATTTGAATGCCTTGGCCCAGCTTTTGGGAGACTTACCTCTATCATAGCTGACCTTATTTATTGCATGTTGTATGCTTTTTAAAGTAAACGTCGAGCTAGATATAGATAGGACGAATGAGTAAACTTGAGCCTAGAGGTGATTTGATCTTTATTAGTCGACCTCAGACTTGCTTAACTTTTTTGTGAATGAGATTGACTATGAGTCGAACCTGCTCACACTATTGAAGCTGACCTAGGGTCTAGCTAATTAGAACAAACTGACTAAGAGTCGAGTTAGTTAGAACGAAGTCGACTAAGAGTCGGACCTGTCAAATGGACAAAGCTGATTAAGAATCGAGCTAATTAGAACAAACCGACTAAGAGTCGAGTTTGTTAGAACGAAGTCGACCAAGAGTCGGACTTGTTAATTGAACAAACAAAGCTGATTAAGAATCGAGCTAATTAGAACAAACTGACTAAGAGTCGAGTTTGTTAGAACGAAGTCGACTAAGAGTCGGACTTGTTAATTGAACAAAGCTGATTAAGAATCGAGCTTGTTAAAACGAAGCTGACTAAGAGTCGAGCTTGTTGGGGTTATTGTAACACTTATGCTTGATGGAATGAACTGCACTTTTCATTGAAGTATAGAACATGCTTACATCAATTTGACACTAGAACTACCACAAACTTGAACTTGGAAACCGAAAACTAAAAGTAGTATTTGATGAGGTGAGTAGCATGCCAAGGATGTTTCAACTCGTCACCTCCGTGATGAGCTATCATGTAGGTGCCTTCCTTGACGACTCGAGCGACTACATATGGACCTTCCCAGCTAGGAGATAGCTTGTTCTGCCGGGTCCTTCTACCCGTTGCCTCAATTTTTCTCAATACATAATCTCCAACTTGGAACGACCTTGCCTTGACCTTCTTGTCGTGATAACTTTTAGTTCGTCGCTTGTAGTTGACCATTCTGAGGTAGGTCAAGTTTCTCGCTTCTCGTCGATCAGTCCAAGTCGATCAATCTGTTGGTATCATTCTCGCTCTTGACCAAAGAAGGTCACTCTAGCAAGCAGGGAATTCGAGCTCGCAGCAGTAGCCTCTCGATCCGTAAGTGAGAGCGAAAGGGGTTTCCCCGTAGCCCCCGAGTGGTTGTACGAACCGCCCAAAGAGCAAGGGGAAGTTCGTCCAACCAATTGTTTCGTCGACCTACGAGCCCCGTCTTGAGCGAAGATAGAACAAGTTTATTTGCCGCTTTCCGCCTTGTCCATTTCCTTGAGGATAGGCGACGTACGATTTCCAATGTTTGATCCCTACTCGATTCATTTCTGTTTCGAAGGTTTGGGAGAACTGTAAACCATTGTCGGACACTATAGCACGAGGAAAACCAAATCGACACCAAATGAAGTCATGGATGAAGTTGATAGCATTCTCCTCTGTGATGCGAGCCAGTGGTTTTGCCTCAACCCATTTGGTGAAGTAGTCTATTGCAACTATCACATACTTGCAGCTTCCTCGGGCGGGAGGGAAGGGTCCAATCGTGTCGACGCCCACATGTCGAATGGCCAAGCCGCAATTACCGGAGTCTGCTCGGTTGTTGGCACATGAGGTAAGTTGGCAAATCTTTGACATTGATCACATTGCTGAACAAAGTTGTGAGTGTCGCTTCATGTGCGTCGTAGGTACCCCAAAGTGATTAACTTGTCGCCAAGAGTCCCGGCCCCCGGTGTCCACCACAAATTCCACTATGCACTTCGTGTATCAATAGGGCGACCTCTTGAGGGTGGATGCACTTTAGTAATGGTCGAGTATAAGATCTTACGAGCAATTCGCCTCCTTGAATGACATACCTTGGAGCTTTATTTTTGATAGCTCGAGCCTTCTTCTCGTCATCTGGCAGCTCTCCACCTTCTATGTATGCCTTCATTTCTTCGATCCAACACTTCTCCTGAGTCCAATTTCTTGAGGGATCATCTATGCATAGGATTTTTACTCTTTCATAGGCTGGACTTTCGAGGAAAGAGATAGGTTCATCATGTGGTTCATCCGAAGTGGCTAATTTTGAAAGGAGGTCGGCTAGCTCGTTGTCTTCTCGATCAATCCTCTGAATCTCCCAGAATTCCAAGTCCTTTATCAGCTCTTTCACTAAGTCGCAGTATTTGATTAAAGTGGAACTTAGCACCTCGTACTCGCCTCTGACTTGGTTAACTATCAGTTGTGAATCACAGTAAGCCATGATCTTAGTCGCTCCAAAACACTTGGCGTATTCTATAGCTGCTATCAAAGCTTCGTATTCGGCCTGGTTGTTGGAAGCATCGAATTTGAACCTCAGTGATTCCTCATACACAGTTCCTGCATTCGGCTCGACCAAGACAATTCCAGGCTCCACTAACGTTTTTGGTTGGCGACCCATCCGAATATACCCTCCAACAATCGTCTGCAGGCTAATAGCAACCCGTGACTCGGAGCTCTTTCCCTTTAGCCTTTTCCTTTGGAGCTCGCTGCTCGTTGTCCTCCTTGGTGAACGTAAGCTCGACCAAGAAGTCTGTTTAGAGCTTGAGCCTTCAAGGCTTTCGAGGTCGATACTCAATGTCAAATTCGGTAAGGGCAATTGACCAATTGAGTAGCCGACCCGAACTCTACGGCTTGTGCAATATCTTCCTTAAAGGAGCATTAGTAAGAACCACAATTGGATGAGCTAGAAAATAAGCTCGCAACTTCCTCAAGCCACTACTAGAGCATAAGCGACCTTCTCAAGATTGTAGTATCGGCTCCACATCCGATAGGGCCTTCACGATGTAGTATATTGGTTTCTGTCGACTTTCATCCTCTCTAACCGGGATCTGCGCCACCGACCTATCTCCTACGAGATAGATATACAAACAAAGTTTCCCCGGTGGTCGGGCTACTGCTCAAGCCGAGAGGTGGAGTAAGCGAGGTAATCCTTTATTTGTTGGAACGACGAATGGCATTCGGTCGTCCACTCCAAAACTTTTCGTCCCCTCAATGCTTTGAAGAAGGGGAGAGATCTCTCTTGACTTTGATATAAAAGCGACCAAGTGCTTTGCTACCCTTCCATTAAGTCGGCTGCATCTCTTTGTATTTGGTGGGAGCCTTCATATCGACTAAAGCCTTGATTTTCTCGGGGTTAGCTTCTATACCCCGTTGAGATACCACGAACCCGAAATTTTCCGGCGGCTACACCAAATACACACTTGCTAGGGTTGAGCTTCATGTCGTTTGCTCTTAAATTGGCGAACGTTTCCCTTAGGTCGACCACGTGACGTCCGGCCTTTGTTTTGATGACCATATCGTCGACGTAGGCTTCCATGTTTCGGCCGATTTGAGAAGCAAAGACTTTGTTCACCATCCTTTGATAAGTTGCCCTGCATTCTTCAATCCAAATGGCAATCATGTTGTAGCGATAAATGCCTCCGGGCGTTTGCTTACCAAAAATGCCGTCTTGATTATGTCGTCCTCATGCATCTTAATGCGGTGGTAACTCGAGTAAGCGTCGAGAAGGCGAGAGTTGAGTGACCAATGATGGAATCGACTAGCTTTGTCGATTCTAGGAAGAGATAAACTGTCCTTAGGGCAAGCAAGATTGAGAGTGGTGAAGTCGACACACATCAGCCATTTGCCATTTGATTTCTTCGCGTGACCACGTTGGCCAACCACGTTGTATGAGTGGCCTCTTTGATTATCCTGCATTCAAAAGTTTTTGTACCTCGGTTTTATGGCCTCTTCCTTGTCGCGAGCAAAGCTTACTCAATTTTGGGGTCTAGGCTTTATGGTCGGGTTGACTTCGATCTGTGAGCAGCGACCTCCTCCTTGATTCCCCTCATGTCTTCTACCCTCCATGCGAAGACATCATTACTTTCCTTGAGCAACTCGATGATTTACGCTCGCTCCTCAGCTGATAATTTGCTTTCAATACGATTTTTGGTCGGGAGTAGGAAAGGTTGGTGATTGCGGCTCTAGCTCATCCACGACTTCTAGCTCTGGTCCATCCACCTGAATTGTAGAGTCTCAATGATTATCTCCTTGAACCTTTGTCTCTCCTGCGGCCCTCGGGTGTGGAGCTTCTTACGCTATCATATCATCTAACTTGCTGCAGCCTCGGTGGTGGTGGTGGTGGCTCCAGAGTTATTGTCGGCTGGAGGCGTAGGTTGCCTATGATGACTTGGTCGACCATAACTACATGCGAATCGACCTCGGTGGTGTTAGAGTGACGTGTCGACTCAAGCGTGACCTCGTCATTTGAGCGATAGGTCGACTCTTCCACGTCGGTGATTGTTGACTTGATCTGGTAGTTTTGGTGACTGATTGAGACAACTTTAAATAGCCGTCTGCGATCTCGATTTCCAACTCCCTTTTCTTTCTTTCTCTGAGAACATGATCAAGGTAGGCTCGAGGCGTGCCTTGTACACGCCCTACTCCCGGCGGGTGTAGGGAACTTGACTCGGCGATGAGGGATCGATGCCACCATTCAGAGCGACGGCACCTGGGATACCAAGTATAGCGGCATAGTCGCTATTTACATCAATTACTATAAATTGTACCTTTGATACGATCTGAGGGGTGTTGGCCTAGGTCGACGTCGAGCTCTATCTTGCCTTTTGCATCGACTCGATGATTGGTGAAGCCCTCCAACCTACCATCATATCTCTCCATTGCTCATCATTAAGACCCATTTCTTTAAAAGTTTTGTAGAACAAAATATCCTTGCGAGGCCCAGGTGTCGGACTAAGAGTCGCACAGGTCGTACATCCGTCTATGAGACACAGGGATGACGAGAACTTGCTCTCTAGCTGCCATGTTAGTAGCCAATTCGTGGGGGAAGAAGGCGATCACCTCATCTCGACTTCTCTTCTACAGGGGCACGTGTGGGGCTTTATTGAGTTGGAAGATCTTGTGCTTGATGGCCGTGTTGCTTGCTTGCTCTGTAATGACCCCCGAGGTTCAAATCTAAGTTTGCCTCGGTCCCTTCTTTGTCCACTGCTGTGTTGCTCGCCTCAGAAGCTTGAGGTCTTTTCACATAAGCGTCGAGTGCTCCCTTGGTCGACCATTCTTTGTATAATTCGCTTCAATCCCAAGCAATCTTACGTGAGATGACCGGTGTCTTTGTGGTAATCACAATATTTGCTATTGTCCACTTCTAAATTTGTTGCACAGGTTCATTGGGACGGGGAGGAGCCGAGCTCGACAGCATTCATAATCTCTGTTCGACTCACCGTAAGGGGAGTGAAAGCCTCAGTACTTTTTACGTAGCCCTTAGTCTGTTCTTTCCATTTTTATTATTTCCTCCATTTTTGTTGGAGTCTTTCTTATCATCGGCGACCTCCGCCTTGGGGCTTTTACCATTCTTTTTCTCTTTCCTTTCCTCGGCAAGAGCGACATTATACACCTTCTCAAACAACTCCTGTTGAGTTGTTCTTGTCTGGCTTGTGAGTTCATAATCCATGTCTGTAGAAATACCGTTTCGGAAGCAATTAATGACTTCCCTATCGGTGAGGTCTTCCTCTATCTTATCAACCATTTCCTTAAACTTGGTGAAGTAGCTCATCGAGCTTTCATTCTTCGCTTTGCACCAAGTTATTCGAGATCGGTGACGATTATCTTCCGAGCTCCTGCTGATCGAGCGATCAGAACTTTGTCTGAAGCATGTCAGTAGTGATGCTACCGCGGCCGGCCGTTGAACCAAGTTAAGGCTGCCCCGGTGAGTGTGCTTAGGAGGGCTTTGCACATATTGTCGTCCTCATTGGCGACAAAACACATGGTGGCTTCCGGATGTGCTATATGACTCCTTGCGTTGGTCGATCCAGAATACTTCTCCAGAAGTGGCAACCTGAAAGTAGGAGGAGGCCGACTATCTACGATTTCTTTGGATAAAGGTCGAAGAGCAAAATCAATTCGTTCGACCTTTCCGGCATCCTTTTCTTCTCCTCCTCCCATTGCTCAAACTTCTTTTTCATCAATGACCATTCCCTGGCATCGGGTCTTTCATCTCTTGGAGGGCGCGGCATTTGACTTCCGGCCTTCACTTCTAGGGAGTCACACTGCCTACTCCTTTGTCCACTGTGAGAATGAGCCCTCTCTGATCGTATTGGAGATCGTACTGTCACTTCCTTGTGGCGACTGCGCTATAATCTCCCAGAATGGCGACTGCGCCTTTCCTCTGCTTACGGGCGACTGCGCCCATTCCTGTCTCTATGAGACCACGGCCTCTGCGTCTGGTGGCGAAACACATGCATTTCTATTAGGTGCATTAAACGCGTCCTTAAGTCAGGCCAGAGCCTCTTGCTCCTGTTTACGGTGAGGCTAGCCCTTAGATCGTTCTTGGGCACATGAGCGGCCAGTGGGAGCCTCGTTGAACTATCCTGTTTTCACCGTTTTGCCCCACACCTTCATTTGGCCTCAAACTCCTGGCACATTGCCCATTAGAAACACAGTGGGGGCCATTCTCTCGAGCGTATGTCGGCTGTTACGCCTCCTCCATGGCTATCAAGTCGGCCGAGAATGCGGGCTCGCTCAAGCATCATCTCCTTCTTTGCTCATGGGGTTGGTGGAGGGACACCACAGCTTCGACATTAACACGAGCGAGTGGGGCGTTTTGGAGGAGGTGGAACTCCTTGCCCATCCATATGCCTTTTCCCTCTCCTTGTGTCGGGCAATCCTCGGCCATCAGCAACCTTGGTAGAAGCGGGTGGCTCTACCGTAGGGGACGATTCGGTGGGGGAGGAGGCAAGTTCAAGTTTTCTACATTTGCGTTTGTATTCGTGTTGTTGTTGTTCGTTTCTTCGTACCCAGTGAAGCCTCGAGATACGTGTCCCTCTGAAGTCGCCATTGTTGCGGAGTTGATAGAGTTTTCGAGGTCAAGTTTAAAGCACGATTCCGTGATGGAACCAAACGTCTTTGCGGGAATTGTGCTTATCAATCTTCCTCCACGTGGCAAGATTAGTCACCTGGCTCCTTGACCTGAAATCGAGAACCCACGACTAGCCGGATGTGTCTCCGGCGAAGACGCTCGGGCGTGAGTAAGATCACTTGGTGTATTATAGCTCAAAATGTATTGAATATGGAATTCGAGATAACAAAATGGCGGTTACCTTTTACCGTTTGGTAGTGATGAAGTATTTATAGACAAAAGTGGTGTATTTTTGGGGAGGCGACATGTGCTCAGAGATTGTAGCGGCGGTTACTTGATTGTGGGAACGTGTCTATAACGGCCCCACGATTTGTAGGGATGTGGTTATGAGAATTGTTCAACCAAATACGCCGTGAAGTGTTAGGTCGTCACTTGTTGATTTAGGTCGAGGTCGCCGCTCGTGGAATGATCGACATTGTCGGGTAGAGCATGGTTCGTACCCGAAATTGTGATATGGATCATTAGGTCGGACTAAGTTGGGTCGGGACGATAGGCCGGAACCGTAGGCTTAGTCGAAAGACAAGAGATGGGCTTTGGGCCTTGTTCTGATTGGGTCAGCCTCATTGAGAATGTCATGGTCAAGGCTGCTTGTGATTGGGCTTTGCTTGCTTAGCCCATCTTGACACTTTTGGTATGTTCATTAATAATTAAGAAAGAAAAAAAATCTAATGCATAAAAGAAAATCAATATCAATATAAAAGCATACGAAAAAATAAAATGCAAATAAAAAGTGAAAATTAAAATTCTAATAATTAAAAAGTGAAAGAAACATTCACAAACATAAAAGAAATAGAAAAAAGCAAGAAATAAAATCAAAATAAAGGCGAAAATTTATAAAATAAAAGTTAAAATCAAAATCAAAATCAAAATCAAAATCAAAATCAAAATCAAAATCAAAATCAAAATCAAAGTGATAAACACAAACATAAATATAAAAAACAAATTCTAATCAAAATAAGTCAAAAGAAATTATAAAGAAGTCACTCACAAATTTGAAAAAAAAAAAGGATTTTGTGAATACTTACAATAGCATTTTACAATAGCATTCCCTAGAACCTTGACATATTTTCTTTCTTCATGAATCCGTCTCTATAAAAGTGATGGAGAGTAAAAAACAAACATTTGTCAAAAAAAAAAAATTAGTGTTTATATACTTGAATGAAGAAAATGGATACAAACATTTGTCAAAAAGAAATTAGTGTTTATATACTTGAATGAAGAAAATGGATGACTCTTCAACTATTGATCTTTTATGAATAAGCTAAAATTTTTTTTAATTATTGTATTAGTTAGTATTACAACCTTTAAACTTCAACTTGTTTCATATTTCCGTTGATTATAACAAAATAAAATTATATTCTTCTACCCTCGTCCCTAGTAACCTGCCTTTATTCTTGTTTTGCGCTGAGGATTAAGAAAAAAATAATGATAAATGTTGTGAGTGTAAAAGTAAAATAGGAGAGAGAATGAGTGGAGGGAATAGTAAATTATAATGGTGTTGTGAGTATTAAAATAATGTAGGAGAGAGAATGAGTGGAGGAAATAGTAAAGATTCTTTGCCATTTTAGAAAGTGTGCAGTTTGTAATGGGACGCCCAAAATAGAAAGTGTGCGGTTTGTAGCAGGACAGAGGGAGTATATGTTTAGTAATAGATAGCAAGATTAAATTACGATGATGTGTCTTTTGAATTTTCATATGCATGTTACTAATGAATATAATGTGAAACTAATGCAATGATTTTTCATGTTCTTAACGGTTGAAATATACTAAACGATGAAGGTATGAACAATCTTCCGTTCAAGTTTTCATGATATGTAATTAATGTCGAATTTAATTATGAGACTTACCTAGTGTCAACCTCTAATTTATATATGATTTATATCTAGATTATATACTTCTTCTTTTCATATGTGATGATGATCAAATGAAAATCACCATATTTCTTCTTGGTAAATACTTAAAATTAATATATATTACTTTTAACTAATGACCTTTGCATAGTATTAATATATTAGAACTACACAAAATTTGGGGAGAAACGCGTTTCTCCGTTGCTAATGGAGATACGGGGCAACATTTGTCGCGCGACATAATTAGCCACAACAACTGGATATCCTTTCTAAGGCTTCTGGATATCCAGAACATTGAATATGGATATCCAGAAGCTTTGGAAAGGATATCCAGAAATCAAATATTTTTTCTGGCTATCCTTTCCAAAGCTTCTGGATATCCATATTCAATGTTCTGGATATCCAGAAGCTTTGGAAAGGATATCCAGAAAAAATATTTGATTTCTGGATATCCTTTCCAAAACTTCTGGATATCCATATTCAATGTTCTGGATATTCAGAAGCTGATGAAAGTGATATCCAGAAACTGACTAAGTATGTCGCGCGACAAACCTTGCCCCGTTTCTCCAGACGCGACGGAGAAACGCGTTTCTCCCCAGACCGACTCTTAGAACTATTAGACTTTTTTAAAATTAACTACTCCTTTCAGTCCCAGGACCCATGGGTATATGGGGTGAATTTCACGCTTCTTAAGAAATTTTTTAAAAAATGAATTAAAGTTAAATGTGGGATATGGAATAGTAGTTTAATGTGTGGTAGGAAATAGGAGAGAGAATGTAAAAGTTAAATATGTGGTAGGGAATAGGAGAGAGAATGTAAAAGTTAAAAATATTTAATAGGAGAGAGAATGATTGGGAGAAATAGTAGTTAAATGTGTGGTAGGGAATAGGAGAGAGAATGTATAAGGGTATAATGAATGGTTTTTTTGTAAATATATGGAGTTGATAAAGGTATAAATATATTCAAAAACTTGCCATTTATGGAAATGAACTCTTAATCTGGAACGGACCAAAAGGGAAAGATGAACCCTTGATCTGGGACGGAGGGAGTATTACTAATCATCTTAATATAATATTCATTCACGTATCTTTTAAGGACTATGAATATTATTAATATAGTATTCATTCACATACTTTTTAATAATTTTTAATAAGGACTATGAATATTATTAGCTATTACTCCCTCCGTCCCGGTCGACTTAGAATTTTTTGAAATGGCATGAGAATTAAGGAAAAGGTAAATGTTGTGAGTGTAATTTAAAAATAGGAGAGAGAATGAGTGGAGGGAATAGTAAATTATAATGGTGTTGTGAGTATTAAAATAATGTAGGAGAGAGAATGAGTGGAGAGAATAGTGATTTAAGGTTTCCATTTTGGGCCGTCCTAAGTCGGGTGGGACGCCCAAAATGGCAAAAAGTCCTAAGTCGATCGGGACGGAGGGAGTATAGCAGATACTAATCATTACATATAAAAATCAAATGGTGGATGACGCGAAAGTACGTTACCTTCTTTTTAAGAGTCATTTTCTCGGGAAAAAAGTGTGAGCCAAAATTATTGAAAATTCAATAGATCAATTTGTATCCAACCATGCATGTGGATTGTGGTGACAATGGCGCGAGATTACTTTCTTGTTAACAGAATTCCCAAATTCATAGCCCCCATTTCCTCAACCGTCCTTTTCTTCGCACCCTCTTTCATGTTGCAGTCGAAAAAATCCCCCAAATTAATGTTTGAAATCTTCATTTATCCACAAAATTATGTACAGCAACAGGTTGGTCGAATTTTGATTGATTGTGATTTAACCCACCCCTATTCTCTCATCAATTTTTTATAATCATTGATTACTTAATTTTATTTTCCATTAATATTTCCTTAGTCCGGTCATTGATGATTCTCGAATTCTATTGAAGATGAATTCCCATAACTATGTAAGCTTCTCATCTCTCCTCTCTCTCTCTCTCTCTCTCTCTCTCACACACACACACACACGCACTGATATATGCTGCAATTGGTGGAACTCCCAGGGATTTTGTTCTGTGGATGATAAATTTTACCGGGTGTAATGGTGATATTATTGACTTGGTTTCAACGTTCTGGAGTATTTCTTGCGATAACCCCCATCCTATATCGGAATGATTTGGACTTTGATTGTGATCGATAACTTCCACCACATTACCTCTTTGCACCACTTTTGGATGGGTCTGTGTTAAGCCCAGTGGACCTTTATTGTTTGTACGAAAATATCACCTGCAAGGAAAGCATAAACAAGAACAAGAAGAGAGAGAAAATGGAGGACACGGATTGACAGAAAAGAGAGAGAGAGACTCACGGAGAGAATACTGGGAAAACCAACCTATCTTTGGTTGTGTTTGACTCTTTGTTTAAATAGAGTATTCTGTACACTTTACATGGAAAGAGATAAAAGTAAATAATTCTAATATTCTCTCTTAAAGTGCCTATCTTAGCTAGGGATAATAACAAAAGAAAAAGATACATGCTGATACATATTCTATTTACAAGATATAGTGATATCCCCATATTTACGTGACTATTCCCATGATTTATTCCCATCTTACGTAATTGGTCCTTGCCAATTACAATTATTGCTTTCACCCTCCCTCAAGCTAATCGGAGTAGAATGAAGATGAAGCTTGCTGGATAAAAGCTGGAATCTTGGAGAGGCGAGACTTTTGGTAAAGATGTCGGCGATTTGGTCGGAAGAAGCAACATGAAGTAGCTGTAAGAAACCTCGGTGATGTAGTTCTCGTACAAAATGGAGATCAATCTCAATGTGACGAGTACGAGCATGAAAAACGGGGTTCTTAGACATGTGTAGTGCCGAAATGTTGTCACAAAGAAGACGGGGCGGTGCTAGAGGAATACCGAGTTCCCTGAACAGATAAGAAAACCAACGGAGCTCGGCGGCTGTGGAAGCTAAAGCTCGGTACTCTGCCTCACTACTAGAGCGGGACACTGTGTGTTGTTTCTTTGCTGTCCATGCGACCAGGTTGGGACCAATAAAAACACATGCTCCGGTAGTAGAGCGGCGATTATCAGGTGACCCGGCCCAATCAGCGTCACTAAATGCTACAAGAGATGTATCCGCGGAAGCCTGAAAGGAGAGGCCAAGAGAGAGGCGTGCCTTTAAGAAAACGGGAATATACGTTTCACTACTTGCCAATAGGTGTGTGGTGCGAGGTGCGTACATAAATTGGCACACGTGATTGACAGCAAAAGATAGATCCGGTCGTGTGAGGGTGATATATTGAAGACCACCAACCATACTACGATAAGATGTAGCGTCTGGGAGAGGATCCCCATCATTGGATGAGAGATGAAGGCCAGGTGCAAGTGGGGTAGGTCTTTGGTTTACAGTTGCATATTGAACTTGTGAAGGAGGTCGATGCGTACCTAGACTGGTTCAAGTGCAAGTGAGTCTTGGATCTAGTAGCCTCAATTCCTAAGAAGAAGCTTAGGGGACCCAGGCGCCGACTATCAAACTTGCCACATATGGCATCAATGACATGGTTAACGGCTATAGAGGAGGAGCCGGTAACGATAATATCATCGACGTATACAAGGATGGCCACTGTGGATCCACGAAGATGGCGGATGAAGAGAGAAGAGTCCGCATCATCGTTAAAGAATCCCAGTGAGCAAAAATCATGTAATCTGCGAAACCATGCACGTGGTGGCTGCTTGAGACCGTAAAGGGCTCGGTGGAGGCAGACACAGCATAATCAGGATGCTCTGGATCAATGAACCCAGTTAGGCTGCGACATATAGACTTCTTGGACAGAATACCATTTAGGAATGCATTTCGAACATCCGGTTGTTCAATAGGCCAATTCCGAGATTGAGCAATAGAAAGAATAACTCGAATGGTGGCCGGTTTTATGACCAGGACTAAATGTCTCGTCATACTCAATACCCTCCTGTTGTGTATACCACTTGAGCTACGAGCCTAGCCTTGTATCTTTTCAAAGAACCATTTGCTTGACGTTTAACCTTGTAAATCCATTTACTCCCAACAATATTATGGTGAGGCGGAAGCGGGACGAGGGACCAAGTGCCATTTTCTTGAGTGCCAAAATTTCTTCATTCATTGCATGTTGCCGTTGGGGTAAGGGAGCAGCTTGCTTGAATGTCCTTGGCTCAAAATAAGGAGAGTCTGAAGTAGTAGCACCGAAGGCGAATAAATGTTTAGAGTTACGGAGACTTTAAAGCAACATCAGCAATAATCTTAGGCTTGAAAATTCCGGACTTAGCTCGTGTAACCATATGATGTTTCCTAATAGGAGGTGGGCGGACACCAAGGAGGAATCTGGATTAGATTACGTATGAAATTTGGAACAATCTTTGGATGCCGAAGTGGGTTGTGCAGGAGAAGCAGGCTCCTCTTGCTTCGGACAAGGAAGGCAAAGCAAGGTGCGGCTGAATGGGGCTTCCTGAACTGGTGGGCCTAAAAGAGGCGCTCAAGGAAGGAGACGACCCATTTCTTGGGCTAGAGGAGCCGTTAGAGTGAGCTCGTCTAAGGGATTACCCAGTGGCCGGGAAGCGAGGCCAAGAATAGAGCCGGATGAAGCAGCAAAAAATCGGGCCGTGAGAGGTAGATGGAGCGGGTGCCCGAGATGGAATTGCGTATTGGATCCATTTGTGGCACAGCTGTGAGCATGTAACGGCTGGCTTGGACCTGATGAAGCTGTAACAAAACTCTTGGCAGTATAGAAAAAATGATTTTCGTTAAATAATACATGCCGAGAAATGTACACCCTACTAGTGAATGGATCAAAACATCGGTAACCTTTTCGCATTGAGTCATAACCGAGAAAAACACAAGGTGTGGATTTCAACATTAATTTATGACGATTATAAGGAACAAGGTTAGGGAAACAAGTGCATCCAAAAGTTTTGAGAAATCGATAATCTGGAGGACGACGCCACAATTTTTCATAGGGGGAGACATATTTATGTTGTCTCATGGGCAACCTATTTATAAGAAAAACTGCCGTTGTGAAAGCCTCAAGCCAAAACTTTTGAGCAACAGAAGACTGGGCAAGGAGGCAAAGACCCATTTCGAATATATGCCTATGTTTTCGCTCAACAACCCCATTTTGTTGTGGTGTATATGGACAAGAGGAACGATGTCCAATACCATGCTTAATTAAAAAAGATGCAAATTGGCGGTTTATAAATTCACCCCCCATCCGTCTGTATAGTCTTTTATGGCGCTGTATGGCCGATATTTTGTGAGACAATTGATTCTCAATGAGAGTTTTAAAATCAGAAAAGACGGTAAACACATCAGACTTGTGATAGAGAGGAAATAACCAAACGTAACGAGAAAAATCGTCAACAATGGATAAATAAAATTTATAACCAGAAATAGAAGCAATGGGGGAAGGACCCCATACATCCAAATGTAACAATGCTAATGGTTTTGTAGATTTAAAATCACGAAGTTCAAATGGGAGATTACATGCTTTTCCTAAGGGACAAAGATGACACATATCCTTTATTTTAACGGAACCACTAATCGGAATCCGTTTTCTACTAACTAAGCAATCTAAAATCTGAGAAGAAGGGTGCCCTAAACGGGCATGCCAAATGGAAGAAGAAGCTCGTTCCCCAATCAATGCCAAAGTGTTTAGACGAGAATTGGGAACGAAAGACAGAGTATATAAGTCTCCAGAATTATTGCCAGAAAGAATTGTCCGCTTGGTATTGTTGTCCTTCACACAAAACCCGAAAGCAGTTAGTTCAAAGAAACAATCATTATCAAGGCAAAATTTGCGAATGGTAAGTAATGATCGACTAATTTTTGGAACATGTAAAACCGTATTCATACGAAATTGATGATTTTGTGCGGAAAAACGAGTGGAACCAATATTGGCAATGGGAATAGATGAACCATTAGCAACAAAAATTGAATCTGTACCTGAATACGGAGAAAAATGTTGCAGGACATCCGAATTGGGTGTCATGTGATTAGTCGCACCGGAATCAAGCACAAACAAGATGGGAGCCATGGGCGACGATCCAGCATTGTAGTTCATCATATTCTGAGGGTAATATTGAGCAGAGTAGGCAAAATTCCCCCGTTGATAACATGTATCGGCTTCATGACCCTTTTTCTTACAGAGTTGACACGAGACAATATTTGGGTCTGGACTCATAAATGGGTTTGGAGGAGTGTATGGAACTGGAGAGTGAGGAGGGGGCTGCCGAATAGGCTGGAAGGTTTGGGGAAAAGGTAAGAGACCTCGACCCTGATATTTGTTTTTGTTTCGACCTTGGTTACGACGCCCATTTCCTCGGGGTTGGTTAGGCGTGAAGAAAAAACCCCCGGAACCATTTGGGGCAAGGGGGCGAGACCCTCCCGAATTACCAGATTGAGATACGACTGATTGGGTAGCCATGGTATTGGGTGGCTCAGGTTCCTTAGACGCTGCAAGAGCACTTAGGTTGGAGTGGGTTTGGTTTGAGAATTTTTTCTGTAAGGCTTCTTCTTGGAGTAAGAGGTCTTTAAGATTGAGGTATCACCCTTGGAGTTTTGAGTAGTAATAAACTCTTTATATGTGTGTCCTAAGCCACCTAGGATCATACTACGAAGAGTATTAGTGGACACAGCTTCACCGAATCGGTTAAGAGAATGAGATATGGTTTTGGCACGGAGGACATAATCCTGAATGGTCACGCTGGGAGAGAGCGAGGTCGTGAAGCTCTTCTTGGAGCTTTTGGATATGAATGGTGGAGGCAACACCAAATTCCTTAGCAAGGAGATCCCATGCCTCGGGTGCGGTTTTGCGAGGGTTGACGCTGGTTGGACCTCAGAAGTAACAGTGGCTTTAATCCATCCTAATACAAAACGAGATGTGTGAACGAATTTGTCATAATCAGGATTGGCAGTGGTGTTATTAGGAAGGGTTCGGGGAGGTGGGTTTTTCAAGAATAACGTGAGTGAGAAAGTGAATTTCTAACATGGATAAGAAAAGAGAACTCCAGTTTTAATAGTTCTCGTTAGACAGCCTACAATGACCCATGTACGACTGAACATTAAAGAGACTGGGAAGGCCATATTTGTTCTGAGAATTACATTGCCCAAGATCGGTAGTAGCCACGGTTTTCGTTGCATCATCACCCATGACTATTGTGATGCTTTGATACCATGTACGAAAATATCACCTGCAAGGAAAGCATAAACAAGAACAAGAAGAGAGAGAAAATGGAGGACACGGATTGACAGAAAAGAGAGACTCACGGAGAGAATACTGGGAAAACCAACTTATCTTTGGTTGTGTTTGACTCTTTGTTTAAATAGAGTATTCTGTACACTTTACATGGAAAGAGATAAAAGTAAATAATTCTAATATTCTCTCTTAAAGTGCCTATCTTAGCTAGGGATAATAACAAAAGAAAAAGATACATGCTGATACTTATTCTATTTACAAGATATAGTGATATCCCCATATTTACGTGACTATTCCCATGATTTATTCCCACCTTACGTAATTTATTCCCACCTTACGTAATTGGTCCTTGCCAATTACAATTATTGCTTTCACTTTGCACCACTTTTGGATGGGTCTGTGTTAAGTCCAGTGGACCTTTATTGTTTGTGCTCCATGAGCCACTGTGCTAGTCATTACATTTTTTCTTGGTGGGTCTAATGTCGGTCTAGGGTACTCCATCCATCTCGCATTGAGTGGAGTAATTGTATTATGGGTAAATTATAAAATAGGGCCTAAACTCTACGGAGCGGAACCATTTTAGGGTTTCACATCCGAATTTTGACAATTTGGGGCCTATATTGTCAAATTTTGATCAAAACAAGGCTTTTTTTTTCCATGCAAGAACCTTGTCAAATTGAGGCTCAATCATTTCTAAACAATTGCAAAATAGGGTTTAAAGCACGCAATTTTATCAATCTAGGGCTTAAAAGTCCTGATTTGCACAAAATAAATGCCTTAAGCCCTAAATCGTCAAAATTTGGATGTGAGACCCTAAACAGGTACAACTCCGTGGAGTTTAGACCCTATTTTGTAATTTACCTTTGTACTTCCTCCGTCCCGATCGAAGTGTCCGAAAAGGACAATTGCACGAGAATTAAGGAAAGTGATGTAAGAAAGTGAAAAGTTTAAATGTTGTGAGTATGAAAAATTAAATAGGAGAGAGAACGAGTGGGAGAAATAGTTAGGAGAGAGAATGTTGTGAGTGTAAAAGTAAAGTAGGAGAGAGAATGAGTGGGTGGAATAGTGAAAAAACTTTCCTTTTTTGGGTATGAGACATTTTAAATGGGGACGCCCAAAATAGAAAGTTGGACACTTCAGGGGACTAGGAGTATTATTTAGGAAATACTCCTTGGAAAGTCAATTTTTTTGTACCACATTACTTGAATATACTTGGTGTTTACTATATAGGGTTCCTAATAGTAATTAAGGCATTCATGATTGTTGCAAATGCAATTTAGGTCATGTTTGGATCCTCAGTTTTTTGTTATTTTCATGGTTCTTTTTGGGTTCGAAGTAAGAGAATTTCGAGGAAGAGAAAATCACAGGTAGACCCTAGAATCAAGTGGTGGAGACTTCAAGGGAAAAATCAACCGAAATTTGTAGCTAAGATGGTCGATACCGGTATTTGGGCGGATAATATGGAGGATATGGATATAGATTCGACTTGGACTAAGATGGTACATACCATAAAGGAGGTGGCGAAAGAAGTCCTTGGAGAATCTAGAGGAAATGGGCCACCAAGTAAGGACACATCATGGTGGAACGAGGAAGTAAAACAAGCAATAAAGGGCAAGCAAGAATGCTACAAATTATTGGGGAAATGTAGGAGCGACGAGAACTACGAAGTATAAGGAAGCTAGAAGAGATGCTAAGAAAGCGAAGAAGAGACGCAAGAGCAAAGGTGAACCGAAACTTTATGATAAGTTGGATACAAAAGAAGGGAAAAGGACATCTACAGACTCGCTCGTATGAGGATAAGAGGACACGAGATATTGGGACGGTTAAATGTGTGAAGGATGTAGACTCAAAGAGTTTTAGTCGGGGATAAAGAGATAAAAGATAGATGGAGTTCGTACTTTGATAACTTGTTCAATGGCGGTCAAGAGCAGGATGTTGGAGATTTAAATATCTCTTCGAGTATGGTTAATCGAGATTTTATGCGGAGAATTCGAAAGAGTGAAGTGGAAATGGCAATGAAAAAGACGAGATTGAAGAAAGCCGTTGGACCGGATGGTATACCAATTGAGGTTTGGAGATGTTTTCGGGAGAGGGAGTAGATTGGTTAACAACGCTATTTAACACGATATGGAGAGTTAACACAATGCCATTGGAGTGGCGGAAGAGTACTCGATCCCTTTGTATAAGAATAAAGGTGATGCCCAAGATTGTGCCAACTATCGGGGATCAAACTAATGAGCCGTACTATGAAACTTTGGGAAAGAGTGATTGCACAAAGGCTGAGAAAAATTGTGGATATTTCAGATAACCAATTTGGGTTTATGCCAGGAAGATCGACTATGGAGGCAATATATCTTATGAGACAAATCATGGAGAAATATCGGGATCAAAAGAAAGATTTGCATATGATTTTCATTGATTTGGAGAAGGCATATGATAAAGTGCCAAGAGAGGTACTTTGGTGGGCATTAGCAAAGAAGGGTGTTTCAAAGAAATATATTGATATTATCAAGGACATGTATAATGGAGTTAGTACTTGTGTACAGACTAGTGTTGGGAAGACTGAAGAGTTTCCTATAAAGATTGGAGTGCATCAAGGTTCCGCACTTAGCCCCTTTCTTTTTGCTTTGATAATGGACGAATTGACGAGGTCAGTCCAAGATGATATACCAAAGTGTATGCTGTTCGCAGATGATATTGTGCTGATTGATGAGACAAGAGAGGGTGTTGAAAGTAAATTGGAGTTGTGGAGACACACTTTGGAATCTCGAGGTTTTCGATTAAGCAGAAGCAAGACTGAATATTTGGAGTGTAAGTTTAGCAGAGTTGGAAGTAGGGAGGCAGGGGCGGTCACATTTGATGGAAATATTATCCAAGCTTCTGAGTTTTTTCGCTATCTTGGATCCATTATCCAAAAGGATGGAGAATTAGATGGAGATGTGGCTCATAGGATTAAAGCAGGTTGGTTGAAGTGGAAGAGTGCTACAGGGTTTCTATGTGATCGCGGCATGCCCAATAGATTAAAGGAAAATTCTACCGCACGGCAATTAGGCCGGCATTGCTTTACGGCACCGAATGTTGGGCCGTGAAACAGTGTCACGTGCATAAGATGAATGTGGCGGAGATGCGTATGCTTCGATGGATGTGCGGTCATACAAGAAAGGATCGGTTGGGGAATGAGGTGATCAGAGGTAAAGTAGGAGTTGCGCCCATTGAGGATAAAATGAGGGAAAATCGTCTACGGTGGTTTGGACATGTGAGAAGGAGACCGAGTGATGCACCGGTTAGGAGGCCGGAACAGTGGAGAAATGATAAAATGGCGAGGGGTAGGGGAAGACCCAAACAAACTTGGATTAGAGTAATTGAAAATGATATGAATTTACTTGGAGTGGATGAAAGTATGGTGTTGAAGAGGCCGGAGTGGAGGGCAAAAATCCATGTGGGGGGTTGATTTTTTTATTTTTATTTTTTATTGTTTACTTTTTTATTTTTATTTTTTTATTTTTATTTTTTTATTTTTTATTTTTTTATTTTTTTAATTTAATTTAATTTATTTATTTATTTTTTTTTTTCACGATAACATATGAGGATTCATGTTAGCCGATCCCAAATTATTTTGGGACTAAGGCTTTGTTGTTGTTGTTGTTGTTGTTGTTGTATGGTTCTTTTTGGGCTTTTTGATGATTATGAGAAAAAAAGTTAGAGAGATACAAAGAAAAATGTGGGTCCAAAGAGAAAGTAAACAACAACCATGTAAATAACCATATATTCAACCAGGAACTTAGTAGTAACCCATTTTGGGGCTTTTTTTTTTCATTCTTTTGATAAAGGGACACTCATTCAGGAATTAGGAAAAAGTTTTCTTTTGTGCTCTACTCTCTGCATTCGTATGATCAGTATCTCTGTAGTCGATGACCAGTTCCTACTTGAAGAAAAATGCATTACAATACAATTTATAGGTAAAGAAACTTATAGTTAACCATGGAAGCACAAAAATAAATATAAAATAAGCCACATTTAAAATCACCACAGGCGTTGAGGTGCCTGTTTTCTGAAGTGTCTTTGCTTCAGTTAATAGTATCATGGAGTTATTGCAACCAGATGAGTTTTATGGTTCTATACTTACCCATTTTTCCTTTTTCTTCCGTTCTTTTTTGCCAGGTATCACTAGCGAAAGATCCAAAATGTACAAGATCATGTTTCTGTATCATTTTACCTTCCGTTTCCTTGGTCTTTCTTGCATTGGTGATAGCTACTACATTTATAGCAAAAGATGGTAAAGAAGCATTTTATGGTGTAAGTCCTCTCCATTGTACCTTTTACAAATTTGAATTAGATTTGTGTAAAGCAGAGTCTGGGTGTTTCATTAAATAGAACCAATGAATCATCAAACATTAGCTTAGGCATTAGTTAACTTTAATGTGACTAAGAATGATACCGGAAAAAGTGGAGAAAAGAGGAGAAACACGAGTGAAACTAGGAAAGGGATGAACACTCAAAACACTATGGAACCCACCAAGGGTTATGAGCAAACAAATAAGAAATCCATCTTCTATATAATGCCAATGGCTCAACAGGGGCGGACACAAGAAGGCTTAAGGGAGTGGCAGTGAAACCCCCCCCCCACCCAATTTTCATTGGCAGTTAAAAAAAAATTGCATTACTAAGTGCACCCCCTTACCAGCTCCAGTCCACCCCCTTGAGTCTCAACTAGAGACATATATTATGGATGTGCGATCAGATGACAGATTTATTGGATTGAAGGTGCTTGGAGATTTATGTTCAAAGCTAGTGAAAAAAAAAACATTTGTCATATCCATTGATGTATCGGCTTTTGAAGTTTGTTTTGATTTTGCCAGTAGCAACAACAAGTATGGAAAGATGGTTCTCAGCAATAAACATTATCAAAAATCAATTACGTAATCGAATTGGTGATCAATTTTTAATGATTGTCTTGTGTCTTTTATTGATAAAGAGTTTTTGGGAGCGTTACCGATGATAACGTAATTAAATGTTATCATAGTATAAAAACGCGTAAGGAAAAAATTTAGTATGTTCTTTGTTTGTTGTAATTGTGGTAGGTAGTCATGTAGAAAACAATTAATCTTTGAAGCTTTTGGCTAATATAATTTGTGAACCCCCTTGATATTGGCACTGGGTCCGCCCCTGTGGCTCAATATTACATCCAAAAACTCTGATCTTCCCTCACTGTAGAAGGAGTATTAATAGGCTAGAAAGGAACATCCCTCCAGTCATTAGGCTTAGATGCATGAACCTAGAAATTAGATGAATTGAGAAATATGAAAGGTTGGACTAAAATACATACTCCCTCCGTCCCAGCTAAATCTACACGTTTGTGTTAGGCACGGAAATTAAGAAAAATGTAAGTGGTGCAAGTGTTGTGAGTATGAAAAGTGAGGTAGGAGAGAAAAGGTAGGGTAGGGAATAGTAAATGGATAGTTGTTGTAAGTATGCAAGTAGGTCTCATTGAATAAGAAGTATTAAAAAATCCATTTTGGGAAAGTGAAATTTTAGTTGAGACAACCAAATTGGCAAAAAGTGTAAATTTAGTCGGGAAGAAGGGAGTAGGCTTTATCCAAAATAAAAAGTAATCTGAACATGGATGGGTTAGGGGTGAAGAACCTTCAACCTTGGACCATTAGAGTAGAAAGACATATCAAAATAAGACCAAAATTTCGGTGCACACAACAGAAGCTGTAGAGTTAGGCGTGATCACGCCTTATTAGAAATTGTCGTCTGCTGAAGCTTGTGTGGACACCTTGTACTAAAGATGTGATATCTCACTCTACATAACCTGAAACGAAGAACCGTATAATTCATTAGAAAGTATACTCATGTATCTTTCCAACGACATATAGCAAATCCCTTGTATCATTTTGTGCAATTACCAAATTGCCATTGAATTGGACCCAAAATTAGTTCCGCTACAACAACATGGTTTTCCCATTTTTGTAATTCTTGGACTGAACACGTACTCCATTGATTATGAATATTAAGAACATCTATGGAGGATACTCCCCGTGTCAAAGAACATCAAAAAAGTGTTCCTCAATTGCCTAACAGAAAAGTGCATGCAGTTTCATACACGTTGTGGTCTGCATATGTATCATTAAGCAACTTTCTAATAAGTGACTAGTATGCATAAACAAGAAATACATATTAGTAATAACATATTGTTGTGTAACGCATGTGGCAAGTGACTAGTATGCATAAACAAGAAATACTAAAAGCTGCAGAAGGAACATATCAGAACATCCCTGTGCATTTTTTTTTTAATTTCCACTGATGAATTAACAGGTTTCAAAATTTATTGCATATGATTAACTATGGCTACTCTCATGCAGAAATATATGAAATGCGACTTAGAAGAGAATCAAGAGGTGCAAGGTTCAAAATGTGAGGTTTGTTTTTCCCTCCAAAGAGGGCAATTCTAGAATTGATCTTAATATTATTACCTTTGTCCCAAAATGAAAAAAAAAAATCAAATTTGCTTTTGATCAAGAGCAAATTTGAAAATACGTTCATTTTGGGGCAGAGGGAGTAATTAAATACTTTCATGTAGCCTGTTGCATTGAATGCTGTATTCTCTTACCGACCAACTAAGGGGATTCCATAGCTCATTGAATGCTTTATTATCTTACAGACCTGTTGCAAGGTTCTATTATTCCCATTATAATTTGTTTCATTCTGTTCTAGAACCAATGCCAGCCTCCTGGAAGTGAGTCATTGCCTAAAGGAATTGTCTCCAAGACTTCTGACTTGGAAAGGCGACCATTATGGGGAGCACCAAAGGTATGTTGCTCTGCCTCTGCTTCAATCATCTGGCTAGGTATCATACTACTCCCTCCGTCTCAAAATGATAGTCCATATACCATTTTTGTTTGTCCCATAAAGATAGTCTCATTTCTAAATTTGATAAGTTAAACTCATTTAACTTCCAAAATTGTCCATAAGAAAGAAGACGGAGAGAAAGGGGAGGATGAGAGCCACCAAGGAAGAAGCGGAAGAGATGAGAGAATAAGTGGGAAATGGGGAGTAATGGAGTAATAATTAATTCTCTTTAAGGGAAATGATGTAATGTAAATAGGTTGTTAAAATGTCTGAATAGTCAAATAGGGGCTGTCATTATGGGACGGAGGGAGTATTACATAATCACGTTTACGACAAGGTTTCCTTATTATAGTTAGTGAAATCAGAAAATTTTCTTTTAGAGAGGGTATATTATGTCTAGCATTGTGCTGCTTGGATATTTATTTGCATTATATTCAACAGAAGAAAGTAAATTCATCGACAAGCTTATTTTCTGCTGCTGTTGGAATAAAGCAAAAGGAGTTGGTCGATAAGATTGTTAGGAAGGCAAGTAATGAACTTTTATCACCTTCATCTCAGATCCGCTTTACTTTTCACCTTTATGTTGTACGTATGTTAATTGCTTTCTCTATCTCATAGTGCAGTTTCTGTCAAGTGATTTTGTAGTGATGCTTTTCCATTATGATGGCATTCTTGATGAATGGAAGGATTTAAGCTGGACTGACAATGTGATACATATATCAGCTGTTAATCAAACTAAATGGTAGGCTTAATCTCCAGTGCTGACAACTTGTGGGACGAAATATGCATTCTTTTAACTTTCTCTATATCATTATTATTCAGTGATATTAATTATTTAGGTGGTTTGCCAAGCGATTTTTACATCCAGACATTGTCACTGAATACGATTACGTTTTCATATGGGATGAAGATCTTGGAGTTGAGAATTTCAATCCTGCCCGGTATGTGAAATGCATTAAGATTGTATTAATAGAGAGGCTAAGAGATAACTGCTATGAGAAATCCGGAACATATTTTTTAAGACCTTGTCTCATATTAACAGATATCTATCAATAGTGAAACGGGAAGGGCTTGAGATATCACAACCAGCACTTGATCATGACAAATCAGAGGTTCATCATCTGATTACTGCACGTGGAAGGAGGTCAGATGTTCACAGGTTCGCTTATATTCCCTCCCATTTCTCCATCTGTGCTCATTTCAGATGATCTGAATCTGAATGGTAGGCTATTTGATTGTCACCTTTTATGGTTGCAGGAGGGCTTTCAAGTCTGGTGATAGTGCTGCAAGCAGATGTGATTTGGACAGTAAAAACCCTCCATGCACTGGGTAATTTAACTTACAGAAAGCTATTTTGGGCATAAATAATTTATACAGAGTATAATTAAAGTTAACAAGTGGCCCTGGAACTTCTGAAGGATAAATTGTTGGAATGATCTGTTTTCTTTTACAACTGGTGGAATGTTCATCACCACCGGCTAGAACTTAATAGGGAATAATAAGACACCATGCAAAGCACTACATTCAAAATTACGAATAATGCAACGCACTCGTTAGTGACTAGTGATAGTATAATACAACGTACTTACCCAATTGCTTACAAATAATGCAACGTAGAAACTTGAACACTTACGATGGTTAAAAAACTAATGGAATTGCCAACTTAGCAGTGTCACGTCAGCATCATGTCAACAAAGATAATGTTAGTGCATATGTGGAGCTGACGTGGCACTGTTGCGGTAGCAGTTCAGTTAGTTTTCAAACAAAAGTTAGTACATTCCATGTTGTAAATATTTGAGGAAGTACGTTGTATTATACTGTCACCAACCATACTAACCAGCACATTGCATTATTTGTAAAATTAACAAAAGTAGTTGCATTGTACAAATATTTGGATGAATTCTAGAATGTGCCATGAAGAACACTAGCATCTTGAAGATTTTCAGTTGGGATCAATTGAGATTAAATTTTTTTTTGTTACTTTTGCTTTGATCATCGGATATAAATATATTCTTGAGTAGAATTTGTGTTTCAGGTGGATAGAGGTGATGGCTCCAGTTTTCTCCAGAGCTGCGTGGCGATGTGTATGGCTTATGATTCAGGTTTCCATTTCTACTTCACTACTACTTCCGACTAACACGAGAGTTTTTATGTAGTGTAAGCAGAATCTTATGGATTTAGCAAATTATGTTTCTCATTTTCATTCTTTGATAAGTTTAATATATACAGTATTGTTTTATTTGTTTGTTTAGAATTATAATTGAATTCTATAATCAGAACTCCAACTACACAAAATTCAATGAATTCATAAGTCTATACATCAAAATTGGCCATGAATGTTTTTCTGATGTTATACAGAATGACTTGATACATGCATGGGGACTAGATATAATGCTTGGCTACTGCGCACAGGCAATCTTTCTGCTGAGTCATTTTCTGCTCCCCCTCTCTCTCTCTCTCGCTCTCTGCTCGTACCTATTATCTGACTTTAATAAATACTTTGGGCAGGGAGATAGAACCCAAAATATTGGTATTGTGGATGCTGAATATATTGCTCACTATGGTCTCCCGACTTTAGGAAAGCCTGAAAACAAGGTTAGTCTCTCGAAACCATATCAATATAGTTGATGAAATTGCTTTTCTTGTGCTTGATCAGTTAGCGATCAAGTAACCAAATAAATACACTTTCTTTTCTTTTTAAATATACTCACTTAATAGACAATGTCTTGTCCTTAATGCAGACCAAAGTGGCAGCAACTGATGGAATGACTTCTGAAATCAGAAACGCAACAAACTTGGAGGTACATGTACAATTCTCAGGTTTATATGCTCCTCGTGTGTTGAATATCCTCCTCGTGTGTTGCATCTCCAAAAAAAAAATGGTGAAATTCTTGGTGTCTCATAGTTCCTTTTGGTCCATTCTGAGAAAAGCATCACTATCTAAAGTTTCATTATCTTGAACAATCAGTTTCATAATTTATCCCATATTAATCATTCCATAAATTAATGGCCTCACTTACTGATAGGCAACACTTGGAAATCTTAAAAGAGCATTGTTCCTTCCATCCCCGTAATTAATAAGTGTTGCATTTTTCCTTTTAATACGTCTCAAAATAAGTGTCGCCTTTTGTGTAAGGAAATAATTTTACTGCAACTTTACTATGGTACAGTCAATGTGCAAACAAGTAAAGAGCTTTCCTTAAGAACGTTGACAAGTCAACCGTAACACTTATTAAGGAGTATTTGCAATTGAGTCAGATTCACTTTTTTTTTAATGTATGCTGGGTCAGACTGTTTGATACTCCCTCCGACCCTAAAAGTTTGTCTCATTTGACTTTTTAATTGAACTTTGACCACAAATATATGAAAATTTAATTATGTTCATGAAATTCTAAAAATTCCTATTGATTCACCATTAATAATATTATCAACAACAACTTTTAGAATTTCATGAACATGATTAATTTCTCATAAATTTGTGGTCAAAGTTCAACAAAAAAGTCAAATGGAACAAACTTTTAGGGACGGAGGAAGTATTATCCTAGGTTGACTTTCTGAATGCTTGTGTGACTTGTGTCTTGTGAATTGTGATACAAAGGGGGATATATATTGCTTGCAAAATTACTGAGTATTTTCTTCCAATTTATTGCAGGCCTCATCCAATTCTTCTGCAATCAATTATAGATTTGAGGTAACTAAACCCAAACCCTAAAACGTAACCTTTTTAGAAACTACTATCGTGATATTCTATCTTAGATTTGCCAAAGTTTCGTCTTCTCCTTGTATGTAGCTTCAGATTTGTTCGGTTTGAGCTTAGAAAGGAATGGATCATCGGAAAAATAATTGGATTTTTGATGTAAATGGAGAAGGAATCGCCGTTGCAAATGAAATGTAGACACCAAACAAATATAGGGTGGTCCGAAAAGATGAAACTACAAGAACCTAGAAGACCATCTGATTTGCGACCTTGAGCCTGGTACTTAGTTTGAAAATCAAACCCAAATTATTATTAGTGAACAATAGAACAACTTTTAATTTGATCACGAATATTTTTACTTTATAAGTGTTCTCAGTAAATTTTTCAAATGTGGTCACTCCGCCCATGATTTTGATTAAACCTTAACGAAAATTAGTTGTATGACCTCACATAACTATTTTTTTCTTCAAGTTTTTAACCAAGTTGATGATGTGCATAGTTGTTGGATTGGACATGTGGAGCTCACGTGCGTGGTTAAAGGTTGGAGTTTTACTGCCTAAGTCCAGCTAGCATACTCGTCATCAACTTGGTTTAAAGAATTAACGAATATTAGTCATGTAAAGTCATATGACTAACTTTTGTTAAGTTCTTAGCAAAATTATGGATGGAATAAGAACATTTGAAATTTTGAAAATTTGAAAATCTAAAACAGTTCAATGAGAACTTTTTCAAAAAAAAAAAAAAAAAAAAACAGTTCAATGACAAAAATATGGTTCTTGCCTAGTTTAAACCTAGAACCTTCTAACTATGACAAATTACACCATAAAACGTCAATATATAAATTGTAAAAAAAAAAAAAAAAGCGCTTGTTGTGGGACTTGAAACGACAACCACTAGATTAAAAGCCTAGCACTTTACCTATTGAACTAGATAAACTATTTGTTTAAGTGGGTGCACATGCACCTGTATAGATATGGATGGGTCAGCCAGTGATTATTAGGGTGAGTTCTCTTTTCCAAGGGTAGTGCTGATTAATTTTGAAGACGGGTTTATCTTTGTTCTCAGGTGAGACGGGAATCATATAACGAGTTGAAGGTTTTCAAAAGGCGGTGGACAAAGGCAGCTAAAGAAGATGAATGCTGGACTGATCCATATCCAGATACCTTCAACTACACCATACTCTGATCTTCATTCATTATTGCCAGCCGAGTTTTAAACAAGGTAACTTATGGTATGAAATATGAATGCATCAGTGAAAAAGGACGGCAAAGGTAAATATTACAGATGGATGATAACAAGATATTTCACAATTTTGCCAATAAAATTGTCTAAATTGCTGCATAGTACTGTGAGCTTTTGTCTCTAAATTGAAACTCAACAATATTTGTATATACATATGAGAATATTTGAATGTGATATGTTATTTAAATGGCCAATTAACTAGTGTCATTGGCTTAAGACTGGCATTATAGATAACATTTTTCTGTAGGCATTCTATACACTACCTCCATTAATTTAGCACAACTAAAAGGGTGATGGAGAAAAACCTTCATTTTTACCACTTGGCCTTTTTTTTTACCCCTCATTTTGTCCCCAAAAAGTTATCTTACTTCTTTTGATTTTTTATTTAAAAAAAAAAACTTTATATCAATAAAAAGATAGCATTAACTTTCCTAAAATATAATATTATTACGGGTGAAAAAAGGAAAAAAAAAAAAAAAAGGAAGAAGAATCCATAATAGAACAAGCTGAATATCGTTATTGTAGGAAAATGGTAGATGGGGCTTAATTGGTGTTTGGCCCACATTCATAATAGTTTTGGTTGGCTTTCTAGAAGAAGAAAGACATCATCTAATAGTAATACCTTCCTTTTCTTCACCTTCCCCTTCCCCTTCCCCACCAATAATAATAATAATAATAATAATAATAATAATAATAATAATAATAATAATAATAATAATAATAATAATAATAATAATAATAATTTGTCCAAACTACTGATATTTAATTTAAGATGGTCCATTATTATCAATTTTGTACATTCAATCACATGCACAAAACATAATTAAGTACAGGACCCAACCAAGCTCACAGGATTACTACTCGGTCCCAAAATTTATTCGAAACAACTTGTGTATATTTCCTCTAGCGATCCAACCCAACCAATTTTACAACCCCAAAATCTCATTCCCAACACCTTATTGAGACTAACCTCACTTACCATTAGTTAAATGATATGATTAACAAGTCATCACTACCCACCATTAGCTTCAGCTTCATCATTAATCAAATATAAAACATCCTCACTAAGCAACATCAAATTTAATATAAAAAACTCTAAATGGGTAAAAAAATTACTCTAGATTTAAATTTAAAGTTATTAGTTTGACTTGATACAAGAATTAATAAAAAGTAAATGTTGCGAGTATGAAAATTAAAGTAGAAGAGAGAATGGATATAAAATTTTTGTTGTAAAAATGACAAATGGGGCCGGTATAAAGTTATTACTTTCCTTTTTATTATTTATCAGTAGTTTAAGTTTCTTGCTTTATTAATTAAAATAAATAATGTGCCCCACTTATTATTTTCAAAACAAAAACTCTCTAATCACTCTCTCATATTTTATTTTTCATATTTATAACAATTTTTTTTTTTTAATCTCAAACAAAATCAAACTAAAAACATTAAATAGAGAAATTACAGCTTTTTACAGCTTAGATTTTGTTACTGCCAGAAAAAACAGGCCTACTATGCTTCCAAAATGGCTAGCAATAGATAAGCACAAATCTAGGTGGAAACAGTAAAAACATACCTGGAAATAGCAGAATCCCTGGAAATAAAGAAAATAATAAACAAATAAACCAAGAACAGATATTCTTTCTTTCCCCTTCACACTTCCCAAATAAATCAAACCCAAAAATTTCAAATTGAAAATAGAGAGAGAAAATTATCAGAGATGGCAACCAAAACAATTACAGGAATTGGGAGTGAAAGAACAGAACCCAAAAGGTCGATTCGGAATATTGCAATTGATTGCGTAGCAACAAGGAGACGGGACGCAGTAGCCTTTAGCGCCGCCGCAGCAAGTGCAGAGTGCGCAAATCTGGAAGCTATTCAGCTTCCGCCGGCTTTCATTCAGCATAATCTCCCCTTTTCCGGGCTCTATCAACGGCACCATCTCCGTCGTCGCCGCTGCCGTATTGTTTAAATTCTCATCCGCCTGCTAATTAACAACAAACCCAGTTGGTTAATTTCAGTTTTGTAATGAAACAAACAGGAAATTGAAGGGAATCTATGATTTGAAAGAACTTACAGTAGAGAGAGAGAGGAAGAACAAGAGGAGGAAGAGAGTGGCAGTAGTAGCAGTGACAAGGGACATTTTTGGATTTGGGCTGTGAAAGAGGGGGGAGGAGTGAGATTTGATGTGAAGTATGGTTGGGTGGGAGGGAGTTTAATGGGGTTTTCTATTTTGGTGGGTAGTTAATTGGAAGAAAATGGAAATCTGAAAAGGGAGAGAAGTGAGTGAGGGGAGTGGTAGTAGCTAGCTATCTGCTTGCTTTGTAGACTTTCAAGACCCAAGAGTTTTGGATTTTGGATTTGCTCCAACTAAAACATTTCTTTCTCCTTACGACATTAAAATCATACTACCTCTGTCCCAATCTAAATGTCCAAAAATGGATCCGACGCAGGAATTAAGGAAAGTGAGGTAGGAAAGAGAAAAAGTGAGGTAGGAAAGAGAAAAAGTTTAAATGTTGTGAGTATGAAAAATTAAATAGGAGAGAGAATGAGTGGGAGGAATAGTTAGGAGAGAGAATATTGTGAGTGTAAAAGTAAAGTAGGAGAGAGAATGAGTGGGTTGAATAGTGAAAAAAACTTTCCTTTTTTGGAAATGAGACATTTTCAATGGGACGCTCAAAAAAGAAAGTTTGGACATTTAGATTGGGACGGAGGGAGTATTATAATTACTTCCTCTCTTCGTTCCTTTATAAATTAAGTTGTATTTTTCTTTTTTATTCATTCTGAAAATTTTTAGTAAGAAAATTGAAATAATTTAATACAATTTAAGCATTGTGTAAGTTAGTAAAATATACTCCCTCCGTCCCAATAATAAGTTCACCATTTTGACCTCGACATGCAAATTAAAAAAATTGGTGAGTGGAGAAAATGTTGTGAGTGTAATAGTAAAATAGGAGAGAGAATGAGTGGAAGAAATAATAAATTTGAAAAATATTGTGAATGTAATAGTAAAATAGGAGAGAGAATGACTGGGTGAAATAGTAAAGATTCTTTGTCATTTTAAAAAAGGTGAAGTTTTAAACGGAATACCAATTTTGACAAAAAGTAAAGTTATTAATGAGACAAAGAGAGTATTCGTTAAAAATATTAAACAAGTCAACTGTGACATTTGTAATGGATGATGAGTATAAAAACTCTAGTTAAAAGTGTAAAACATTTATTTATTAGAAAAATAAAAATAATTTGTAATAAAATGTGATCTAACTCGTTTGTAATAAAATGTGATCTAACTCGTTCTTGAAATGATCTTTTTAATTTTATTTTCATTGTTAGTATAAGGTATTTAGAGAAATAAATTTAGATTAATTTAATTATCATAATAACAATTTAGAACTTGTGATTGATACATTATTATAAATACTATCAATAATATCTTTTGAATTTTTATTAGGATAATTAAATTAAGTTAAAACTATTATGAAAATTACCTTCGTACTAACGACAAAAAACGTTTATTTTCGTTTTATTTTAATTTTTGGTTTGGTTTATGTACGGCGAAAGGGGGCAAAAGTAGAAACATCATTTCGAAACAGAGAAATATATAGTAATACAAGTGAAACTTCTATTGCATTGTTGAAAATGAGTGTTATACCAAATTCAAGCGGGAGCAATTCTAAATTCCCAATTAAGGGGATTTCAAAATGTTTTAGCGGCTTTCGGGGCGGTTAATGCTCCACTCGACCACCTAGATCGCGCCATATCAATCTATCTTTATGTTCAACGGTTGAGATGTATCGATTTCAGTGAAATCCATGAATATTTTGAGTCGATTTTAGTTATACACAAAACAAGCTAAATTATTGACTAAATAGAAACTAAAAAGTGAATAGTTAAAGCCAATTTAACTGTGTACAAGAGTGTTGTATGTATGTGTGTGAAAGGGAGATTTATGTGAAACATTAAAGTAGAAGTAGATAAAGAAAGAAAATTGCATGAATCCTTTTTTCCATTAGGCGAAAATGCATTTTATTGTAAAAAAAAAAAAAATTGTCTTGTTACAAACTATACAATTTTTCATAAAATGTCTTATTACAAATTACACATTTTCTAAAACTTACTAAAATAGAAATGATTTATTATTTTTATATTAATGGAACTCACATATTATTCACAACAACAATTCAATTATTATTTCCTACCTCATTTTCTCTCTATTAATTTATTTTTCATACTCACAACACATACCACACTAATAATATTTTTTTTAATTTTCATTAAAATAATAAATGCATAATTTATAGTGGGTATAAATTTTTAATATAATTTATATATTTAGAGGCCTAAATGTTCCAATGAGGATTTTAAACAAATTTCTTGCATCAAATATAATATTCCAGTAGTTAGGATCTTAAACTACTAGTAATATTTTACCCCGAATAAGGTTTATAACCCAACGAAACATACTCCTGTCTTCACGCGTCCAAAATTAAAAGTCACAAATGCATTTTAATCACCTCATAAGTCATAACTTGGCATATCTCATGTGTGCTACCTCATCTTCACATAAGCGAAAAAAGTTTTCTTTCTTTTTTTTTTTTTGTTACTGAACTTTAGGCAAATTTATAATATATTTTTCATTATTGAACTTTAGCTTAGTTTACAATATTTTTATTAAACTTTTATTTTTTCCAAAATTCTCATTAAAATTTTCATAGTTTTATATTGTTCTCACTCCGTCTATAATTTTGCTAACAAATTAACAAAAGTCAATTACATGACCTCACTAACTTTAGTTAAGCTTTTAATTGACTTGTTGATGTGTGCGGTCACTAGATTATGGGTTGTAAATCACCCGCCATTAACCTTACATGTGACCTCACGAAAGTTAGTCACATTAGGCCACATGATTGGCTTTCGTTAAGTTTTTAGCAAAATTATAGACGGAGTGAGAACATTGAAAGAAAATAAAAAGTTTAATGAAAACGGACCTTAAGATCTAAGTCTAATCTTGTTACAAATATTTACAATCCTTATCAATCCCTAAGATTACGCTAACAACTTGATTGATATCAATCCCTAAATATCGCTAACTACTTGATATACATACACATAAACAAGGAAATGATATATACAAATTGATAAGGAAATATATCCTGAAATTCACGAAAAGAGATCTCGTAAATCCGGAAACCATGCGTGCTCCTAAGAGCAGGCGCTCCTTGAGAATTGGCGCTCCTAGGGACGCTCCTCCAACATCTCCATTGGGAGCTTCTGCTGGGCGCCCCCTCCGCGAGCTCCTAGGGGCTCTCCTTTTTCCCCAGGGCACTCATCCAACACCCCCCCTCAAGTTGGAGCGTGAGGGTCACAAACGCTCAACTTGCCAAGTAAGATTGTGAATTGTCGAGTCTCAAGCGTCTTTGTAAGTACATTTGCTAACTTAGCAGAAGTGTGAACATGTGTCGTAGAGATGAGGCAAGACCGAATGGCATCACGTACAAGGTGACAATCAACCTCGATATGCTTGGTGCGCTCATGAAATACAGGATTCTGTGCAATATGAATAGCTGACTGACTGACTATTCATAGTAGCTGAGAGAGTGATCCCAAAGGACAATAAGAGACCAAGCATCCATGTAAGTTCACACGTCTCACTTGCCATATAGCGATACTCATCTACGGACGAAGAGCGAGCAATGGTGGTTTACTTCTTAGTCTTCCGAGACACAGGAAAACTACCCAATAACACAAAGTATGCCGTCAAAGAACGACGAGTAAGGGGCAGCTAGCCCAGTCAGAGTCACAATAGGCATATGTTGAAGATCTGAGTTGGCGCGCAATAGAATTCCCTAGCCAGGATGACCCTTAAGATAGCAAACCACTCGTACAGTCGCATGCCAATGAGCAAGTTTGAGTTTATTCATAAATTGTGCAAAAATATAAACACAATAAGAGAGCTCTGGTCTTGTTATGGTGAGATAGATTAAACGTCCAACGAGAAGTCGATAGCTCTGGGTCAGATAAAAGATCGTCGTCTGTCAAAGCCAATCGATGATTCTGCTCGATAGGAGTATTCGTCGAACATGCTCCAAAAATACCAGGTTCAAAGAGAATATCAAGATCGTATTTCCTTTGAGACACGAAGATCTCATCCGAGTGGCGTGCAACCTCTATTCCCAAGAAATACTTCAGGCGCCCAAGATCTTTCATTTTGAAACAACGACATAAATAATCTTTGAAGTCATTAATGGCATCGGAATCATACCCCCAATGACCAAATCGTCAACATAAACCAAGATATGTACATCGTTGCCGTCCTTTTGATAAGAAAAGAGCGAATAGTCTGAGTATGATTGAAGAAAATCATACTTTTTCAATGCAGCAGATAACTTGGCAAACCAGTAACGAGGCACCTGACGAAACACATACAAGAACTTTCGGAGCTTACATAATTTGCCAGACATATGTGATTTATACCCCAAGGAGAGCTTCATATATACCTCCTCACTCAAATATCTATGTAAGAAGGCGTTGTGAACGTCTATTTGATGAAGTTCCCAACCACGGGCATCGGCAATAGCAAGAAACACTCGCATTGTAACCATTTTAACATTTGGAGAAAAGGTTTCTTTGTGGTCTATGCCTTTCACTTGACGATTACCCAGAATCACTAGTCGTGCCTTATATCCTTCCACCGTTCCATCCGCCATTTATTTAATTTTATACACCCATTTACTCCTGATAACCTTTTTACCAATAGGAACATCCACAAGATCCCATGTCCCATTCTGATCTAGAGCATCAAGCTCAGTGTTCATGGCTTCCCTCCACTCTTCTGACTTTACAGCCTCTGGAAAGTTTCTAGGCTCAACACATGTATCAATGGTCGCCAAAAAACAACGATGTGCAGAAAAAAAATTAGTGCAATTGACAAAATGAGATAAAGAATATCGAGTACCTGAAGACTTGTTTGGAGAGGTTGAACTGCCGAGGGGCTAGCTCGAACATTGTGTGTCTTAGATGTGCTCAAATTATACTCGACACTTGTATATCTTGATGAGGGAACCTTTGTCCATTTTCCTCTACCCAAATTATCAAATGTTTCCTCCGTGGTAGGTACTAGCGCTTCATCTGAATCATGCTCAGTGTTAGGCGCCTCGGTGGTAGGCATATGCACTTCATTAAGATAGTTATCAGTCACAAGAGCCGCCTCAGTGGTAGGCATAGGTACCCCATCAGTGTGGTCATCATTCACAAGAGGCGCATTAATAGGAATTTCAACTTCAGCGCCTCGCTCAGAAGCACCAGTATCCCCAATATCCGTCTCATTAAAAGTATAAAAAATGGAATCAGGACCAATAGCCTCTTCATTTGGACTATCACTTTGACCAATGAAGGGGAATTTTGATTCTACAAAAACAATGTGACGGGAGACAAGTGTTTTGTTTTCCTCAATGTCATACAATAGCAATCCTTTCTTTCCAAAACGGTAACCCAAAAAAACACACTTTCGACTTCGACTAGCAAATTTATCATTATCACGACGCTAATAATGGGCATAACAGAGCGTTAATAATGGCCATAACAGAGAGAAACAACAACCCGAATGCATTTATAAGTGGGTTCTTTGCCAAAAATGATTTCATACGGTGTTTTCCCATATAATACTTTTGAAGGAGTGCGATTAATCAAATACCCATACGTCAAAACGTACTCACCCCAAAATTTAATTGACAAACCAGCCTGAAACTGTAAGGCACGTGCTACGTTCAAAATGTGACGGTGCTTTCTTTCTACTCTCCTATTTAGTTGTGAAGTACGAATACATGCGGTGTGATACTGTGATGATGTGTGTATCCGAAAATTTTCCCATTTTTGTGTTTGAAAAAATCAACGAAAACGGAGTCGCCACGCCATTTTAATTTTGAGGGCCAAAACTTTGAAAAAAGCCCGAGATCAGAGATTTAGGTTCGGAGGTCATGTTACGCGTCGGGAAGGACGTTAGTGTGCACCCGACGCGCCTCGTAAAACGAGTCTTCCAAGCTGAAAATCATTTGTGTGTGTGTGTGTGTGTGTGTTTTGGCCAAAATAAGTTGAAACTCAGAAAAGTAAAAATTGGGATATCTTTTTAAGACTTTAAACTGATCCCATGATTTTTTGGAAGATTTTTGGGTTGAGATTTGGTACTCAAAAGACCTTTTGAAGTTGAGAGTCATTTCTGCCAGAATGAAAAAGGCAGTGGACCTTTGATTTTGAAAGGGATTCAAGGGTCTTAAAACTTCATAATATGGATAAACTCAGAGAATGAAAGTTGTTCTAGACACCTTAAATAAAGTTTGTGCGAAGGAATTTTCCATTTTGGAGAAGATTTGAGGGGTCAAAACCTTCTGGAAACCTCAGATATGAGATCTGGATTCCCAGAAGCTGATGAACTAGCCTCTGAAAGAAAATTTGAAAAGAGGAGTTTTACTCACCCAAAAAATAAAATAAAAATATTTCTGGAAAGCTCTGGATGTTGGCTACAAAAAGTGTGTTGTAGTCAACACCGAATTCCAAGTTCATCTGTGTCCAAAAATTAAGACCATGGACTGAGGTCTGAGAAAATTGCTACTGGACAGCAACTTCTCAAGAAGGAGAATATGATTTTAAGGGGGGTTTTGCATCCATGCTTGTCCCCATTTCCCTAGGTTTTGGTTAGTGATCACTAGACATTTTAGTGGTGAATCAACTATACCAAACCATCCTTGGGGTACATTAGGACTAAGCATTTCATTTGCTTGGGAAGGGGAATTTTATCCTTTGAAATCAAGATTTTATGCTTGAAAATGGTTTTTTAGGGTTTTGAAAATGAGTTTTCTTTGCAAGAAAGTAAGAAAGCTTAAAAATAATGTTGATCTTTGTAGAAGATCATCCATGGAGATGGTCTTCCATGGTGATCTTCTTAGATCTAAAGCAAGAAGATGAAGGAACTACATTTTGTAGTTTGAAGATGCATGCATGGTTGAGATTTAGGGTTAGGAAGAGGAGGGTTTACCAATCTTCCTTGTGTTCTTGAGTGTTTGGCTTGAGTGTATGAGTGTTTAGGGCTTTAATATGAGAGTGAGTGGATGAGTATGAGTTGGGAAAGATTGGAGAGAAAATGGTGACAATTCTTGAAGAATTCTCACTGTTTTCTCTCTATATTTCGCCAGAGGTTCGGTGCAAAATGTGTTCTTCCTTCTTATTTTTGTGACTGGAGGGCTCAATTTATAGCCCTCTGGAAATTACAAACATGTCCGCGCGGATGGATCCCCTCAGCGTGCACTGTTCATTAAATGCAGCTCCAGCTTTGGACAAGAAGAATATTTCTTTTCAAAATTCAAATTAACAGCCAGTTTTTGTGTTTCCAGCCATTGCCATTTTTGGTTTTCTTCTTTTGTTTTGCTTTTTGAGATTCTTTTTAAGGTTTAACCTTAAATAACAATGCCCATTTTACCCTCACTTTGTTAGAAATGTTAGGATAGTTAGGAATTGTTAGAAATGTTATAACTTTCGTTAATTTTCTAACGAAAATTCTAACAAGCTCAAATTGGAGCACTTACAGTAGCCCCTCGGCGACGGCGCTTTCGAAGGAAGCGGGGTCGCGATAAGAGTAAGGCTCCATATTTGGCAGGATGATCGAGTGATCGGGTGGGTGAACCTAGCGATAGGCTACCTATGTATCCCGAATGGGAATCGAAACCGATCGTAGTTCGGGTCTTTGGCACTGGAGATGATGGCGTTTTAGGTGCCTCGAACCTGATGAGCGAGCTCTGCGGTCGGTTCTTTGGAAAGAAACTCTGTTGGGGATAAGAGATGACCATTTTCGGTCTCGATGGCTATCCGCTCTGTGGGGATAGGAATGACCATTTTCGGTCGATGGCTATCCGCTCTGCGAGATAGGAATGACCATTTTTGGTCGACGGGTATCAGCTTCTGTTTGGGGATTTTTGCGATTTATCGCTTTCTAGTGACAGCGTCTTAGGTGCCTCAAACCTTGGAGATGGCGTTTTAAGTGCCTCGGACCTTGGAGATGGCGTTTTAGGTGCCTTGAACCTTGAAGATGGCGTTTTAGGTGCCTCGAACCTTGAAGATGGCTTTTTAGGCGCCTCGGACCTTGATGATGATGGCTTTTTAGGCGCCTCGGACCTTAATTTGAAATGGCCTTTCGGTGGACTTAGATCTGTGCTTAGAAGAGAGAGGGTGACCGTTTTGGTCGAGGGCTGGACCTAATGATAGGCTACCTACGTATCCACTGGTGGGAATCGAAGCCCTTTCGTAGTTCGAGTACTACTCGAGATTCCGTTGGCTTTTGGGATTCCGTTAACTTTCTTTGGGGATTTCGTTAGCCTTTCTTGAGGAAAATCGAGACGTATTTTGCAGGAAATCGGTCTTACGTTTGACTAGTTGGATGATTTTGATGAAAGATACGGGATCTCGTTATCTTTCTCGAGGAGAGTCGGTCTTACGTTTATTTCTTAGTTGGATGATTTTGATGAAGATACGGGATCTCGTTATCTTTCTCGGGGAAATCGGTCTTACGTTTGGCTGCAGGGGTAATTTTGATGAAAGATACGGGATCTCGTTATCTTTCTCGGGGCACTCGGTCTTACGTTTGGCTATAGGGGTAATTTTGATGAAAGATACGGGATCTCGTTATCTTTCTCGGGCACTCGGTCTTACGTTTGGCTAGCCGGGGTAATTTTGATGAAAGATACGGGATCTCGTTATCTTTCTCGGGGCACTCGGTCTTACGTTTGGCTCAGGGGTAATTTTGATGAAAGATACGGGATCTCGTTATCTTTCTCGGGGCACTCGGTCTTACGTTTGGCTACTTAGGGAGTGATTTTGATGAAGATACGAGATTTCGTTATCTTTCTCGGGCACTCGGTCTTACGTTTGACTATAGGGGTAATTTTGATGAAAGATACGGGATCTCGTTATCTTTCTCGGGGCACTCGGTCTTACGTTTGGCTCAGGGGTGATTTTGATGAAAGATACGGGATCCGTTATCTTTCTCGGGGCACTCGGTCTTACGTTTGTGAGTGCGGGGAGGATTTTGATGAAAGATACGGGATCCGTTATCTTTCTCGGGGCACTCGGTCTTACGTTTGATTGCCGGGAAGATTTTCTTGACAAGATCACGGGACTTTGGTTAACTTTGGTTAACTCTGTCAAGTTGGGGTGAATTGCGAGTCTGGAATTTTAAGGGAGCAAAAGGGTCATTTTGACCCTTGCAATCCTATCCGCGCGGATAGGGTTTGAAAACCAGGGGTATTAATTAGGGCCAACGCCCTTTCTCTTCCCCATTCAGTTTTTTCAAAAATTAGAGGCGAGGAGAGAGAAACCAGCAATTCCGCCATTGTTGGCCTTAGAAGCTTCAAAAATCTTTCGATTTCTTCGATTTTTGAGCAATGGAACACGGGAAGGCGCTTTTCAAGGCCGGGGACGTGGCCGGTAGCGGAGAGCGGTGGAGCTCGTCGAATGAGGAGGCATTACAATCTTTCGCAATCGGTTGCGGAGGAGCATTACCCCGATGCTTGGCAACATTGGGCTTCGGATTCGAATCTCCGAACGGTATACTTTGAAACCCTTTGATCCCTTTGTTGATTTCTTGCTTGAAATTTGAATTTTGGGTGATTTTTGAATTAATTTTTTTTTTTGAAAATTCGAAAATGACCATGTTCTTGGCCTTGGATTTTGATTTTTGATGCTATGCATGTTGTAATGAGTATATGGGTAACTCAAAATGTGCATTTTGCTTGGGAAAAAGAATTGGCATTTTTGCCACATTTTTTTTTTCAATTCGAAAATTACATGCGAAAATTCGAAAATTGTGAATTGTGACTTTGATTTTTTTTTTTTCGAAATTTGAATCTTGCATGTTGATGATGATGATTTTTTTTTTTTGAAATTGAATATTGATATTGATGAATGATGCAATGCATGTATTTCGTTTGGAAAGAATGGGCATTTTGCCAATATGAGATGTATGTATGTTTAGGATTTTTTTTTTTTGAGAAGTGGGACGGATTTTTCCTCCCGTTGCATGTAAGATGGCTGATACGCATGTTATTTTATGAAAATGGGACGGAGTTTTTACTTCCGTAGGAATGCATCTTTTTTTTTTTTTTTTGATGATGAATGCATTGGGACTTCTTTGGCTTGTTTTCTTTTATGCGAGAAAAATGGGGCTATGCTCATTGTATCTTTGTTATCTTTGTCGAAAATCTTTTTTTTTTCTTTTTTTTTTTTAATGCATGTGTATGCTTTCTCTTTTTTTGTGCAAATGCAAATGCAAATTTCTTTTTGACATTTTCTCTTTTTTTTTTTATTTTGCAGGGCGGACACCGTTTTGTGACGGAGCAGCTGAACAAAATGAAGACTCGAGGATCGGTGGAGTCCGTGATTGACTTGTGGGACCGGCTTCCGAATGCGGGCCGAGGAGCTTTGCCGAGTCAGAGACAGGTCGTTGTCGAGACGGGGCTCTGGGAGTTCGTTGAGTGCTTGAGGGGGTGGTCGAGTTCCACTAAGAGCAAGGAGCTTGATGTTTGCTGCGGCGCGACACTGGTGGGACGCGACCCACACCTTCCACTTCTTGGGGCGAGGCTACGGTTACGCCCTCGACTATCTTTGCGATTACGGGCTGTCCTTTAATGGGCCGCGGCATTGAGTGGCGGGATGGCTACGGCGATGCGTCTGCGAGCTCTTACAGGATTTTCCCTATTCCCAAAAGGGGATGGGGATGGAGTATGCGTGGTTTACGGGAAGATCGTGGAGACCATTGTGAGTTATGAGGTGGGGAGGAGAGGATAGGCGCCGTCAGTTGCTAGGGCCTTCTTGTGGTTTGCTTTCTCGAGCACGCTCTTTGGACATGCTTTGAGGGACGGCGAGTCTTTGCCTTGTTGAGGTCCTTGGAGGACATGGAGACGGCTAGGAGATGTCTCGTGGGGAGAGGCGGGCTGGCGAGCTTTATTTTGCTCTTGATAGGTACGTAGGAAGGCTGTGAGCTCCTTATCTTGCTTCGAGTTTGCCACTGGAGGTATAAGCTCTCTTTTTGCTTTCCCTCTCTTTTTTTTTTTTTGAGCACGCACTTTTCTTTTGCCTTTGGATTGATTGGATTTTTACCTTTCGCAGGTATGGGCGTTGGAGTTTTCCACGTCACGGTGTGGCGGCGGCCGGCGGAGTACGTTTGGGCGTATCCGGCCATGCGGTCTTAGTCCCGAAGCATGCCGGGGAGAAGATAAGCTCCGGGGCGTACGACTCTCGTGCACGCGGATTGCCTTCCTTTGACGGAGGCCGAGACGGATGAGGGGATGATATTCTTCCCACAGGATCGTTTGAGGTAGCGCGGTGAAGGCGGCGAGATCTGGGCCGGTGCGGCGGAGGATTTTGAGGGTCGACTGCGATGCCTATTATACGGGAGAGAGGGTGACGCGCCGGCATGGCGTGAACTCGCCTTTGAGGACACCGGTGGAGCCTCCCGCCGATATGATGCACCCGGCGATCGGTCAGTGACCTGGGATGATTACCGGCGAGCCGGCACTTCTCGGACTTCGTGGCGATTGAGCCATATGCGACATTCGTCTTGAGGAGGCGAGGATGCCTCGGGTTACGGATAGGGAGGGGCTTGGGATCCGCGGTACCCTCGGACGGATTTTCCTATATCCGAGGATGGGGTCCGATTGAGGTGCGAGATCCCTCGGCCGGCGACTTCGACGAGCTTTCCCGGCCTCGTCCAGGGTATGAAGGTATGGCTTCACCTTTTCCCCTTCTTTTCTTCCTTTTGCTTCATCATCTTTAGCATCACTTCTTTTTTGACGCTTTTGCTTCTGTGCAGTTTTCGGAGGTGGTCGTCGAGAAGGCGACGAAGCAAGTGATCGGGGCAAGAGATTCATCGGGAGGATGGGTCGCTTGCGGGGCTCCTCGAGGCTAGAGCGAGCGACCACGGCGGCGCACAGTCGGACGGGAGGCTTCCCTATTCGCTCGAGACTTCTTCAGAGACTCCTCTGTCTCCTCTCCTTGATCCCCGCGGTGTTGCCTTCGGATCACGTCATTCTCGGGGATCCACACGGGCGGGGACACGTATGGCGGCATGGCGGGTCGTCTTCGTACGTCCAGAGTCCGACGCCTTCACCTTCGGATACGATTTTTCGCGAGATCTCGGCTTGCCCTATCGTAGCATGCCGGTTGGTCTGACGAGCCTCTCTGGAGACGAGGACGATTCGAGCCCGAGATTTTCGGGGCTCCGAGGAGGCGGGCCCGAGTCGCAAGAGGGCGGGGAGGCATCGGGTCTTTGGAGACTCAGATTGATTTTTTTTTTTTGATTTGAGATTGAGATTTAGATTTGTACAGCTTGTGCACATTTTTTTTTTGATGTAATAATTTAGGATTTTATTTATGTTTGCTTTTTTTTTTTATGCACACTCCTTTTTTGGAATGTAATAATTTAGGATTTTATTTTATGAATGCAATGCAATATGAATGCAGTGTTGCATGAGCCTTGGTTTTTTTTTTTTTGCAAGGGTGTTTGGTGTATGGGTGGTTTGGGAGGTTTTTGCACAAGTTTCGAGCAATCGGGACGGAATATTCCTCTTTTGATGTAGCGCTTGGATTGTTGCATTTTTACATTTGTGACAATCATGTCCGCGCGGATAGGGCGGCTTCGACATTGTCCTTTAATTTTGGTTCGAGACTGGTCTTGCTTTATTTCAAATTCAAATATCCTCTTCAACCTCCAGTCTAACTGGCCATTTTCGGGGAGAAAGAGAGAAAACCATGGAAAACTTTAGAAAAGCTCCATCAAAATTGTCCCAAGAGTCCCAAATGTCATTCTTCAACAAGTTCAAGGATTGGTCCCGGGAAATCATGCATGAGAGGAGGTTCTTCTTTGAAGAAAGATACAAGATACGATGCTTGTGGTCTCTCAAAGAATTGGTTCCGGATTATGACCTCTTAAGAGCTTCTTCTTCGTTTTGGGATACTAGAAGGCACGTCTTTTGCCTTTCCTTCAACGAGATTATTCAGAGCATTTGTGGAAGAGTTTCGGGCCTTGCTTGGAGGTCCGGAGGTGGAAGAGATAGCGATTCCTTTGCCGGAGGAGCTTCTTTTGTTGACGGTGTGCGTCCTCCTTCATCTTTCCCGGAGGAAGCGCAAGGTATGATCCGCGGTCGATCATTTCGATATTTCGGTCTTCCCGATAGATTTAGGGGCCTAGGCTTGGATGATGCCTATTGGGATGCCTTTGCACTTTGTATGTTTGGCACCTGTTCATGGTCTATTCCTTTGGGATGCGCCATCGGTCTTTCTTGGATGTTGTCGTTCATTGTCGCACAGGCGCAGATGTCGTTCCTTTGATTACAGGGGAGACTTTTCATGCTCTCGACAGATTAGCTACCGGACGGCGGTATATGCGCGGGCAGCCCGTTCCTCTTGACCACATGGCTTATGGAGCGTTTGGGGGTTCTTCGGGAAACCTACGATATGATCGGGCCTTGGACTTTTGCCGGAGAGGTGTCGATGTAGATTTTGATGATCGGGGCTCGTGGGCGCGTTGGATGGCGGGTCGCCGGGCATGAAGATATCGAGATGGTTGGTGCCTCATTGGCGGGTGGAGACTCGCGAGTGCTTCGGGGACGGGTCCCATGTGGTTATGCTTAGGGGCTTTCTCGGTCCGGTTTCTATATTCGGCTCACGGTCTGAGACAATTTGGCTTGGAGCGGAGTTCCTTTGGGGACTTTGATGATATAGCCACCGGGGTGGTGGCTCCTGTTTCTATGGATGATCCCTCGGTATTTCCATTTCTTTCCCGAGCATGGAGGTATGATGCCTTTCCTCCTCGGGTTATTCTCGGGCGTCAAGACCGGTGTTCTGACCACTTGGTACCTGGATTGGTATGAGAGGCATGCAGGAGAGACTCGGGTGGCTATTTTGAGGCGGCGTGAGGCCATTGTGGGTGCGGAGGACTGTTGTTTACGAGAGGAGGAGGGCCGAGGCAAGGGCCAACCCTCATGACAGAGCGGAGACGCTGTGGCCGACTATGAGGCTTACGTCAAGAGACGAGGAGAGGAGGACCCCTATGCTACCGGCTAGGCTACGGGAGATGAGAGATGACGCTAGGGCTACTAAGGCCCTTGACGGAGGCTGGTTTGATAGATCCTGTTCCTATACGGAGCTTGGTAGGAGGAATACCGACATTTTTCCGGTTGAAGAGAAAGACTCGGAGGGGGAAGAAGAAGGGAGAGGCCGATACGAGTGGCTTGGAGTGACTACGAGGTTTCCGAGTATCCCTTTTCTTGTCATGGCGGACACATTAGTTTGATTATGTATCTTAGTTTTCTTTTAGCAAGTTGCCGGTTGTAGGAATGAATCGGGCTTAGACTCATCAAAGAGCTTTTAACTTGTAATGAATATTTGAATTGCTTTAGAGTTTTTCGAGACGCTTTCATGGTCGATCAATTGTATTGATTGCCAAAGTATGGCTTTTATTTGTGCTTTAGACCGAACCGTTTCCGGCTGCCTACGTTCCCCTCATTTTGAGGAGCTCAGGTCTTCGTAGTTCAACTTGGTGAACTCTTTTTTTTGTTTGTTTGTTTTTTTTTTTTTAGTGCAACCCTGTTTTTTACCTAAGTCGCCCTTTTCGGGTTTTTCAACCTAGTTGGGTATTACTCTTTTAGCACTTTTTATTTTTGTTTTTTTTTTTTTTTTTTTTTTTTTTTGTTTGGTGCAACCTCGTTTTTACCTAGGCCGCCCTTTTCGGGTTTCTAACCTAGTTGGGTATTACTCTTTTAACACTTTTTATTTTTGTTTTTTTTTGTTTTTTTTTTGTTTGGTGCAACCCCGTTTTTTACCTAGGCCGCCCTTTTCGGGTTTCTAACCTAGTTGGGTATTACTCTTTTAGCACTCTCTCTTTTTTTATATTTTTTTTCTTTTTTTTTTTACGCGTAGTATCTGCGCGGCTTGTCACCATTCAGGTGTACAAAGGGATTCCGTCGAGGTCTGCGAGTTGCGCATGGCTCCTCCGTGAGAAGATCTTACGGACGACATATGGCCCGATCCCGGACGGGCTCCCATTTCCGAGGGGTTGATACGGGAGGGGCTTTTCTTTTAAACGAGATCCCCTTCTCGGATTTCCCGATGCTTTACTTTCTTGTCGAAGGCTCTGGCCATTCTTCCTTGGTAGGCTCGGATGTGTTCCATGGCCTTCAATCGGCGTTCGTCTAGTAGGGCCAATTCGTCATGGCGACTCGGAGCCATTCGACCTCGTTGATCTGGCTTTCCGGCGGTATACGGAGCGAGGGATCTCTAGCTCGATTGGGAGTACGGCTTCCATTCCGTATGTGAGGGCAAATGGTGTTTCCCCAATTGCCGTTCGGCGATGTTACGTAGCCCCGAGTGCCAGTGTAACTTCTCGGGCCAATCTACGCCTTGGACGGCCATTTTCCGGATGATATTTTCCGAGTCTTGTTTGCTTTGCCTCGACGGCTCCGTTGGTTTGGGGCACATGTAGGAGATGACTTGTGACGGGTTATTCGAATTCCGCCGGCGGTTTTCACATTCCCCTTCGAAGTGGGATCCATTATACGAGATGATTTCGGTGGCAACCCGTATCTGCACATGATGTTTTCTTTGATGAAGAGGGCAACTTTCTTTGAATTGAGGATTTTGTAGGACTTTGCTTCAACCCACTTGGTGAAATAATCCACGGCTACCAGGACGAACTCGTGGTCGTTGCTGCCTGATGGTGTGATTTTGCCTATGACATCAATTCCCCAAGTGACGAAAGGCCAAGGGGTTGTCATGCAGTATAACTCGTGAGGAGGCAAGTGATTAAGATTTGAGTATCGCTGACATTTGTCGCAGCTTTTGACGAACTGGATGCAGTCGGTTTCCATGGAGATCCAAAAGTACCTGTTAGTGTAATCTGCAGGTGATATCGTAGATGATTTCCCAAGTGATATCGCAGATGATATCCTGGACTGAAACTTATATAGTTGTATATTTCTTGTTTATTATTTAATGGACTAACGTGCTAATATGGTCTGTATAGTCTATGGTTTATGGTTGTATTTCAGGGTGCAATAGCATCAAAGAAGGAGCTAGACATATGTGGAAATTGGAAGAAATGAATTAATACATTTTATGTATTAATTCGTAATTTTGGCATTCAACAACAATATGTATGTGGACTTTGTCAAAGGTTGTTGCTGAGTTATAGAAGAGGTACAAGGATGAGAAAGCAAAGGAGTACAAGGCGTGAAAGCATGGCTTGAGGATTCAACAACTCGGTTGCTACAAAATAGGAAGTGGGAGCTAGAATTGTGGAAACAAATTAACCCACTCTCCCTACACTTCCTCCATGTGCAAGACCAGCCCCAAGGCTGTTATTGAAGTAGCCTTCAAGTAATGGAAGACTATAAATAAGCTTGGAAGGTTTATTTGAAGACATGCCAATTATTTCACATTCACACCTTCGAAAAGCTTAGAGATAGAGTTCTTTGTTTGGTTCTTTTTAGTCCTTTCTCCCTTGTAATTTCGCACTTGATTACTTTGGTATCAAGGTGTGTGAAGGCTAGGATAGGATTCCGTTCTTTATCTCTTGTTCCATAGAGCTCAAAATAGATATAGCTATAGGGAACTTTCGGCTTTGTAAATTCATTCATAGTGATTATAAAGTCTTGCCTAAGAGGCACTCTCAAGTTATATTTATATAACTTGAGAAAAACAATTTTGGTGTTTTATTCCGCTGCAAACTCTTTTACAAAATTGTTTTATTTTTCGAAGTGTGTGTGTGTGCCATCCCAAGTGCTATCGTTGGTTCTGTTATCACCTTGGATATCACTTGTGATTCAAGCCGTGACAATTTCAATAGGTATCAGAGCTGCTCACTTGACGATACTAAGTGTTTGGTCCTCTTTATCATGGCTTTTGATCCTGCAAATCCAAACCAAAAACGTCTTCCTGTTTTAGATGGTTCGAATTATGCATATTGGAAAATTCGCCTTCGCTCGCATATCAAATCAATTGATCTTCGAGCATGGCGATCTATAGTTCATGGGTACTCTCTTCCACTCTTACCTCCTGATGAGGATGGTGATGTTCAGGTTACACCTGAAGGTGAGTGGACGAATGAAGAGATCACTCTAGCTAACTATAATGAGAAAGCTCTTAATGCTATCTTTGAGTGGGTTGACATGCATATTTTTAAACTTATTCAAAATAGCTCCACACTCAAGAAGCTTGGGATATTTTACAAAGGTTTTGTGAAGGTGATTCTAGTGTGCGTGAAAACAAACTCGAGAGGTCTTCTTGGCAAATTTGAAAGGTTGAGAATGGGTGAAAGTGATACCATTTCCTCTTATTTTGAAAAACTATTTGACATTGCTAATGAGTGTCAACTTTTAGGTGAACCTTTTACAAATAAACAATTGGTTTCAAAGGCTATTAGAACTCTCCCTGAGCGTTTTAATATAAAAGTTTCATCTATAGAAGAGGCTCACAATCTTTCTACAATGGATATCAATTCCTTAATGAGCATTTTAAAAAATTTTGAGTCAAACCTTGCCGAGCAAAGTGAAGCTTCTAAGGGCAAGAGTGTTGCATTAAAAGTTCAATCCTCTAGTGGTTCAACTAATGAGGATGACGAAATTTTTGAGGAATTAGGTGAAGATGCCAGTGTTGCCTTACTTACCAGGAAATATAACTCAATGGTGAGAAAATTTAACAAAGAAAATGTGCGAGGTAAAGGCTAAAGAGCAACAAGCCAAGGTGTACAATTCAATGCCCAAGAGGACATTTCCATCTACTCGAAAGGTGGTCCCATAAGGAGAGCATCATCGGATCAATCCGAGATCTGATCCAAAATACCTTGAATCAATCCAATGTCATGCTTGCTCTGGATGGGGTCATTACTCAAATGAGTGTGCTAACACTCTAAGGAAGATGGGAAAGAACCTATGGGTTTCTCTCAGTGACAATGAGGATGAGGAGACCAATCAATCGAAGATTCGGATCAAACGGCAATGGTGGTCACAAGCTGTGACTCGGATTACATCGGTGATACCCCAGGTGATATCCAAAATGGGATAGCACACGAGATATCATCAGCAATGTATACAGATTTAAATTTGATAAATGCTGTTTATTTTGTGGGTTACGGTTAACATGGATGCGGGTTGTTCACAAGATGAGAAGGAGTTCGGCAAGGATGAACTCATTTGTGGTCTTAAGAACCTTTGCAAAGAATTGGTGGATGAATGGAAAAAAGAGAACAAGAAGGTGATCTCTCTGTCCCGAAAGAGGTTCAAGACCTAGCGATGGCTTGACTAGATTGGAAGTTCAACTCACAAAGAAGGATGTGGATACGGACAAAGTCAAGAGCAAACTTACTCTTGCCGAGACAACATTCAAGAAACTCAATACGAGTTCTATCAAGTTAGATGCAATTCTTGGGTTGTCCAAACCACTCAAGGCAGGTATGGGTTTTCAAGAGTCTTTAAATGCTATTACATCTACTTTGTCTAATACGTAAGATAAGTTAATTTTTGTTAAAGAAAGAGATCATGTTGAACAAATATCATCGATAAGTCTTCGACAAGGTAAAAATATGTAACTACTTTGTTACTCTCTTGGACATTTGAAAATTGATTGCAAAACTCTCTTAAAGAAAGCGATCCGGTTCTGTGTGATACCTGAAGTGCTACCTAGCATGTCGGATATCACTTTGTCGATCAGAAAGAAAAATTATCAAAGTAGAAATGTGTGGAAACCTAAGTCTAACTTGATATGTGATGTTGTATGCACTTGCCTTAAAAACTAATGTTGAAGGTTCATGGTATTTTGATAGTGGTTGTTCTCGTCATGGCTGGAACAAAAATATTTTTAAAGGAATATGAACCTATTCAAGGTGGTAGTGTAACATATGGTGGTGGTGGCAAGAGTAATATAGTAGGAAAAGGCGTATTAAATGTACCTGGATTTCTGCCTTGAAAAATGTTTTGCATGTTGATGGACTAGTAACTAATTTAATTAGTATTAGCCAACTTTGTGATGACAACCTTGAAGTAAAATTCAATAAAAACACTTGTGAAGTTTTTGATTGTACCAATAAGCGTGTTATGGCGGTACTAGGTCAAGTAATAAGCTGTTATCTTGTTGAGGATAAACAAGTGTGTCATTCAGTGAGGGTTGATGATGCTACCTTATGGCATCAAAAGTTGGGTCATGTCCATTTTCGTAACATTGTGAAACTCATTAATCTTTGAAGCTATAAGAGGTATACCTAGTCTGGACATTAGTACAAAAATCATATGTGAAGATTGTTTAAAAGGTAAACAAACACGTGCTACCCGTAGTGCTACCCAACATAATGAGGAGTATTACGGGACAACACTGCTGTTTTCAATTAATGCATATGGATTTAATGGGTCCAGTTGAGGTAGGCAGGTTTAGGAGGTAAGAAATATACTTTTGTAATAGTTGATGATTTTTCTAGATTTACTTGGGTATATTTTTTAAAAGAAAAATCGAAACTTTTGAAAAGTTTAAAGTCTTACATGCTAAAATCAAAAACATGTTTTTACGCTCTTATCATGCGAATAAGGTCGATCATGGAACGGAGTTTGATAATTCATTGTTCTTTACTTTTTGTGAATTAAAAGGAATTAAACATGAGTTTTACTGCTCCTAAAACACCTCAACAAAATGGGGTGGGCTGAGAAAGGAAAAATAGGACCTTACTTGAGATGGCACGTGTGATGTTGTTTTCAAAAAGAATTTCAAAAAGATTTTGGGCTGAGGCCATAAACACAGATTGTCACACGGCCAATAGGGTTTTCTAAGACACTGGTACTAGAATGACACCTTATGAAATTTTGAATGGTAGGATACCAAAGGTTCATTATTTTCATACATTTGGGTGTGTGAGTTATGTTCTAAATGATCGGGATTACTTAGCTAAATTTGACTCTAAAAGTGATAAGGCTATATTTCTTGGGTATGCTCAGGACAGTCGAGCATATAGGGTTTATAACCTTAGGTTAAAAACCATTCGGGAATCAATTAACGTTGTTTTTGATGATTTAGCAAGTGTTACGAGGTGATGGAGTACGGGAATCTCCATTAATATTCTTTGGAAGAACTGGAGAATCAAAATCAAGTAAGTGATACCCAGTCTTTGGCCAAAGTGTTGCCACTGATGGGATAGCATCTCGGTATCACCCAAGACCAATCCGGCAAGCTGAAAAGGATGAACAGTCGAGATGATGATCATGTGCATGAAGACTTGAGAAGGGATCCACCAGCTAGGATCAGAAGAGACCATCCCTCCTCTCAAATTATTGGAGAAGCTAGTGAAGGGGTACAAACAAGGAACAAAGGACATTTTAGTGACCGTGAAATGGCAAGGTATGTTATTGGTACTAAATGGATTTTCAAAAACAAATCAGATGAGCAAGGAAATATTGTTAGGAACAAAGCTCGTCTCGTAGCACAAGGTTACACCCAAATTGAAGGTGTTGACTTTGATGAGACCTTTGCTCCCGTTGCTAGAATAGAATCCATAAGACTCCTCTTGGCTATAGCTTGTTTTCTAAAAATTACTTTGTATCAAATGGATGTTAAAGCCGCCTTTTTAAATGGTTATTTAAAAGAAGAAGTTTTTGTTGAACAACCAAAAGGATTTGAAGATCCTAATCTACCAAACCATGTATATAGACTTGATAAAGCTTTATATGGCTTGAAACAAGCTCCACGTGCATGGTATGGTCGCTTAACCTCTTTCTTACTTGAATATGGATTCACAAGAGGTGAAGCAGATAGGACCTTATTTATCCTAAGACATGGCAAAGAAATAGTCATTGTTCAAATCTATGTTGATGACATAGTCTATGGCTCTACTTCTCAAACGTGTTTAAAAGATTTTGTAGAGGCTATGACATCAACATTTGAAATGAGCATGATTGGAGAGTTAACATTCTTTCTAGGCTTGCAGGTGAAACAATCAAATGAAGGAATATTCATTTCACAAAGCATGTATGCAAAGAGCCTAGTAAAAAGATTTGGGTTGGAAGGAGCAAAAAGTTCAAAAATCCCCATGTGTTCTTCTCTCAAACTTGGTAGAGATCAAGTAGGTGAGGATGTTGATCCTACTCTTTATCGTTCAATGATAGGTAGCCTTCTCTATCTCACTTCTAGTCGTCGATATCATGTTCGGCGTGTGTGTTTGTGCACGTTATCAAGCCAATCCTAAAGTCTCTCACCTTAATTCTGTCAAAAAGATAATTAAATATGTTTCAGAACAAGTGAATTAGGGATTTGGTTTAGTAAGGATACTAATACCAATTTGGTTGGCTTTAGTGACTCGGATTGGGCGGGGATATGGATGATAGGAAGAGTACTAGTGGGGGTGTTTTTACTTGGGCAACAATTTAGTTTCATGGTATAGTCGTAAACAAAATTGTGTTTCTCTCTCCACAGTGAGTGCGAGTATGTGGCGGTGGTAGTTGTTGTTCACAACTTATTTGGCTAAAACATATGTTAGATGACTATGGCCTAGAGAGTAATTCTTTGACTATGTCTTGTGATAACTTTGAGTGCTATCAACATTTCAAAAAACCCAGTTCAACATTCCCGTACCAAACACATTGACATACGTCATCATTTTCTTAGAGATATGGTAGATAAAGGCCTAATTAATATTGATCATATTGATACTAAGTATCAACTGGCTGACATCTTTACGAGGCCTTAGACCACGAGAGATTTTCTAGTTTGAAAAGATCTCTTGGTCTTTGTAATCTCTGAGTCTGTTCGTCTGTGCTACCCCAGGTGATGTTATCACTTAGGGTAACACTTGTATATTAGTGTATTTTTTTCTTCTTTCTTTGCTTATTTACTTAAAAAAAAAAAAAAAACTTTATTATTTGTTTAAATCTAGCTAGCTTAGTTCTAGCTGTGGCACATGCTGACCTTTTTGTTATGGTAGGTTATTATTTAGGTTAGCACGTCTGATATCATTCCCCTTCATATGCTTAAAGTGACAAAGTCACTAATAATTTCTTTTTGATAAATAAAAGACAAAGGCATTTATCCATACTATTCTCTCGAGCTCGGGGCACGGTGTTCGCTGCAACGATGTACTCTTGCCAATGAGAAGGTATGAGGTGATTTATGCTAAGTATTAGGGACATGGAGTTCGCTACTACAGTGTACCCTACTTGAAAGGCATAGATCACTTGGTCTCTACACTTGAAATATAACTTGAAGCACGGAGCTCGTTACTACGATGCTTTCTTGTTTAAAGAAGTGTATTGAGACGTGTTTAACAAGCAATGTACTTAAAAAATTACATATAGGCATATAATGCCTAAAGTGCATGAAAAATGCTCAGCTTGTTATGCCTCAAGTGTTTGAAACTGAAAAAATATTTATCAAGGGGTTTTATATCATATGTGTTATCCTACGTGTTACCATCATTGCCTTAACACATTAGTGTGTGCTATATTAGTTTTTTTTATTTTATTATTTTCGAAATATTGCTGATTAATTTCTCAAAATCTGAAAGTCTTTTTAATTAAAGAGTTTACGATTTTGAAAACGTCTTCAACAAGTTTTCTTTATTTTTTGTAAACTTAATTAAGTAACTAACCCTTATTTATTTAATTTGTGCATATAATGTTTTGGGCTTAGTTACAAATTATTTTACTTATTTTTTGTTTCTTTACGTTTTTACTTAAAAAAAAAAAAAAATCTTTTATTTTTTAAATGTAGCTACCGTGTTGTTTTTATTTAAAAAGAGTTGAGGTTTTAAAAGATGTGGTTAGGGTTTACTTTGGAATTGTGTGGATAGGGATTAGTTTGAGAATAAATAGGGGTAGATTAGATAGGTTTTTAAATGTCTAATCAAATTAAAACTTTGTTCCCCATTTAATCTCCTCCTTCCTATTTTCTCTCAACCTCCTCCGTCTCTCTCTCTATACGTTACCCTCACCTCTCTCTAAAACCCCCTTCCAGCGTCTTCTTCTCTTCTCAACCTAGGTCAAAATACGTTCCAAAAAATCCCTCAAATCTCCATGGCATCTCCATCCAATACCAATGCCGAACCATCTCACACGGACCAAATGGACATCTCACCTAGCATTTCTCCTTCCGTGGCATCTCGCGTAGCCATGGAAACTTTCCCAATGATCACTCCAAGCTCTTCTCCACCAACAATGGCGATTGTTCCTACCTCTGGCCCCAATGCATCGTTTGATCAAGGCATTCCTAAGGTGACTCTCATCCCTACCGAGCCAAAAAGGAAGAGGAAAGCCCCAACTGCCAAGATGTCTCCCCAAATCGCAAAAAGGAGGTCTTCCAACCGCATTAGATCAATCGGGTCCAAGGCAACTTCAAACACCTCCCTTGATCCGGTTGATGTCTCGAAAGCTCTATTGATGTGTCCTCACCCCATGTGAGTGATGAGAACTTTGAAGCAAACAAGGAAAAGGAGCCTTCGTGGACTCATTTGATGCTTGGGTAGATGGTGATGAAGAGGAGACTCTCTCGATTTTCGAAAAAGAAGGCCGAGGGCAAAGCGTGAGTGCTACCGAAGTGCTAGCAAGAAGAGGATATCATACGAGGTAACACTTGCCCCCTCTTCTGTTCCTAAACATTCCTCTAGTGATAATTACGGTGATGAGGTTACTCAAGCTGAAGAGGATAAAGCTTTTCCAAAACCTTTTCTTACTTTGGAGTATTATAAAAAGGAAAATATGGAACTTTGGTTGAATAGTCTAAGTAAGAGGATTTTAAAGAGAAGCACATTGATGAGGGTCGGTTGGAAAAGGAAGGAGTGGTTCGGTTTTTAAAGGACAGAATTTTATTAATGCTAATAATCATGCATCGAGTGTTTGTTGAGAGTGTTATTCGCAATTTCTTTGCCAATTTGCATGCTCATTTGGATGATGAAGGGTCTGCTAAATATGGAAAAGTGTTTGTTAGGGGAAGAGTCTATTCTTTTTACTCACCCTAATTAACAAAGTTTTAGGCCTCCCTAATGTAGATGATGAGAGCATTAGGGTCAATAGAGATGAAATGGTAAAATTGCTCACTCACAACAAAGCTGCAGTCTTGGCCTTTGAAAGAGAAACTTCATGCTTCTAGATTATCTTCTCTCTATTACGTACTACACAAAGCTGTGCATCTTCAATTGGCTTCCTACAACTAATGAACCTATTGTGACTTTGGAGCATGCGAATGTGTTGTATAGATTGGGTAAAAATTTAAGGATTAACTTTGGAAGATTAGTGTTTAAACACTTAGCTTCATGTGGTAGAAAAAAAGGAAGTGAACATTAGCTTTTTTCCCTATCCTTCTCTAATCTTCAAAGTTTTGGTATTTCAATCCTTGCCCATTGAAGCCTCTGATGTTTTTACCACTGAACACGAGTACTATACCGTTGATCAACAAGCTGAAAAAGGGTAAAAGGTATACTAAAGATCTTCCTTGGAACAAATCTGATGAAACAACCCCTGCTCCTCCCGGTGCTATCTCACGTGATACCCCAAGTACTTCCCAGGTGTTGCCCCTCATACTTTTGCGAGGAACCGATGCTGCAAGTATTCGAACAACATGATGAATCTTTTGGGCAACTCTGGACCATCAATCCCAAAGGCTACAGTTCTCAACTTCCCTGCACAAACAGTCAAGTGCAATAGGAGAACTTGTGAGGGATGGGCTAAGCTTAAGCGGTAACGAGATGCTTTTATTGATGAAATTTCTTCCCAAACGGGGGAGGATCTGCTCTTCTGGAACTTACGGGCTGGTGCTCTGCGGGTGCTACCACCGATCTTGGCCCAAGTAATGGTGGAAGTGATAGGGAAGGAGATCAGGAGGAAGGAGAGGAAGAAGAGGAGTTTGAAGAAGAAGAAAGCTGAACCTTAAGGTTGATAAACCTGAAGGTTTATGTTGCCGCTATCATATGGGTGACTATTTTTGTGGTGGTCCTACAAACAATGTTTTTATTTTGGTGATGTGGTGGTTCCTTAAACAATTTACTTTTATTTTGTTTATATTTGCTAAAACACTTTAGTTGGTTTGTTAAATAACTTAATTGCTAGGTTGTTTTTTGCTAATTTTGGATGATATTTTGCTACAATGGGTATGGTTTTTAATGGTTACTTAGTTTATTTCGAAAACTTTTTAAAGTTTGAAATAAATTAGTTTATTATGATAAATCATTGTTTAGGATTAGCTCCTTGATTAAGGGGGAGTTAATTTTTGTGGAGATATTATTCTATGGTCTATGCTCTGTATATTTGTATATAGATTTATCTACGGGACAAGACACATTAAGTTTGGAAAGAAATATCCAACTAAGGGGGAGATTGTTAGTGTAATCTGCAGTGATATCGTAGATGATTTCCCAAGTGATATCGCGAGATGATATCCTGGATCGAAAATTATATAGTTGTATATTTCTTGTTTATTATTTAATGGACTAACGTGCTAATATGGTCTGTATAGTCTATGGTTTATGGTTGTATTTCGTGGTGCAATAGCATCAAAGAAGGAGCTAGACATATGTGGAAATTGGAAGAAATGAATTAATACATTTTATGTATTAATTGTAATTTTGGCATTCAACAACAATATGTATGTGGACTTTGTCAAAGGTTGTTGCCGAGTTATAGAAGAGGTACAAGGATGATAAAGCAAAGGAGTACAAGGCGTGGAAGCATGGCTTGAGGATTCAACAACTCGGTTGCTACAAAATAGGAAGTGGGAGCTAGAATTGTGGAAACAAATTAACCCACTCTCCCTACACTTCCTCCACGTGCAAGACCAGCCCCAAGGCTGTTATTGGAGTAGCCTTCAAGTAATTGAAGACTATAAATAAGCTTGGAAGGTTTATTTGAAGACATGCCAATTATTTCACATTCACACCTTCGAAAAGCTTAGAGATAGAGTTCTTTGTTTGGTTCTTTTTAATCCTTTCTCCCTTGTAATTTCGCACTTGATTACTTTGGTATCAAGGTGTGTGAAGGCTAGGATAGGATTCCGTTCTTTATCTCTTGTTCCATAGAGCTCAAAATAGATATAGCTATAGGGAACTTTCGGCTTTGTAAATTCATTCATAGTGATTATAAAGTCTTGCCTAAGAGGCACTCTCAAGTTATATTTATATAACTTGAGAAAAACAATTTTGGTGTTTTTATTCCGCTGCAAACTCTTTTACAAAATTGTTTTATTTTTCGAAGTGTGTGTGTGTGCCATCCCAAGTGCTATCGTTGGTGCTGTTATCACCTTGGATATCACTTGTGATTCAAGCCGTGACAATTTCAGTACCCCATTCTCAGTATGATTTGCATCAGAGCTCGAGCATTCATGTGAGGGCCACAGGTACCACCATGTATTTCTTTCATGAGTTCGGTAGCCTCTTGTTTGCTGATACATCGCAGGAGGGGGCCTTGATAACGCTTCTTGTATAGCATATTTCCCAAAAGAACATAATGGGAGGCGAGCCGCTTCAGTGGCCGAGAGACTTTTCGCTTTGATTCCTTCTTTATATTCCCCATCTTCATTTTTGAAAGAGGCCTCTCCATCCTTAAGGTACTGGTAGATCTGAGTGTACCGGGGATCATTGATCGGTTCGGCTTCCGCTTCAATTTCGAAGCAATAGGCGGGATTTTCTCTTCTCCCGACTCTGAATGGTTTAACGGACTTTCCTTCGGGTATTTCGACGAGAGAGGCTAGCGTAGCCAGAGCATCTGCGAACTGTTTCGATCTCTTGGCAAGTAATGAAAGCCGATTTCTTTGAATTGAGTTACTAGTTCTTCCATGTAAGCATGATATTTCGTAGACCCGGATCCACGGTCTTCCATTTGTTAGAGACCTGATTGATGATGAGGGCGAGTCACCATACACCTCCAATTCCTTGATATTTCTTTCAAGGGCGGCTTCCAACCCAGCTATGCAAGCTTCATATTCAGCAGCGTTGTTGGTGACCTCGAAGTTCAACCTTACTGCTATGGGGGTGTGTTCGTCGGCAGGATCGACCGAAGCATTCCTATCCCGTTCCCCCTTTTGTTTGACGCCCCGTCGAAGAAGAGTTGCCGGTGATTTTCTCCTTCTAGAGCAAAGATTCCATCATCGGGAAATTGAGGTTCAGGTCCTCGGGACTCATCACTCGGGAAATCGGCCAAATGTTCCGCCATTATGCGTCCTTTTACGGATTTCCTTGAAACATAAGTGATGTCGTATTCAGCCAAAAAGAATGACCATTTTGCCAACCTCATGGAGATGGAAGGCTTGTCGAACAGATATTTGATGGGATCTATCCTTGAAACAAGATGTATCGGGTGAGACTGCATGTAGTGTTTCAACTTTCCCACCACCCAGACCAAACCTGCGCAAGTCTTCTCGCAAGCAGAGTAATTGAGTTCGCTTCCTTGGAGCTTTCTGCTTACGAAATAGATGGCATTTTCGACCTTGGAATCTTTCTTCTATTGAGCTAGCATAGACCCAATTGCTGTATCTGTGACAGTTAGATATAGCAAGAGTGGCTTTTGCCGATGTGGTGGGCGAGAGAATCGGGGATTCACGAGGTATGCCTTAATCTGTTCAAAGGCAAGCCGACATTCTCGGGGTCCATTCTGTGTAGGCATTCTTCTTCATCAACTTGAAGATTGGCTCGCAGATCGAGGTCACCGATTTACAAAGCGGCTTATGTATTGCAGTCTTCCCATGAAGGATTTCACTTCTGTCAGTGTCCTGGTGGCTTCATTTCAACTATCGCCTTGATTTTACGGGGATCTACTTCGATTCCCCGTTACGTCACCATATATCCTAGCACCTTGCCTCGTCTTACACCGAAGGTGCATTTAGGCCGATTCGGTCTCATGTTGTGGTCTCGGAGGCGGCCGAAGAATTTTCTCAAATCAACAAAGTGTTGGCCATCGATCCTCGGAATGTATTATCATGTCGTCCACATAGACCTCAATTTCTTTGTGGATCATGTCATGGAACGAGCCGTAGCGCCCTTTGGTACGTAGCCCCATCATTCTTTAGTCCGAACGGCATGGCCGTGTAGCATTAGGTGCCCCAAGGGGTTGTGAAGGCCGTTTTGGCTTGATCCTCTTACGCCATTTTGATTTGGTTGTAACCGGCAAAACCGTCGACGAAGGATTTAACTTCATGGTTGGCCGTGGAATCTACCAAAATGTCGATGTTTGGCGGGGAAATCGTCTTTTGACCGGCTTTGTTCAAGTCTCTGAAATCTACACGACATCGGATCTTTCCGTTGGCCTTGGTCACCGTTACTATGTTGGAAAGCCATGTAGGATATTCAATGACCCCGATGAACCACCCACGAGCATCTTTTCTATCTCCTCCTTCACTTGCAGGGACCATTCGGGCTTAATTCTTCTTAGCTTCTGCTGCGGCTTGACTTAAGGTTGAGCGGTATTCGGTGCTCAACTATGGAAGGATCGAGGCCTGGCATATCTTTATAGGACCATGCGAACACATCCACGAATTCTTTTAGCGGCTCAATTAGGGCATCCCTTTCGGTCCCTTCGAAGAAACTACCAATCTGCGTCTCTTTAGGCTCTTCCCGCTTCCCAATTCACACTTGTCAAAATCTCTTCGGCGGCTTGGGCTCGATTTTCCTCTTTCCTGACAACCCGCTTAAAGATTTCTTTGATATATTGTTCATTTAATGTGTCCGCTTCTTCATCTAGTGAATCGTTATTAAGCGTTTTTAGATCATTAGTTAATTCATCATTAGTTAAAGTGGCAATTAAGGGATACTCGTAAAGGTTCGTCATTTCATTGAGAATAAAAGGGAATACAACATTGGCTACAATTTCGTGGTCTTCGGGCGTGAGGCCATCGGACGACTCGGAAGACTCAAACTCAACAACGAGAGACTCGGAGGACTTTACAAAGGTTGACACAAAGGGACGGGGACCAATCCAAGTTTGGTGATCATTTCTTCTTTGGTCGCGGACGGGCCTGGGAGAGTTTCCCAATTCTTTAGCGGCATTCTTGTCGGTGGCCTCATGACTCGGGGCTTCTCTGTCCTTCTTCCTCGATCGTTGCTATCATCTCTTTGTACGAACCAGAATCAATTGTGTTTGGCATCGAAAGCCGAGCATGTGGATGTAGGGATCTTCCTCAATCCTGGGATTTCTATCTCGTCACAATCGACCGCTCAATCCGAGATGTAAGGGACGTATTGCGTCTCGATGTCTTCTTTGGAAAAATCTCATGTCCCATACTCGAGCGGAAAGGCTTGGCAGGCAGTTCAGCAAGGAGGACGTCCCATACGACGTTCATAGATTCGAGTTGAGTATGACGATGCTTGTCGATCTTGATCATGAAAATTTCCTGGCTTGGCAGGGTCAGAGAGTGGGTTTGAAGAATGGTGACAAAGCTGTGATTAGGGACCGGGGGTTTGTGTGCCTGTATCATGGCGGTGTTCAATGTTCCCTTCCAGCATGCCTCCAAATGTTGGAAATGACAATTGAATTTGATGAATCGGACTTCTTCGGAGTCTGCTCGCTTGAGTGCGTTGACATAGTTGGCATCACCGGATTCTGGGGGATTCTGACGAGACTTGCCCCGATAGTCCCTTGGTCGACTCGTAGGAGGCAGCCCCGGTGTCTGGCTAAAAGCATGCTTAGTGACGGTATCTGCTTTGTTCCCTATGAGGAAACTATCGCCCCTTATGACTTCAAGGTCTCCTTGTCGGTTAATGAATTTGACGCATTGGTGGAGAGTGGAAGCTATGGCTTTCATGTGATGCAACCAAGGGCGCCCTAATAGGGCTGTGAACTCGGAGGATATCCATTACATGGAACTTTGCTGGCACCATTTGGGTTTCGTACTGCAGTTCCAGAGTCACTGTCCCCAGGATGGGACGGGACGTGCCATCATATGCCTTGACTGACCGGGTAGATGGGATCATGTGCCTTTCATTGATGCGCAGGGCCCGCATCATGCTGAGGGGAAGGACATTAACGGCTGATCCGTTGTCCACCAATACTCCAGGGAGCGATACGGTGTTGAGCTTAATGGTGATGTACAAAGCTTCATTGTGTTGGGAGACATCTCTTGGCAAATCTTCGTCGCAGAAGGTGATCATGCTGCCATATAGGTGGGGATCATAGATTTGGTCCTTGTCTCGGGATAGAGAGTCATCAAGCCAGTCACTTCGTGCTTTTTTCTTGCGAGGTAGAGCCTTTGCTGAAGCCCCTGGGTTATACTGAGGCCTTTTGTGGCGGTTGCCATCTCCAGTCAACATGTTAATTGAGTGGGAGCGCCAGACTGGCGTTGGTTTTTCTTCGTCGGTGTATACTCGGGAGCTGGACAAACTGAACCTTGGCTGACCCCGAGGGGGGTTGGACTTCTGTTCTGCAGTATTCTGGTATCCGAAGGTCTCAACTCTATCGTTGGCAAGGCTTTTCGGCTCTTCTACCCCTGTTTGCTTTGGGGAAGACTGGCTGGAGTAGAGTACATAATAATCAAATCCCCCGGATGGCTCCCCGAGCGTACCCACACTAGTATCACCGGCCTCGAATCTCTCCTTCAATTTTTGCTGGGAGGAAATTTTCTTCTTCTTAGGAGGACGGTCCTCGTGTATCCAGTCCTGATAATCCCTTTCAAGGCAGTCGGGACAGTCACAGATATCCCACCAAATGTGTTCTACGGCTGGTGGCGGATTTGGGATCTCAGGTTGAGCGGTGCTGGAATGACTTTGAGTTGAACTGGTCCGGGGAGATCTGTTGTTGGGCTCATCTGGAAACGAATGGTTGGACTCTGCCGGATAATGAGAGGTATTAAGACCCAGGGGAGCAGGCACATGCTTGTCCTTCAAGGTAGCCCCAGTCAGTTGGGAGATTGTTAATGTCCCGAAGTGGCGTGTGGCCTCTTCAATCCAGGCTTGCTGTCTGTTCTGGCGTTCCTCCAGGGCTTTGATGGCTGACCATATTTCTTCAACTAGATCTTCATCACCCAGGCTGATATTTGCGGGATCATCACTTTGAGAGGGGATAACTGACGGTATGCTGAACTCTTTCATCCTTGACTGCTGTTTGGGGGCCAGTTGCCCTGTAAGTCGACGGGCAGGAGTCCCGGCGGTGGAGACATAGGAATCTTGGGGTAACATCTTGATGTATCCGGGACGATTAAGAAGAGGAGGAGAACCCTCTTCCTTCTTTGCGGAAAAAGTTCCATCGGAATTGAGACTGATAGTCAAACCATGACTTGCGACAACCTCCAGAAGGTCGCTAATTTGAGCCTCATGTCGAAGTCTCATCTGTTCTACCAACTGGATCCAATATTGGTCTGTCTGAGGGATTTTGGAGGACGGAGTGACGTTGTCCCCATCATTACCGGCTGACGCAGACATTCTGAAACCCGGAGTCGGAACAAACGGCGAAGCTGATGACGCGCTTGACTCTTCCCAACTAATCAAACGATGTCCCGGTGTCCGGAACCAACCTTTGTGAGGAGCTGAGGGGGAAAAGGCACGAGGGTTCAGATGTCTGGGAATGAAGGAGGGTAGGTGTTTGGGCTTTGGGCTCATGCAACATGCAGTTATTTGTTCACGTTTACTTAAAACATGTTTTATTAACCTAGTCGGTTGGAAAAGATTGCTCTTCTTTTTCGCAAACTACTCTGGATCCTGGATCGGTGGGCCCCGTCACTACGTCTATAAGCCCTCGTATTCCACAGTATTTCGACCTCCCAGGTGGGCGGCCCGGGCGAGGGTCCTATAGGGCAAGCGGGTCCCACCGACCGAAAGAAAAACGATCCTAAAAGTCTGGCGGGTAATCGAGTCTTAACGAGCATTCGATGCAAATTACGGACAAAGCTGACGTCAAAGTCAAGATCATGTCCGAGGGCTCGACAAAAAAGTCGGCATGATTTGGACTGATAAATGTCCACGATTGATCTTGACTTGTCGTCAATTAGGCCGTAATTAGGCATGGAATAATCATTAATCCTTGATGACTCAGTGTCAATGCTGGGAGTCAGTGTATAATTTGTGCCAGTCAGAGCCGAAGTCAAGGCGCCGGTCAATATCTTGGTCAAAGTCTGCGGCGGAAAACCGGCAGAACTTCGACTGATTAGGGTCCCCGAAAGATATTGAGTCGGTATGCCGACAAAGGCTTGAAAGGAAAGGTCTATACACAGACAGGGCATGACACAGACCAGACTAAAAACCAACCGGGTCTCGGACAAAGTGTGTCACGGACAAGTGCATGGTCGACACGAGGCTCCATGGGATGTTTGGGTAGTCCTGTGCTTGCACCGAGAGGCGTAATAAGACCAAACGGGCCGCGACAAGGATTTCCCCGGGTTAGGGACGTAGTGTGCAGTGTACGGTCACGTGCGCGTAGTGTGCAAGCAGTCTATTTTCTTTTTCTGAGTAAAATAGAAATTTTTCATGTGTCTTAAAAATATGATGCATGATTTTTTTTTGAAAATTTTCTTTTTTTTTTTGAAAATCTTTTTTTTTTGAAAGTTTTTTTTTTGAATTTTTTTTTTTGAAATTTAATGAACACATAAGCATATAAGCACGAAAATTCCGACAGTTAGGGACATGATTCCGACAGTCAAAATTTTGACTTTTTCCGAGGAGGCCAAAACAACACGAAAAATGTGCAAAAATCAACACACACACACAAATGATTTTTAAAGCCGGGACGGAAGCTTGACCCTCAAAAGCTTTTCTTTTTTTGAAAACAATGATACCGGTACGTGGGATTGTTAAACCACAATTTATCCCCGACTCGTGTTAGGAGGCGATAACGGGAAGTTTAATGGTTTCCACCGATATACCAAATATCATTTTTTTTTAGAAAAAGCTTGATTGTCCCCAGCGGAGTCGCCACTGTGATGATGTGTCGCCATTTCGCGGGAAAAAAATCGATTTTTTGCGTTTCTTTGAAAAAACCAAATAAAACCCGGAAAAAGAACGGAGTCGCCACGCCATTTTTGTTTTAAGGGCCAAAACTTTGAAAAATGCCCGAGGTACATTAAACTGATCCCATGATTTTTAAGACTTTAAACTGATCCCATGATTTTTTGAGATTTAGTACTCAAAAGACCTTTTGAAGTTGAGAGTCACTTCTGCCAGAATGAAAAAGGCAGTGGACCTTTGATTTTGAAATGGACTCAAGGGCCTTAAAACTTCATAATCTGGATAAACTCAGAGAATGAAAGTTTTCCCAGACACCTTAAATAAGATTTGTGCGAAGGAATTTTCCATTTTGGAGAAGATTTTAGGGGTCAAAACCTTCTGGAAATCTCAGATATGAGATCTGGATTTCCAGAAGCTGATGAACTGGCCTCTAAAAGAAAATTTGAAAAAAGGAGTTTTATTCACCCAAAAAATAAAGTAAAAATATGTCTGGAAATCTCTGGATGTTGGCTACAAAAAGTGTTTTGTAGTCAACACCAAATTCCAAGTTTATCTGTGTCCAAAAATTAAGACAATGGACTGGGGTCTTGGAAAATTGCTACTGGACAGCAACTTCTCAAGAAAGAAAATATGATTTTAAGGGGGGTTTTTGCATCCATGCTTGTCCCCATTTCCCTAGGTTTTGGTTAGTGATCACTTGAAATTTTAGTGGTGAATCAACTATACCAAACCATCCTTGGGGTACATTAGGACTAAGCACTTCATTTGCTTGGGAAGGGGAATTTTATCCTTTGAAATCAAGATTTGGTGCTTGAAAATGGTTTTTAGGATTTTGAAAATGTGTTTTCTTTGCAAGAAAGTAAGAACAATTTGAAAATAATGTAGATCCTTGTAGAAGATCATCCATGGAGATGAACTTCCATGGTGATCTTCTTGGATCTTAAGACAAGAAGATGAATGAACTACATTTTGTAGTTTGAAAATGCATGCATGGATGAGAGATTTAGGGTAAGAAGAGGGAGGTTATACCTATCTTCTTTGTGCTTTGTGTTTGAAGGCTTGAATGCAAGAGTGTTTGGGTTTGATTTGAGTGAGTGAAAGTTTGGAAGATTCAAGAGAAAAAGGTGACAATTCTTATAGAATTCTCACTGTTTTCTCGAGTATATTCGCCAAATACTGTGAATTGTGTTCTTCTCTCCTTTATTTTTGTGACTGGAGGGCTCAATTTATAGCCCTCTGAAAAATACAAACCTATCCGCGCGGATGGGATCGGTCGCGTGCACTGTTCATTAAATGCTGCTTCAGGCTTTGGACACAAGGAATAATCTTTTTTAAAATTCAAATTAAACAGCCAGATTATGTTCCAGCCATTTCTATTTTTGGTTTTTGACCATTTCTTTCACTTTTTTTATTCTTTTCCTTGGTTTATCCTTAAATAACAATGCCCATTTTGCCCTCACTTTGTTAGAAATGTTAGGAATGTTAGGAATTATTAGGAATGTTATAACTTTCGTTAATTTTCTAACGAAAATTCTAACAAGCTCAAATTGGAGCACTTACAGAAGTGAGTCAGTATATATATATAACAGGAGAAACAGTAACTTTTTTTGCAAAAAAAACATTGTAGCTGTTGCATTTCAGTTAGAAAAATGAATCTTATTTAAAGAACATTCCTTTTACAGAAAATAAATTCAGTAATTAAACTACAATGGGAAAAGCGGACCTTATCTTCAGATTGTTCCTTTTCTCACCAGCAGCTGGGGTTTTAACAGAAATTTCAATTGTATTGGGTTGATTAACAATATTACATTCCTGAAATAAAAAAATAAAAAAGATTTTAATATATTCATTATATTTTATAACAGACTAAGACCAAAATTTCCTGCCAATCAACTTAGTATTACCTCATGAGCGTTTGGAGCACGGATATCACTTTCAAACAAAACTCTTTTAACTGTGAAACTCTCGTAATTGGTGCCTCTGTTGCGCTCATTAAACTCAAGTTGGAACACATTACATTTATCAATTATTTTACGCAGCTGTCCCGACAATGGTTCTGCATACCCTTCCTACAGTTACATTCATTAAGAAATTAGTTACATAGGAAAAAAAAAGGAAAAAAAAACAAACATAGATTATGTTGAAAATTATTCAGAGTTACCTCTTCCACTATATGTGCCAAATCCGAGGCCTTTATGTTTAATAGCTTCTCTAGGCTATTATCAAACATAACACACTTCAATGAGTCAGTCCCATCATGTAATTCTGCCTCCACCCGATACCTTAAGATGTAAAAACTTAATCAAAAATTGATAATATATACCAACAAAATAATGGAATTAAATGAATGTAAACAATTCGGCTAATACCTTATAACTGGATACATTTCATACTTCTCACATCCATTACAGAATAACTTGCCATCCTTAGGTAGAACTTTTTTCTTACAAATTGTACTTGAATAGGAGTTGTACTTTCAACCATTTGTTTCCTCAATGGTTGACACACTAGCATAAACATACAACGGGCTCTTCTGCAATTTCATTAAAGAAAAAATAAATTATCTCCTCACTCAGAACCATTTGTAGGTTTTGCATTAAACATAAACATAAAGTATTGTTTGAATTTAGATCAATTCCTATCATCTTCTCACACTGTAAAAGAAGCTCATTCACATCCTGGATAAGCATTTTATTTTTTTTCATATTTCTCCTTTGCAATAAAAGTAGGATACATAGGTATGTTTCCTATTTCATCGCCAGCTTCGGTTGTTCCAATCCTATATCAATTAGAGGAAGTAAGTGTAGAAAGTGATTTAAGAGGAAAAGGGTTATTAAGAAAGGATAAATTTTTGAATTACGTACTTTTTTATAAAGTCATCAATCGCAGGTATTTCATTGTCATTGTGAAAGGTTGTTGCATTGCTTGAAGATACACTGAGATTACCTACGCAATTACATTTTAGAAAATAGAATTATATATGACTTTTTGGAAATTTATGAAAATCAAATTCACATTAATTAATTCTTAGATGTACATACCGTTAGACTCGGGCTTCACGATAACTGAAGATATAATCCAAACACGTTGCATGCTTGTAACAAGATTCTTAGCCTTTTCAATAACCTCATCCCCCCAAAGAGTAATTCTTAATTTATTCTCACTGCAGATTTACTATGATTAGTAAATTAGAATCGAAGTCAAATCAAATGCAAATTAATATAAATCAATACAAACCTTGCATCTTGAATATCAATATATTGCATAGAAACCTGTTGGAAGTTGCTCATGCGATGACCAATAGCCGACACACCAAGTACATATCCAATGACATCTATACAGACTAAAGTTAATTGTACAATTCAAAGTCATTCAAACAAATAGGAAAAAGAAAGAAAAACATTGAACAAATACTTGCCACAAAGATTCTTCTTGTCATCACTGGTTTCCAAAAGCCTTTCATAGGGTATATTGTTGAAACTATGCCTAGGAATCTTAGGAATACCCTTAACAATCTCCTCAACAACAGTGGAGGCATCAAACAAAATATAGAGGTCACGCTGTACTATGCGAAAAGTCAGTTTCTTGTACTCTCTTTGTAAAATTCTTAACAGTATAGCATGATCCTTCTTCAAATAAGCCTTCAAAATCAGGCACAAATTTACTTCTGATGCAACAATGTATAGGGTCAGCCTGTAAGAGGAAAAAATGACAATTAGCATGAGATTTATTACTGTGTATTTCTTCCTCATTCAGTTTTAAATTAACATAAATTGTAGTTTTATTATTTACCTGCTCATCAATAGCTAGCGGATCCATACTGATCAATTCACGAAACTTCTTCGTATTATAGGACTTTCATATGCGAGAGACACGTATAAGGCATTTCTTTTCACAACGACCTTTTTGTAGCTGTCGAATAAGGACATTTTGTGGAGCCATCTGAAAATCTTATAGCTGCATGAGAAGATAATGAAATTGTAAGTTTTCACTTTATGTAAGAAACAAATACATTTTATATTTACAATATCTTTATCTACATGAATGCTTCAGAGTATTATGATGTAATTATATCATTTCTATTCTTGAAAGGAAATTTGCAGAAACCAGTTGTTCCCAGGGAGAATTCGAGCAATACCTGAGTTGTGTCATTCCTTGTAGATGTGTCTGTGACACTGTACATTGGATAATTACATGAGTATTTAAAGTATATGATAATTAAGAGCTTAGGTCAGTTGAGAATACATGCGGTTGTGTCTGTTGAGAAATTGTTTCTTCAGTTTCTTTTACAATTGAGGTTCTCCTACTTAATGACCAACCTATACCAGGCATATTCACTTATTATAGTTTTCTAGTTCAAATAGCTATTGTATCTCAGTAAGTTCTTTTCTTTGAAGTAGGATACAGTATAAGTAGTCAATATAATGTTCATATTCTAATGGTACATATGCAATGTACCTGTGATTATTAGATGAGTATGTACATTGCACTTAATATCAACTGTTAAGTAACTTTAGTATGTTTAGGAGATAATGTAAATATAGAATATACTTTGCAGATGCATAGTTGTGAAGTATACATTCATCTAGTATTGAAAGCAAGTATATTTACCCTTATAACTGTACTATATTGCATTAATTTATAACATTTATCTATTCATATACCCTATCTAATTACCTATGTCTTACAACTGATTACCAGGATCACAAAGGTCATGAACTCTTCAATGTCCAGCTGACGTGGAGGCTTGAGAGGCTGGAGAAATAAAAAACATTGCGAAGTGTCACAACCCTAGGCGTTTTCGCCTACTTTCATATACTAGAAGTATGGATTTACTTACTGGTAGGAGGCAAAGTGAAATTCATGATTAATTAAAATGTCACGTTAAATAAAGTTGCGTGACGATGCAAAGTGGAAATGAGTATATACTTTAGAGCAGCCACAACAATGACTTTAAGAAAGTCATTTGCTTAGGTGTTGCTTAGGTGGATAACCACATTCTCCCAATCATGACATTTAAAATGTCATGCCATGACATTTCAAGATTTTGGTATGGCAGATGATGGGCTTCACGGCGTCCTTGATTTTTTTTTTTTGTTTAGACCAATTACTGAGTGACACGTGTTATATTTTGAAATTAATTTTTTTTTTTTACAAAAATTGCAATTAATATATAAAAAATAATAAAAATACAAGAATATTGAAAAAACTATAATTATTAATAAAAAGTAGGAGAGAGAAATTGATGACTTTTGTCATGAATGGAGATAAAATTGTTTGAAGTTGTGTTTTTAATAATTAATGACGTGGAGATGAGGTGAAGGAGAAAGAGATGAAAATGAAGTGGTATGGATAAAGATGGTCTTAGGGTTTACGGGTGTAAACGTAGGCCACAAATAACACTAAAGAGGGTGCAAATCCAATAAATCAATACCAGCGATTTGAGGGTTAGGAAGCAAACATCAGCCTTTTTCAGTTCCCCATACCTCCTTTCACTTGAAACACATGGCGAAACCGAGCAAGGCTTCTGAGCCTGAAAATTCTACTTGTGCTGAAAACGGGTAAACGTTTCTATGATTGTTTCTTTCTATTTCCCATTTTCCAGGAAAATTGAACTTGTTTGACAGGAAAATGGTGTTAAGGAAAAGGACAAGATCAATGAAGCAATCATCACTTATCACGGAAGAGGAAAGCAGACCCAGATCTTCCAAGAAAGTGAAAACGAACAAGGCTGCAAAGATAGACTCTAAGAAGCCCAAAAAACCTCCCACCGCCTTCTTCTACTTCTTGTAAGCAATTCTTTTACAACATGTTTGTATTTCAGATTGGTTGTTTAATTCACCCTCTGCATTCTGCATTTGGTTGTTTGGCAACAAATTTTTAATTAGAATTCAAGTTATGTTCTAAATGGCATGTTCTATTTGCGTTTTTTCTTCTCCAGATGTTACTTATAACTTGTGAAATGAAATGGGAAGGATTGATGGATGAATGGAGTTCTTGATTAGTGTGCGTGCATATATAAATAATATATACTCATCTATATATTGATTCCTTATCCCATTATTTCGTGTTTTTGTGCTCCATATTCATTTAATCTGTATTCTAAGGCAGTTGTTTAACTTTCAGTTCATAGGATTACATTAAAAAAAATCAGTAAAGCATAACTACTTCGCTCTTTTCGGTGAATTAGTTAGTGTATTGGTGCATAAAAGTGCCACGTGTTAGTTCCTGCAAATTTGCTAAACGAAGTCTTAAGTCCTAAAACATACGGGTCCTTCTTCTTTGTACTACTTTTGCTAGTCCATTATTCAGTTGAAATGAGTATTATTCAGATTGTCAGGTAACTTCCTCTGTAGTTGAAAGGTCTATGTCCAAAATGTGCTAAGTTTCTCTAGCATTTCCTTGAAGATCCTGATCTTGTTCCTACACAAATAGCTGCTGGAAAAGTTTTTGATTTCGTTCTCTATTATTCAGGACTAGGTAGATCTTTTAGGTGCACAAAAATACTTGCAATCTATCATTTCCAAGATTCCTACTGGTTAATAAACTCTCCCCGCCCCTAAGGTTTCATTACTGTGGAATCCTTTTTATTACGGGATATGTGAGGGTTTGAGGAAGAAAATACCCTGTTGATAAGGTTATTGTCTTGTTGGTGGGTTTCTTACCAATTTTATTTACCTTCATGAATTTCTGAAAGGTTTTATTTTAGTGCATCATATGATGCACTCCCTCCGTCCCAAAATAAATGTCGCAATTGACTTATCAATGTTTTTATGGAGGGTGCTTTACTAGTTTGTACATTGTACGTACAAGGATAAAATTGCACCTAAGTCTCTTTCCTTATTTAGGAACGCGACATTTATTATGGGACGGACCAAAAATGAAACTGCGACATTTATTATGGGACGGAGAGAGTTTTTGGGAACAAACTTTGCTGAAGCTTTAGTTTATATGATTCCACGGTCAGTGACAACCTAACTGAAGTTTTGTTGAGTAGATGCAGATTTATTGAGTCGGAAATAGCATATTGTATTAGTACTGTTATTTTCACTTTCCTATCGAATATATTGTCATCTCGGATCCTCTCAATCACTAGTGGAGGATCTTCTCGACATTCTTGCTGAATTTTGAACAATCGAATATAAAGATTATTTATGCGTATATAAAATAACAGCTAGGAAAAGAAAACGAAAAAGAAACGAATAACAGTAAGTTGATTTTGAAAAATAAAAAAAATGAGAATATTGTTTTAGTGAAAATACTAACACTAATCAGTAGCCGCTCGGAGAAAAGAAAAGAAAGGAATGTCTTCTTTGAATTTTTTTTTTTTTGTCATGAATATACTGTTAAACAGAAAAGGGGAGGAAAATATTTGTGAGGTAATAAGTAGTAACAGCTGAGAAAAGAAAACGAAAGGAAACATGTCTTAGTTGAAAGATATTTCAATTTTCAGATAAGAAAACAAAAGTAAATATTCCATCAGATGAAACATACGAAGAAAGTAAATCTTTAAGGCCCTGCTTCCGAGTTTAAAAATGGAGAGAAAGGGAAAGAAAGGGAAGGAAATTTTTATAAATTTCCTTCGTTAGCGTGCTTTCGAGATTTTTTAGGGAGGAAGCGGAAAGAAAGGAAAGGAAAATTTTTAGAATTTTCCTCCCAAAATTGAGAGGAAATGGAAGGAAAGAAAGTGGAAACTTGACAATTTTTATTATTATCCCACTTTTACCCTCACATATTTTTTGTAATCTCATTATTACCCTTGTGGATATGAATCCATCAAGGCCTTTAACCTTCAAAAGAGGGAAAAATACAAATCAATGGAGTAGCTGCTAATCAACGGTCCATGATTATGAAGTAGCATCTGCCCCCCGCCGCCGCCGCGAAAATGTCTACCACCACCAAACAAATCTAATTACAAAGAAACAAACCCAAACCCTAATTCCTCCACAATCATGGTGTTCTTCCCCCACCGAAAACTGATGCCCTATTCAGAATTCGCCTCAAATCTAACCCAAGCCTATTCAACTGTCTGTCTCAACAACACTGTCGCCGTCTGCACAATCAAGGCTTGTTCCGCCGTTTGTCCTCAAATCAATGGAGTAGTGGATATGAATCCATCAAGGCCTTTTTATCTGAAATTTAGATGCAAAGAAAGAATTTAATGGACTTGTTTACAATGGGTTCCCATGTATTTGAATAATATGTGTGAAAATCAAATAAAATACTTGAGGGTATAGAAGTCATTTTCTTTTTATTTCCTCTCATTTCATTCCAAAACTCGGAAGCATGAGGAGAGAAAATTTTATTTTTCCTTTTATTTCCTTTTATTTCCTTCCTAACTCGGAAGCACATCGGAAGTGAATTCCCTTTCTTTTCTCTCCTTTTCCATCCCTTCACTTTCTTTTCTCTTCATTAAAAACTCGGAAGCGGACCCTAATTGTAAGCAGCCTGTGTGGAAAAAGAAAAGAGAGAGAGAGAGAGAGAAATGGAAATGAGGATGTAGTGAAGGATTGTGACTTACTAGCTTCATCAGTTTGTCACTAGCTAGCTGTTCTTCACGAGAGCTCGTCGCTGCTTCCTTCGAAGCTGCAGGTTTTTGTCTCTCTCTCCCTCTTTTCATCTCCATCTCTTGGTTACGTTTAGTTAAGGGCCTTTGTTCTCAATTTTCTTTAGAAATCCCCTCACAACTGCGTTGGTTGGGAGAAGGGTGAAAACCATATTCGAAATAGAATTCCCTCATTTTGTGACTTTGAGGTTTAAGATGAAACTTCCTTAAAACTTTCAAATGAACTTCAAGTGGACAAAGCGGCTGCTTCACCTCACATTCAGGATCTTGATTTGCTCGAACTGGCCAAAGCGATGGACCCTCCAAGGCGCTCGCTTCAAGCAATCGGTTCTATTGCTACATCGTTTTTGATAATGATGCACTTTCATTTGTTGCTTATGTTTTTTGTTCGTTCTTGAAACTGGATTGTATATTTTTTTTGGGAAAACTTAATTTTTGTCCATCGTACTAGGAGGCGGGTTTCACTTTTACTATCAAACTTTGTTTTTTCATTTTTACCAACGCACTACAGACAATGGTGTCATTTTATACCCAAATCTGTTTTTTAGATCCAAATTTATTTCATTTTTGCCACGTACTACAAACAATATTTTCATTTTTAACCCAAATTTGTTATAAAATGACACTATTGTTTGAAGTACGATGGTAAAAATGAAAAAAAATAAAGTTCGATGGTAAAAGTGAAATACATGCCAAAGTACGATGGACAAAAAATGATGTTTTCCCTTTTTTGAATGTATTGATAACGTGCACAGGAGCTCTTTCCCTGCAAATTTCTGTAGCTAGCTTTGTTACTAATACTCTACGTTTATTGTACTTATACCCTTTTTCTTGAAAGAGAGTTCCCTCCATAGAAGTTTCTATTGATGATTGTTCTTCTCAGAATGCTTCTATCATTTTGATTTCTTGATTGCTTACTAATCATGTTTTGGATTTTAGGGAAGATTTTCGTAAGGACTTCCAAGAACAGAATCCAGATATCAAGTCAATGCGTGAAGTATGTATCGTAGCTCTGTTAGTTGGTCCATTTTCTCTTACTTGTAGATATCAATCTCACTCTCAGCCATTTGATGCTTCTCTAACAGTCCCCTTTACCCTGCCACGCTGAGCCGAATTTTTGCAATTTCATGCTACAGGTTGGCAAGGCTTGCGGAGAAAAGTGGAAGACAATGACGTACGAGGTTTGTACAATTTAAACTTATGTCCACTATAACATCATCCATTAGCTTCTGCTCTGTTTTGTTCTCTATCTGTCTCTTCTCTTCCCCTTCTCTTACGGCTTCTAATTTCCAGTGGTAAATGAATATATAATTCTATTAGATATGTTTTATACTGTAATCTTCCATAAAATCTTTCTTTCACTGAGAGTCAATGATATAAAATGAATGAGCCAGTATGATGGTTTGGATTTATTTCAGAACTCCATTTCATAATTACATTGACCTTGAAACGTGAAAAATGTAAAATTGCCACGTGACTCTACTATAGGGTTAGTTGTACTTTTGCCATCGTACTCTTTTTTCGTCAATTTTGCCTCTGCACTAAGATTCTCGACATCATTCTCTTCTTTTGCTCTAACAGTCATTTATTTAGCCGAAAGTTGGATGCAACGATAATAGTTTCCCAGTCAGTCCTTAGTCAAATGCAACTCATCTTCTTTAGATCTGACATTAATCTAAAGGAGTTACATACAATTTTGGTTGCATTATTCTCTTGCCTTTGTGGATCAGCTTTTCAAATGGAATTCCATGACGTGTTACCTCTTGAAACACTATCATTATTGTAACATAGGGGTTCTGATATGATCTGGAACTCGGGAAAAAGCAATTGCTTATGTTTACGCTAATAGAGTGTATTACCCTTGAGAGATGCATGGGAGGATAGTAGTAGGTGGCAGATGTCTAGGATGACTGGATTGAACAACAAAAACTTATGTCTCAAGTTGAATTGATTCCTGGCTTGATTCCTTATCATTCTGGTATGTTGACAGAGGCCCAAAATACAAAATTAAAGCCACGTAAGTTTTTGAAGTTAAATTATAATTTTTTTTATTGCAGACAATCATCATTAGGTCTGAGGAGGGAGAGTTGCACCACTGTAGAATATTTTGTTGTTGTTAAACATCTGATTTATTTTTTTCAATATGAGGTAGCTAATGCACATTCTTGTTTCATTATAGAGCTTAATACGGGATTTTGAAATTAAATTGCCTACATGCTATTGTTAGAACAACTGTCGCGCACACGCTCTCTGATGTTGTTTCTACTGGTACCCTCTATCTCTTTCCTCTCTTCAAAAGTTCACCTGCCCGACTCTCAACCTCTTACCCCTAATTAGACTTACAGCCTATATCTTCTTTGCACGGTCACCAGGTCACATATGAAGCTCAAGCAATGTTTTGTTCTCTCATAATGTGAGAATTTTCAAGCACTTGACATGACTGTTTACATTTCCAAATAGCTATTCGGAAAAGGATTTACTTCGAGCCCTGCTGTTTGATTGAGCATATATTTGAGGACACTAAACTATCATTTGGCAAATGACAGATGAACTTTCTGTATTTTTGTGGGAGTGAGGGTCTGCGCTAGAGCCTTTTATTGATGGCCAAATAACGAGTGTACTCGGCAGATATGACATTGCTAAGACTACTGTTAGGAGCGTGGCCATTGAGCTGGCAAGTGAGAGTTCTAGGATCACTTGGTATTTTAACTGCTCATCTCCTGGGAATTTTGGGGTTCCATTTCTGGTACTTTCAGTATCTTTCTTGCTAACAATATTGTGTGGAAAGAAAGTGAAGTAAATATTCATTGTCCTCATGCAGTTGTGTGTATGAAGAATCAATCAGTAAAGGTAATAGATTCGGATGCGTTGGCTGTTTTGGTAGAAGCATTAACCCTTTCCAAAAAGTCATACTTTCCTTTTTTATTTGCCCCCAAACAGAGTTCTACTTCTTAAACTAGACTATAAACCTAAGTGTTTTCCCAAATATATTTTAATGAAAAGCTATATTGAAAATATCACGAAGGAAATGTTTAATTGACAACACAAAGAAGAGCAGTAAGAAGGCAGTTTAGGAAATGTAAAGAAGTTCTTATATAGTTTGACTTGTCAAATGACACTTCTTTTTTTTGGGACGGAAGGAGTACACTATAACTTATAAGGTGTAACAATGAACCATGTGTCAACTTTTCAGCCACAATATTTGTTTGTGGATCTTTTCAATTATTTGGCAACTGACGTGCTAATAAAACTGTGGAAAGAACAATAAGTCGATATACTTTCATCACTCTTTGCGTCAGGATTGCTTGATTCTTTTTCGGTTTTCTTTTAGTAGCTTATTTTGTTTTTGTTTTGAGTAAACTACATATTTGAACCCCATAATCTTGGCCCCCAGTCACATGAACCTTCATTTTGTTCATCAAACTTAACCTGCATACTATATATATATAATTTATAAAATCGACCCAATTTGCAAACGGAAGTTTATTTTTTAATGGACTAGTGCAATATGAAACTATTGGGACCTAACATTAAAATTTTGAGTGGTCAATTTTTTTCTCTTCCTCTCTAACCCTATCCCCCGAAATGGGACCCCTCTCTGCGAATTGTCTTCTCCTTCTTTTGCAAATACAGGCAGACTGACCACCACCCATGGCTGTCCGGTAACTTGCCAAAATCCAGCATCTCTCCTCTTCTCCCGTAAACTTAATCAACAACTGTAGCAGTTTGGATCAAGTTTTACGGATTAAAAGACAAATTGTATTTCAATTTCAGTGAAGAACAAACAGAACAGCAAAGACACCAGCTAAATTCATTAACTAGGGCTAATATACTTCTACTGCTACTGAGCTATCACTACACCTTAGCTAAGAAAGAGAAAATAACAACAAATCATTTCACGCCCTGCTCTCAATCATTTGGCCGATATGTATATGCGTAGGAGTGAGTGATACCTAGACTCGCTTAACAATCACCAACGGCAATTCCCTTTCCTCCAATCAGCTATCATCACCTTTAACGAATCCAATATTCGCCCTCTGTCTAAAGACTGGAATACCCCCACTTATTCAAGCCAAAAGACTACTACGCCCTCGACGGTTAGTGACAATTAATTTGCCCCAAATTGATAAGAACCGTAATTGATTCCAACTGCTACATGCATGACAAGCCATTCCCCTTCACAACATCCTTGTCCTCTAGGCAAAAAATTTGGAAATTGCTCATTAATCAAGGCTGCATTTTCCCAATTCGTGTCTTCTTCAGCTGCATTTGCCCATTGTATCAGAACTTTAGGGATAGCTTTGTTCCCTCTTTTGATCATTCCTCTGTCTTTGAGCAACAATGGTTTAACCAACAACTAGCAACTGACGGCCTTCATCATTTGTTTTTGGCAAGGCAGAGGAAAATGACAGCCTTATCTCCCACTCATACTTGTCAAAGGCGAAAGGCGAAAGGCGGGCGAAACATACCTGAAAGAGGCGAAAGGCGAGTCCGGAGGCAGGTGGCAAAAAGGCGACCAAACCTGAAAAAATAGAAAAAAAAAAGTGAAAAGTAGAAAAAAAAAATATGCATGTAAAATATAAACAAAGCTTTAAAATGTTATGAACTTGAGAATTTCACATAATTGAAACCCCAAAATTATGAATTCCAAGACAAAAGGCGTATTAATGCCACAACGTTCAAATCAACAAAACAAGTACAAGAGTACTAGACTACTAGTTTGTGAAAATGAAATAAACATCAAGTCTTTTAATGAAATAAAATCAAGCATTGTCATCGTCTTCCTCATCCTCCAAGATTTGAACATCTTCATCATCACTATCTACTATATGTAAAGTCATCCTCACGTACATTCTCTTCGAGGAGCTCAACTTCTTTCTCTTCTTCTTCATCAACAAGTTGTAGCATTGGGGGTGGTCTGCTTTCCCTTGGACATAAGACTAATGGTGTGCGTCCTCCCTCTCTAACATATGTGATTGTCTTTTGCTTTGAGCCTCTCGCACCACTATCAGTTCCACGAGTTGAAGTTTGAGCTAATGTTGATTTGGTTGTTTTCTCTCTAGCAGGATAGGCACGCTCCTTAGCCCCACAAACATCACTAACCATTTCCCAAGTTAACGACATTTCATCATCACCATCTTCTGCAGTCACAATCACTCATCATCTTTAGTAAATCACTCAAAAAACTAAATAAGTACAGGGCTAACGTGACGCAATACAATTTAAACTGGAATTTAAATAGCACGTGCATGCTCGAAGAAACTCCAAATTCTCTCGAATCCTGAAGCGCTACAAGTCAAACTTGTGATCTTCTGTGCAAATTGTTGCAATTCTGGAACTCATCTACCATAAAGCCTCCACTACTCGACTGCAAAATAAAGTTAAAATTATATTAATATTCAAGACAAGTTGTTATAATATATAAATAAATATCAATCATATTATAAATTAAATATTACCTGGATAGACAGTTTTGCAGTCCCTTTTATCCGGAGGTGACCCGAAACCACTTTCTGCTGCCGTATAAACCTTTAATTGCTGAATAATCGGATCTTGAGTCGATACATTAGGTACCAACATCTGAAGACAAGTAAGGAACTCATCCCAAATCTCTTCATCCTTATGAATGTTCTCATTTGTGTAGTGAAACTCTGGATTTAAGTAGTAAGCAGCTGCGTGCAAAGGATGATGAAGTTGATTTTCCCACCTGTGATCAATGATCTAATAAAACTTCAAATAGTCAACTTCTTTGTTTCCAAAATTTTGTGTAATTTTCTCGTTCGCTCTATCTATAGCTTCATATATATATGGCATAGGAGCCTTCTTCTCACCATCAACTAGCCGAAGAACCTTGAATAGAGAAAAGAAAATAATAATTAGAATAAAGAAAATAACATTTTTAATTAAATTATAATTAGTTGTTTGCTTACCTTGAAAAGAGGACCAACAACCCAAATGGCTTCCTTAGCAACATTCCAAAATCTAACATCCATTATAGTGTTAGTTGCTTCTTTACCTTTTGCTTCCTTTGCCCATTGACTCTTCTTCCACTCATCTGAGATACACATTGCCCTTAACCCTTTCTTTACCTTAATGAACCTTGAGAGAGTAAGAAAGGTCGTGGCAAATCGGGTCTTTGTCGGCTTCACTAAATCTAATCGTGTTCGGGTCTTTGTCGGCTTCACTAAATCTAATCGTGTGAACTTCCTCATCATACTCACTAACCCCGGGCAGCCATAAATGTAAATGTTGAGCTTCATAGCCCTCTCAAAACATTTCTTCATCCTAGGAATGTTAAAAACATCCTCCATCATCAAGTCCATGCAATGAGCAGTGCATGGTGTCCAAAATAAATGTTTATATTGTGACATTAACATCTCGCCTGTGAAAAGAGAAGAAAATAATTATTAAAACAATTCAACAATCACATAAGCATAATTGATAACTAGTAGTAATACCTACTGATTAGAGTAACAAATTATTGATTACCAACAACCTTCATGTTGGAAGCATTATCAATAATCACTTTATACAACATTCTCTGGACCAACTTCCTCCCCAATATCTCTCAAAAGTTCCCATTTTCTTTCTCCGGTCTTGCTATATTCTGAAGCGTTAACTGATTTCAAAAACATACTCACCTTTAGACTGTTAACTAGTTAATCAAAGTTCGCTCTCTTCTATCCTTCCATCCATCGGACATAATGGAACAACCATAAATTTTCCATTCTTGCCGATGATCCTCCATAACATTATTGACTACTTCTACTTCATCATTCGGTAAAGGAACTCTAACTTGATGGTAACTTGGGACTTTTATATGCCCATATTTAGCAACTTCACTCATTGCTTCTTGAAAACTGTATAATTTACCTCATTAAATGGAATACCAGCATCATACATCTACCTGACTAAAGATTTCCATACTTGTTTTTCAAGCACTTTATGTGCTTCCTCATTCATGCTCTTTTATTTTTTCATGTTCTTTGTAGTAGGGCCACCATGACTAACAAAACTATCCATAGGCCCCCTAAATGTGAACTTTACATTTTTCATTGCGTGACCCTCAATCGCTTCTTCATCCTCCTCCTCAAACTCAGTCCCATAACTTCCAAGTGTTTCTTCCCTAATCCTTTGCTGATGGATAGTTCTCTCAAGCACCCGTTTTTCATTTGCTTGCTTCTTTGATCCCATAAATGAAGAAATTTCTTCCTTCACATCATCAACCACTTTATCGCAGCCCCTTACATTGGGAAATCCTCCAACAATGTGTTGTTTCGCCCTTGCTATCCCTCCTTTGAATTCAAGGTTACAAAAGATGCACGTTGTATTGTTGGTGTTCAACGGATCCTCGAGAGTTACATACTTCCAACACGGATCCTTCCGTTTAGTAGATGATGCGCTAGTGCTAGACATTATGAATATCCTGAAACAATAACATTATTAAGTTAGGCAACTATTATCAAGCCAATAATTAATCATTTATTTTTTAAAAAAGTGTTAAAAAAGAGAACATAATATTATAATACAAAAAAATTATTAGGTTTGGCATAACACTAAGCATATTTTCAGTAACAATAGAGCACATAGGAGTAGAAAATAATACTGAGGATTAGAAAAGAGCACAAAATTGAATGGAGATTGCAGAAACAGAAGAACAAAAAAGAAAAATGTACAGAGACAGAGTACTTTACAGACCAGAATAAAGGAAGACGAGAATAAAGGAAGACATGAAAAATCTCACCTGAATCTCGCCAAGGTCGATGGAAATGATCGCTGGCCGATCGTCTTAGGTTTGCGAGCTTTCCCCTTCTTTCCTCTTCTCTTCTCGACTGAATGAACTTAGGGCTAGGGCACAACGCACGTATTAGAAAATAGCGCTTAGGAATTAAAAAAAAACACAAAAACGACGCAGTTTCATTTTAAATTGACGTAGGGTTAAAATTGAAGTACCTTTTACGCCTTTTCCTTCGGGCCTGCCATGCCTCTCGCTTTATACAAAAAGGCGATGCCTCTCCTAAAAAGGCTATCACCCGCCTGCCTTAACACCGAGAGGCGACCAAAAGGCGACAAAACCCAAAAGGCGACAAGAAAGGCGAGGCGAGTGGCGCCTTAAACAAGTATGCTCCCACTTTCCTTTTGAGTAATGAGACATGAAAAATAAGATGAATTTGTGATAAAGATGGTAACTCCAATTTATAGGCCACCTTACCTATTCTTTCAATGACTCTAAAGGGACCATAATATTTGGCTGCTAATTTCTAGTTATTCCTTGATGCAATTGTACTCTATTCGTAAGGCTGCAATTTTAAGAACACCTAATCCCCCACAAAAAAAATCTCTTTCTGATCTATTCTTATCACTATAAAGCATATATCTATTTTGTGCTTGTGCTAGAGTGTTCACGAGGATTCCATTGAGTGTGCTTCTTTCTCTAACAAAATCACCAACTGCATAAAGATCATCATGCTTGGGAAATATCACGTGCCTTGGTTCACAGCCATACAATATCTGATAAGGATAAAGACTCATGCCTATGCCTACAGAAGTATGCACATTTGTGTTGGTACCACCGTTCTGCCCGAGGAAGCCACTTAACCCATTCCTTTGGCCAATGACCAGACATGGCCCTAAGATAAGATTCCAAGTATCTGTTCACCCACTCAATCTGTCCATCACTTTCAGAGTGATAAGCAGTACTATAGCATAATTTGGTACCCAAGTCATGCAGCGGAATACAACACAAAGGAAAACCAATGAAGGAGATCCTTAGATAGCTTGACCGAAGAGATTACGACCTAAACCAATCCAGGTATTAGGGTTTTAACAAGCCAAACGGCTACAGGGATAAAATCCAAATAATGCACACGACAATATCAATTTTATCAATCAAATCTTAATTTAAAACAAAGCCCTAAAAAGTATTTATACTACTACGGAATATTCTAAAAACCCTAAATAAATAAAAACCCTAATTTACCTTATTACTAAACTACCCTTACTATTAAATAAATAAAATAAATAACAATAATAATTATAATAGAGATAAGTACTAACTTTAAAACAAATGAACAAAAACAAGAAATAGAATGCAAACTCCATCGGCACAGTCGTGCCTTCTCTCCTGCACGATCGTGCAATCGCGTTTGGCCAAGATCCTGCTGCCTACTTGATCTGTGCTACATCATACCCCCTTCCTAAAAAGAACTCGTTCCCGAATTCACATCCGAGGTTTGGAAACTTTCGTCTCAACTAAAAAGATACTTTGAATAAATCAAAAAATTTCGCGCAATTTGACGTAGGGCAATTTCCTTACCGTCCCACTTTAAAATATATTTGGAATAGATTTGTCTTTTAAGCACAAATTGGTGTAATCTAATTTCTTTTGTATACAAAATTATTCCCTCCTTCGTCGGAATTGCAGCTTGAATAATTTCATATGGAACAGACAACTCGTCCACAATTCAATCTTACACGTATCTTCATCTTCACCGGCTATTGTCACTTCAACAACGTCTAATTCATCTTTCAATTTACAAATAACGTTCTCCTCCACCGAAGCCAAATTATCATTATTTGGCTCTAAAAATGTTTCGTTAGGAGCTGAACCTACAACATGGAAAGAAAATTATTACTAACCTTCTTTCCTTTGAAACCTTAATTCTGAATTTCTGGGTCCTGATTCATATCTAACTGCAACACAATTTTCTCTTTTTGAACCTGGATCCATTCCGTCGGCCGGCGGATCACGTTGTAGTGGGTTTTCCACGCGACATACTACAAGTTCTCTGCAAGCCCCTACCCGTTGCTTAGGGTTGACACCCATCTGGAGATTCTGCAAAATCTCCATGAGTTGTGAATGACGTTCTTGAGCAGCACGATCCATACAATCCAGGATTGCAAGAACAACAACTTGGTTGTCATTATTGTCCCTGTTGTTACCAGCCATCTTTCAAGGATATTACCTTTTCTGATACCAATTGACGCAGCGTAATAAACACACAGGAAACCCAATGAAGGAGATCGTCAAATAGCAATAATCTATCGAAGAGATTATCGACCTAAACCAATCCAGTTATTATGATTTTAACAAGCCAAACGGTTACACGGATAAAACCCAAATAATGCATACGGCAATATCAATTTTATTAATCAAATCTTAATTTAAAACAAAGCCCTAGAACAAGTATTTATACTACTACGGAATATTTTAGAAACCCTAAATAAATAAAAACCCTAATTGACCTTGTTACTAAACTACCCTTAATATTAATTAAAATAAATAATGATAATAATTATAATACGAGACGAGTACTAACTTTAAATCAAATAAACAAAAACAAGAAATAGAATGACATGGGACTGCAAACTCCATCGGTCTTGCCTTCTCTCCTGCACGGTCGTGTAACTGCGTTTGGCGAAGATCCTGATCCTTGCTTGATCCGTGATGCATCACAAGGCCTTGAACAATTCCTTCCTGAAATGACTTACAAATAAACTGTCACTGTCACTTACTAATGTTTTTGGAAGACCATACTTGTACACTTGTTCCACTAACACTTCAGCAAGTTGAACTGCAGAAGATGGATGGGACAGGGCTATAAAGTGATTATATTTGGTGAATCTATTCACTATTACCCATACTGCATCCTTGCGTTTTGATTTTGGTAGCCCTTCAACAAAATCCATAGATATATTCTCCCAGATTTGATTAGGAATAGCTAATGGCTGAAGTAAACCAGGGTAGGGAACATTTTCACTTTTGTTTTGTTAGCAATTCACACATTCTCTCAACCAAACTTGCACCTCTTACTTCATCTTTGACCAATAAATGTGTTGCTCGATTCTTCAATTGGTGGCATCTCTCCTAGAATGACCTCCATAACAACCCTCATGGATTTCCTTGATTATCTTTTTCCTCAAACCTGATTGATTACCAATGAGTATCCTGCCCTGCCATTTCAATAATCCTTGAGTAAACACCCAATCTTGCCATGCTCCTTACATAACATCTTGTGCAATGTAATTATCGACATTCTCATCCCCTTCATAGCTGTCTTGTACCTCCTCTAGCCATGTGGGAATGGGCACTGTAGCCAACTGTAGTTGAGCCCCTTCTTTACCTACTCTTGACAAGGCATCAGCTACCGTGTTCTCTTGTCCTTTCTTGTAAGCTATCTCATAATCCCAATCCCATTAGCTTTGCTAACCATTTTCGCTACAACAATGTAGTAAGCCTCTGCTCTATGAAGTACTTTATGCTCTGCTGACTGTTTTGATAATAAAGTGTTTCCCGTGGACATAAGGTCTCCATTTACTCGCCCCCATTATCATTGCCTGTTATTATTTCTCATAAGTAAACAAGGCTTGATTCTTAGGCTTCAATCCTTTGCTTAGATAAGCAATAGGCCTACCCTGCTGCATAAGGACTGCCCCTATTTCCAAATTACTAGCATCTGGTTCTATAGTAAAGGGTATGTAAAAGTTGGGCATTGCTAGGACATGAGTTGTGCACATAGCTCTCTTCAAACTTTCGAAGGCAACTTGAGCCTAACCATTCTACTCAAAAGCATTATTTTTGAGCAATCGAGTTAATGGTCTACTGATAAAGCCATAATCCTTGACAAACCTCCTGTAGTACCCATTTAGACCTAAAACCCCCTCAACTGCTTCACATTAATAGGTACAGGCCATTGTTCCATGGCTTGAATCTTCTGTGGATCTGTTGCAACTCCATTGTCTGAGATTAAATGCCCCAAGTACTCTAGCTCTTGTTTGGCAAATGAACATTTGCTAATCTTGACAAATAGTTGGTGTTTCCTCATTAACTCAAGGACTTGCTGCAACAATAACAAATGTTCCTCTATAGTGGCACTATAAACAAGAATATCATCAAAGAATACCATTCCTCCCTTCGTAAAGGTTCAAAAACCTCATTCATTAAGGTTTGAAATAAAGCAGGGACATTGGTCAATCCAAAAGGCATAACCTCAAACTCAAAGTGTCCATGGTGAGTTCTAAAGGGAGTCTTTGGAATGTCTAGACCTCAAATCAAATTTAGAAAATCATTTGGCCCCATGTAGCTCATCCAAAAAGTTATTCTATCACTGGAATTGGAAACTTATTCTTGACTGTCATTTCATTCAACATTTTGTAGTCTACACAAAGCCTCCATGATCCCTCCTTCTTCAACACAAGAAATATATGAGAGGCAAATGGGCTACTGCTATGTTGGATGATGCCACTCTTCAACACAAGAAATATATGAGAGGCAAATGGGCTACTGCTATGTTGGATGATGCCACTCTTCAACATTTCCTTCACTTGTCTCTCACTCTCATTCTTTTGAAAGTGTGGAGCTCTATAGGGTCTCTGGCTTATTGGAATACTTCCCTCTTTCAAAGGAATTTTGTGGTCTTGTCTTCTCATTCTCATTGGTGGCAAACCCTTTAGTTCATCAAAAACATCTTAGTAAGCATTTAGTAAGGACTCCACATCAGTATTTGTTGTCAGTTGCTACTGTCTCCATTCATATAGAACAATATCCCACCAACCCATCCTTGGTCTTCTTTATCATCCTACTAAGTCCCTTCCCACTAATCAACTTCAATGATCCTTCCTCTTCAGTACCTTTCAAAGTAACCTTTTTCTTTCCTACAAACACTGTAATCTCCATCCTATTACAGTCTAAGGTGTCAGGGCTATGAAGTTTTAACCATTCAACCCCTAAAATGATATCACAACCACCCAAGGGTAGTATTCTCAGATTTGAAGTTAGTACATATAGCATTGGACAACCTGTTTCCATTAGCCACTGTGACATTGAGTGGTAAGGTTTGTATGGCTAGACTTCCCAAATTCTCAGCTGTAGTGGGGTCTATTAAGTTGTGAGTAATCCCACTATCAATCAGGGTTACAATCTCACTTCGCTTAACTTTTCATCTAACTTTAATGGTGGGATGGGAATACCATTTAAAGCTAGGACTGAAATTTGAGCTTCATCTTTGTCCTCTGTAATCTCCTCATTACCCTCTTCTTCTGTGTCCAATTAATCAGTTTCCTCACCATACAACATGTACAGTTTGATCTTACACAGATGCCCCTTAGCAAATTATCATCACAATGAAAATAAAGTCCTTTCTTCCTTCTCTCATTGATTTCAAAACTGGTCAATACCTTGGTGGCGGTTTTATTAGGCTTAGTGTATGGTTTAGTGTAAGGCTGAGGTATGGATGTTTTGGATATTGGCTTGTAGGTACTGTACAGTGTATATGGTTTTGGTTTGGATTGTTTCAGATTGTGTTTCGCTTGTTTGGCTAACTCCATATCCTCCTCCAATGTATTTGGTTTAGTCATAATAGCTGCCCCCTTTATTTCTTCCTTGAGGCCACTTTAAAAACTAGGCATAAAGTATTCCTCAGCTAGCCCCCTCTACTTAGTTACCACCAGTGCCCTTAATTCATCAAATTCATCTATATAATCATCAACAGTGGTACCTTGTGAAAGGTTGTTAAATCTTGCTTGAGGGTTCTTATGCTCTTGAGTAGCATATTTGGCTTTCTTTATATCTTCCATAGGATTGAATTTAAAAAATTGGTCACATCTGCCCATCCTGTAGGATCCAATCCTTCAAAATTTGGGGAATCCATCTTTGGAGGCTTAACATTCCAAGGTCCATTCCAGTTTGGTGGTGTATAGTTGGAAGGTCTGATTGAGTTGAGTTGGATTTGTATGTGTTTGGAAGGTCTGGTTTGTTGGAGGTGGATTTGTGTGTGGCTGGAAGAGTGGATTTGTTTGGGTTTGAGATTGATACTGGTTTCGCTGTGGTATGGGGTTTTGAAGGATTGGTAACGTTTTGGTTGGGATAAGCAAACTGGTTATTGAATGGTGAAGACAAATTAACAAATTTAGTGTGGGCGTGAGCATCATACCTAGCATCAGGTTCTGATGTAGTTTCCTTCCATTTCTGAGCATGGAACCCTCTTGGTCACCATCTCCCATCGTCTTCTTTCCATTTTCCAGCTTTGAGCTCAACCCTTCAACCATGACTTTCATCTCTGTCCTCATTTCTACCAGGCTAGCTTTAATTTCAGCCTCAAACCTTCAATTCTTTTGTCAGTTCGATCAGCTATATCTTCAATCCTCCTTTCACTACTCTCCATACTCCTTTCCAATTCCTTCCATCTCGTTTCATCCGCCATAGCAACAGAGACAGTCCGTGGATGAGCTGCTCTGATACCACTTGAAGCACTTTGGATCAAGTTTTATGGATTAAAAGACAAATTGTATTCCAATTTTAGCGAAGAACAAATAGAACAGCAAGAACAGCAGTTAAATTGGTTAACTAGGGCTAAATTACTTCTACTGCTACTGAGCTATCACTACGCCTTAGCTAAGAAAGAGAAAATAACAACAAATCATTTCACGCCCTGCTCTCAATCATTTGGCCTATATGTATACCCGCAGGAGTGAGTGATCCCTAGATTAGCGTAACAATCACCAACGGCAATTCCCTTTCCTCCAATCAGCTATCAACACGTTTAACGAATCCAATATTCGCCCATATACTTATCACATGCTTCCTTCTGTCTAAAGACTTGAATAACCCCACTTATTCAAGCAAAAGGACTACAACGCCCTTGACCGTTAATGACAGTTAATTGCCCCCAAATCGATAAGAACTCTAATTGATTCCAACGAACGGCTACATCCATGACAACAACTTAGGCAGCTGAAATTTGACATCTTCCCCAAAATCCAACCCTTGAATTCTGCAGAAAACACTGAATCAGGGGACCCAAATTCCCTCCCTTCAAGAAATTCCCGGATTTTCCATTACCAAAATGGATCTGGAAAACAACCACAAAGTATAAGAACATGACGGTACTGGAAATCAAAAATCAAGTAGTCATTCTTCTTAAAAAGCATAAATCTAACAAATCTCAATCTGGGTTGTCTTTTGACTTTATGGTGATTGGGATTGCTGTTGCTGATGTCTCTCATTGTTTTTGTTGTTGTTCCTGCTTGTTGACCGCGGGATACTGTTGTCTCTCTTCAATGACAACCCACATTCTTTTTTTTTAGCAAACAACAAATATGACAACCCGCATTCTAGAGACACCGTTTTGTTTTTCACCTCCCTGCCATCAAAAGATTCAAGATTGAACAGAATCTAGATAGAAGTAATAGAGGGTTTATTTTTCAGCTAATAATTAGCAATGGGTTTCAAGAAATTGTCACATAAAAATCAATTAAACACTCTAAAAGAGCAGAAATTGAATCCAAAACGTCAAAAAATCAAAATTGAGCAAAATCTTGCAAGAGCGAGCAATGAATCAGAAATGTCACCACATACTGCGCCAGATTTTGGTGATTCGCCAATGGATGGTGGTCGGTCGGTATGTGGAGAAGGAGAATGGAGATTGGATTTGCAGGGAGGGAGTCTTAATTTGGGGTTAGGGACCTTAGGGTTAGAGAGGAAGAGGAAATATATTGGCCAGTCAATTATTTTATTTTAACCACCCCCTAGTTTCAGGTTGTACTAGTCCGTCAAATATTTTAACCTCCCTTTGCAATTTGTATTTATTTTATGAATTATATTTAGTACGCAGGTTAAGTTTGATGAAAAAAGTAGCACAGGGTGAAGTGATTGCGGGTCAGTAGAATGGAGTCCAAATATGTAGTTTTTTTTCTGGCTACATTCTAGGTCTAAATATGGAGTTTTGAGTTACAGTGTTTGAGTTTTAGAGTGCATAGTGAGCATCATGAAGATTGGATCGTGTTTGTTGAAGTGTGGTTTGTATTTTTGAGTCCTCTCTAACAATTTAAGCTTGTGGATGAGCCTTTCACTTAGCTTTGCGTGCTCATTTTTGGTCTCTAATAATCCCACTTCAATTTGGTTCCCTACTTTTTATACTCCACAACATGACACTGTACTTGGTTTCTGATGTCCTCTGTGAATGACCTTGAATGTCTTGATATTTATTGTTTGTATCGTTCTCTACAAGCTTAAGATTTTAGGGGAGTTTGTAAATTAACACGGTATCACTACTTAGGTTACTCAAGGCCTTGAGTTTTTGTCGTCTTGCTTGCATTTAAATCCCCAATATTGTGTGCTCTTGTTGGGGACTTTTGGTTGGTTTGTGATGCATCTTTGTTCAGCTTTCTTACATATGTGCATACACGTGGGGGTAGTGTTATTTCGATATGCATTGTTAACTTGGCATAGTATTAAGGCTCAGTTGGGTTGGGTTCAAGTCCCCTACTTGCATCTTTTCCCTTCAATATTCTTGGTACTCTGTTTAAATGCACTTCGGTTCATTTATGCACGCAAAAGCAGGTATCTTTGAAGCATTTTGGCAGACATTCACTGGTCAGTAAGCTCATATCACACATATCTGTAAATAATTCTTTATAATGATGAATGCATCCTGACAAGCAGCAGATTCTGAGCTGATTATGAGGAGAAACCCTTAAGATGCAAGCTGGATATATGGGGGGATACACATAGGATATAGGTGCATCTAGTTTTTTTGCAATAACAAAATTTGTTATTCTTATATTTTTCAAACTTTGTTCATCCCTGTAACTGAGTTACTCTAATCTTTGATATATTTTTTTAAACCGATTTACGGAGTAGTCATATTGAATTCTAATGTTTTTCACTTTTCTTTTAATAGGAAAAGGTTCAGTATTATGATATAGCAACAGAGAAACGAGCAGCATTTGATAGAGCTATGACAGACTATAACAAAAGATTGGTAAGCTTTTTGCAGTCTCGTTTGGGCATCTGTTCTGGTGCTTTTTCTTTTCTTACGACAAGGGACTTATTATTGCAGGAAAACAAAGAAGAAGAGACGTCTGACGAAGATTCTGAGTTTGAGGGATAAAATCTTGTGGCCACTCATTTGTATTAAGAATAGCACAAGCAGAGTAGGAATTGTATGCAGATATCAGTTGTATAGTAACTCATAGGACTTGAGCCCGTCTGTTTTTTGACCATTTGACTTGCATGGTTAAATTTGCAAGTGCAAAGCCATATGGACAATTGTTGATTTGTGACATCCAAGGTTTCATTTCATTCACTTGGTGTATTAAAAAAGTAGGGAGTATTATTTGTGTATAATGCTAGTAGAGAAATGTGTCACCATTTTGCAGGCCCTGAGCCATTGTTATATTACATATCACATTTTCAAAGCATTCCTCTGTCGAGTGGGGGATAATCCTAAGGAATCAGCAATGCTCCTGACTTCCGCGATCATAGCAACCACATCATTCAGCTTGTTTATTGCCGACCCAACACCCTGTTTGTTTTCACCCCCAAAAAATGAGCAAAGAAAGACGGATGTTAACATTTTTTATTTTGTCAGAAATCCAAAGAAAGGGGTTTGAAAGAACTTACAACTCCGGCAGCCCCTGCAGTGATGGCCATTGGTGCAGTAACTGCACTTAGACCAGATGCACACATGACTGGGATCTTCACAGCTCTTGAAATTGAATATGCTGATGCTAGGGTTGGGCTTGCCTACATTTCATTTCAACGAGCCATTATATATAGATATAGATATGCTCACTTCTCTCCTATGGAACTATGTCCAAGAACGAGTTGCCAAGAAGGTTTAATTTACCTTTTCAATCAAACCAAGAACACCAGCCTTTGAAGGACTGGAGCATTTTCCTCCTTCAGTCTGGATTATGTCAACCCCTTCTTGCTCCAACTGCTCTGCCAGCTTCATCTATTTTATTTTATTTCTTCCAGTTATTAAAATTATTATAAAGATGTTACCAAGTACGTATGTCGTATGCCGTATGAAGTTTATATACACTAGATCAATGTTACCTGGTCTGGAAGGCTTAGCGTGTGAGGCACAGTGACAGATAATGCGACAGATGGAAGAATTCTTCTCGTCTGCTTTGTCAGATTTAGAATCTGCAAACAATTGGACAAGAACAGAAACCAAATAACTATTGCGAATTCCGGAAACAAGAAAGCCCTATTTGGCTCTCTCTCTCTCTCTCTCTCTCTCTCTCTCTCGTGTGTGTGTGTGTGGGGGGGACTTTGTAATGGTTTTATGAAAAAGTGAGTGTGAGAGAGAGAGAGAGAGAGAGAGAGAGAAACAACCACAATCCAGAAAATGTGATAAATCCAAACAGGGCCTCTAGCTGTCTAGTGAATCCAAATTCGTACCTGTTCTGGAGAGAAAATTATGCCTGACTCGTAGAATGAATCATAGTTCCCTATTTCCACCTGAACACAAATATTTCCGAGCATTGGAATGTCTACAGGTCTTTTATCAGAACCCAAAGTCACTAAGATGAAAAGAATGTGTTAAAGACATTGGTTATGATGCCTTACTAACCATTAACGCTCCAGCTTCAACAGCAGCTGGAAAAGATGCTGGATCTACAGATGAAACACAAATCTGCACAAACACAGTTTTATCACATTTGAAACTATATCATCGAAACCTTCTCGTATGACTAAAGTAAAGACTTAATATAATTTTTGATCTTAACTACAGCTCTGCATTAATTTATAAATGAATAAGGAAAATCAGAAGGAGAAATATGAGGTGGAATATTCCCAATTCAAAGACAAAATAGGTTTACCGGGAGAGATGTGAGGCTAGTTGCAAGCTTCACCAAATCCGGGTCACAAGCGATATCAACATGAGTTGCTCCTCCCTGTATGATCAAATGTTCAGATCGTGTGTACTATGTAGCGCCTAAGTTGAAGGCGCAAATGCTTATAGCATATTGCCTATCAAAGTTTTATCTTCCTTCTAAATGAGTTTCTGTTTGGCAATGAGTTCATATCTCATAATTTAAAAAAAAAAAAAAAATCTTCACCTAAAGAGTTGATTTATAGTAAAACATTGAGGAACTTTTATTGAGACTCTTAAAGTTAACTGTGAATTTATTTTGGATTGGAGAAGTCTTATATAAATAATAGATGTCTATAGATTATGCTTTAAAGTGTTGTATTTTAATTGTAGATAGCCAGTCTCGCCCATCTCTTTGATCGGTTGAAGCTTATGCTCTGACCCGAGTACCATGGGGCACGTGGAATTCCGAAAATTGTCAAAGAACAATAAAGCATTAGAGTGTGCGTTCAGAATTTGTATTTCTCCTAAAGTGACAATTCTAGTTACAATTCCGACGAAAATAACTGGGAACTAAGTCTGCCTCAACTAGAATCTGAATCGAGCTCGAATTCTTGTCGTATATGTCTACATCGGCTCAAAGGAGAGGGACGTGGGATAAGACACATCTATATATATAAAGGTTGAAGTGCATAGAGCACTTTTTGAGATTTTCCCTCCAAAACTGATGTGATCATGAAAAAAGATATTTGGGTCTGTACGAACATTTGAGGCCCGATACGATAAATATGGATTGAAGGTCAAGAGAATAGGCACAAGATAGGATGAGTGCGACATGGCGACTTAACCAAAAATATTGACGGAAAACAAGGAGAAGCAAGAAGCCCATCAGAGCCCATCATTAAATACTTTGATATAATCTCAAGGCAACAATCTCGCATAAGGGTGTTCATGTCAGCGACAACAACAAAAGAATTGTCGCCTTATCATGGTTTGTCGCCTATAGACGACATTTGTATCAGCAACTATATTCCAGAAGCAGCCAAATACGTTGCATCTGGGTCCACAAAATCTGTTATAATGATGAACTATTTGTCAGGAAAAGGGTGGCGTCTTCACTCTCTTTGAGTGCTCATGCACACCCAATGGAAGAGCGACACATGTCAAAAAGCATGTGACCTGTACATCACACGAGGAAGTATATAAACAACATCAGAAGGCAAAACTCGGTAAGTCTCAAGTACATTTTGCAGTATTTCTCAAGTTTCCATTGTACTCTATTGTTTTCTAGATCTTTTACTTATCCTCACACCAGAGGGGCTTTGCCGGAGACGCCCCCGGCTTACTTTAGTGTGCTTTGTGTGTAGGAGACCACGGAGAAGACGTCGGAGTATCCACAGCATCAAATTACTCATTAAGGCTTGTGCAACCATTTTTCTATGGCAGCATCTATTGGTTTTGCCGATACTGAATTTCTTCTCCGTTTGTTTCATCTTTGCTTGTTCTTGTTCTTGGAATTTCCCAGAAACCCAGAAAAAGGACCTCAAAACGACCTAAAAATGGTGCATGAAAAAGGAACCCCCTCAAAAATCATACCAAACAGTAACCTGGCCTTAACAACGCCCAACCTACGCAGTGAAGCTTATGTGCCTGTTGGGTCAGGCTTAGAAGGTGGAGCGCAATCGACAGATACGGAGTCTACGGTGCGGCGTAGGAGAGAGCGGGAAGAAAGGGATCGTTATGAAGGTAGAGGGGCGAGATGTGGCAGGCAGGAGCCTTTGCCCCCCATGGATGATGAAGTTAGAGCAAAAGCGAATATAATCAAAGCAAACAATGACTTGTTATTGCAGATTCTCGCCAATAACAATAGACTTATGGAAATGAGACAAGAGCCCACTCAGATCCCGTAGAATGTCATGGGGAGAACAGTTGGAAATAGCCCAACGAGGGGGCAAGTTGTCAGCCAGAGTGTGGCTAGGAGGGAGGATAGGCAAGATCGTGACATGCCGCCACCCAAGGACAGGCCAATAGTAGAAAGGCGAGAGGTTACCAAGGCGAGATCCGAAGGAATAGTGGGAAAGAGGAGGCCTTAAGAGATTGCTGAAGATGGAAAAATGTGTATTACCAATCTGCTAACTCGCGTGATTCGTCCTACTATTATGAGTATGATGGGGATGAGATAGATAGTGGGTCTACCATGGATAAGACGTACAAACCAAGTCGCTCGAGGCATTCAGAAGGAAGGTCGCGTCATTCAGAAAGGTCTCATAAAGACAAGGAGCTTATAGGCGACATGAAAAGATTGAGAAAAAGGTGGAGGGCAACTGGAAGAAAGAAATGGCGAAAAGGATCAAGAAGCTAGAAGCGGGAAATAAAACAGAAGAAGAAAATGACTCGTACTTGACGCCTTTCGTGAAGGAAATTCAAAATGCTGATCCAGACCCGACTTTTCGCATGCCGTCCATGTCAGAATACTTAGGGAATACAAGAGCGAGAACCCATGTTGGTGGTTTTGAAGTGACGATGTCCATGCTCACAAGAAGTGAAGCAATTTTGTGTAGGGCGCGGGCTATTACTTTGACTGACCATGCTCTGGAGTGGTTCCTTACTCAACCCACGTAGTCAATCATGGGCTATCAAGATTTTAAAAAGAAGTTTTTGGCGAGATTTAGTGCCTCTGTAGCACAACCAGTGAGGAAGCAGGAACTATGTGGGATAAGGCAGAAAGGTGGTGAAGGAATAGCCAGTTATACTGAATGATTCATGAAGGTGGCCAATCAGATTTCAGACATAGAGCAAAGCAACATCATCATGCTTTACAATGCAAGTTTATTGCCTGGCCACTTCAAGCGAGAATTGGGGATGAGGTTGCCTAAAACCGTTGGCGAGTTGTATGAGCGGGTTAGAGGATATTGTGGATGAGATGATAATGATGAAGTACCTGTGATTCCCGCATCAACTTCTGCGGCGAGAAAGAATGTGAAGGAAAGAATTGAATATGTGAAGGAAGAAAAAGAAGGGCATTCAGGAGGTCGCAGTGCTGTCCAAGGATGAAGAGGAGGTGGCCGCGGAGGAGGTCGTGGGCCAAGAAAGATTGTGAAATTCGCCAAGTTAAACACTAGGCCTAGCGAGATATTGAAGATGGTTCATTTACCAACAGCTTTTCCAATGCCAGAAACAGGAGCAGCGCTCATAGATCAAAATAGCTTTTGTGAATATCACCAAGCTAAAGGGCATACAACAGATGATTGTTATAATCTGAAGAGGGTAATTCAAATGAAGATTGATGATGGCGAGTTAGGGGAATATGTTGAGAAGGAAAGAGGGCAAGTTGCGCGAGAAGAGAGAAATCTGATTGATGTTATACAAGATCCAACCCCAAGCATCTCTCAGCTCGACAATCGAATCATGACTTTGTCGCATAGTTTCAATGTGCCTGAATACCCCCCCCCTAAATGAAGACAGAGTGATAAGCTTTTCAAGGAGGGAGTTGGCGGTAATAGCTAGTCATGGAAGCCAGCCTGTTGTGATAATAATTTTGACGCAGCGCGAAAGCACGATAGATTCGTGATTAGCGCACTAATCACAAGAGTTCTCAAGCGAAGAACCCTAAAACTACAATAAACTGGAATCCACCAGAAATTAACTGGAATCCACCAGAAAATAAAGGGAAAACTCTTCAAATTGATCAATCAAAAACTGAGTTTAACAAAGCCCTAAAAGATGTTTAAATACTCTCTCAAAACCCTAACACAAACCCTAAAACGAAATAGCAAACCAAAGACTAAAATACCCCTAATTAAAATACCAAACATTCAGCAAAAACGGAACAAAACGGAATAAGAAAACAATCACCCCGTCAATGAGGCGCCCGCCTGGGAAGGGCCAGGCGCCCGCCTGAACGCCAGTAGCTTGCTGGCTGTTTGACACCGTGAGGCGCTCGCCTGGGGAGGATTGGGGCGGTCGCCTGGAGCACAGGAACTTGCTGCTGGAGGGGGGACTTGCTGAGGCTTGCACTTGGGCTGGAGAAGGCGCTCGACTGGGCTGCAGAACCCTCCTACATCAGTCTCTTCCACCTCTAAAGAACTCGACCCCGAGTTCATTTCCTCCCCAACTGTTGATCTTTGTTCCCGGATCCCCTCGTTAATTCTTTCCTTCGGCCATGTTGCCCTTTGTCTTCCGTCTCGTACTACACCATTCACCCCCTCTTCAAAAAGGATTCGTCCCGAATTCTTGTTCAACATCTGACATCTTCCATATCAAATAAAGAGATATTTCGAATAAAGCAAATCTTTTCTCGTCCTTGGAAGAAAGAAGAAAACGTCTCCATCCCATTGAAACAAGTATTTTGAATAAATATGACAACGAAGCATAAATATAGGCATGAAAATTTCCTCCAGAAACATTATACTATCTTCCGTATCAATCCCATTATCTCTCGACCGATCTACCTCCCCATGATCAACCATAATAAAATCACCAACAAAAATATCGTCCCATACAAAATTCGATTTTGCAACAAACCAATTAATTCGGACTTCATCCTTCACCTTGGACTCAATAGGGGCATGAACAGGTATGAAAACATCTGCAGTAACAATAGGACTACATACCTTAACTACGTCACCTGTTGCAGCTTCACCCATAACAAATTATGTCGCTTCAACAAAGCTGAAAACATCTGCGATTGCACCAACAGCCTTCTTTTCAACAGCTTCGTCATTGACATCAGCAATAATCTTGTCGTTAATAGGAACTACTTGGGCAGTAATTTTGTCAACAACAAGGTTGTTTTCGTCCTCAAGACGCTTCAATTCAGCCTCCCTTCGTGCCTCCAAACGCTGAATTCTTTTCGTATAAAGATCGATTTGGACATCACATCGTTCGGCTTCTGCCCAAACAGCATCCCTTTTGTCGCGATACCTATCCACCCAAAACTGATGACTTGCCTGAAGTCGGCCGCTTTGAATCTCAGATTCAAAATAAAGCATCACGTCATTCTTATCTTCGGCCTCCTTATCAAGTTTATTAAACTTTATAGAAAATTTTCTTACCTGACAACGATCATGCTTCAGATGCATATCGATCTTCTCAAGAAGTGATTTTTCTTCTCCACCATTGTTGGTCATCTTTTCCATGGATCGAACTCTTCCTAATACCAACTGATGTAAACAGAAGTATAACGAATCAGTGATGAAAGACAGGATAAAGCCTGCTCTGATACCAACTGACGCAGCACGGAAGCACGATAGATTCGTGTTTAGCGCACTAATCACAAGAATTCTTCAAGCGAAGAACCCTAAAACACAATAACTAGATTCCACCAGAAAAAGAGAGAAAAACTCTTCAAATTGATTAATTAAAAACTGAGTTTAACAAATCCCTAAAAGATGTTTAAATACTCTCTCAAAACCCTAACACAAACCCTAAAACGAAATAGCAAACCAAAGACTAAAATACCCCTAATTAAAATACCTCACCCCGTCAATGAGGCGCCCGCCTGGGACCGCCAGTAGCTTGCTGGCTGTTTGACACCGTGAGGCGCTCGCCTGGGGAGGATTGGGGCGGCCGCCTAGAGCACAGGAACTTGCTGCTGGAGGGGGGCTTGCTGAGGCTTGCACTTGGGCTGGGGAAGGCGCTCGACTGGGCTGCAGAACCCTCCTACATCAAATTTATCCGGGAAACAACATCGTTCAGCGAGTATTGGTGGATTCTGGTGCAAGTCGCAACATTTTGTAATATGATGCCTTCAAGAGAATGAACTATACTGAAGCGAACTTGATCCTCTACAATGGTTTCTTGGAAGGTTTTACAAACCATATGGCGAGGGTTAAGGGGACAATCGCTTTGGCCGTTGAGATTGGGGAAGGGAGATTTGCTAGAACCCGCACAGTGGAATTTATGGTAATTGATTTGGTTTCTCCCTACAATGCCATAGTGGGGATTCCATTCATGCAAAGCTTTGAAATGGTCGTATCAATTCCGCATCAAAGAGTTAAATATTCAACCCCCAACGGCATAGGATGTCTGAAAAGTGAAGCTATCACTGTTATTAGAAAGAAGAGGGAGATGCAGAAAGGGAAGGCGGCAAGCACCAGTTCTTTAATAACCAAATCAGCAGCTCGCCCATTGCGCATTAATATGATTGCCGTTGTTGAGGAGGAGATGGATTGGGAGGAAACAGAAAGCATGAGGAACAACACGGCAATCATAGCAGTGGCGACAACAGTAGCTTCAAAAGGCGGAGAAATGGAGATAGATGATAAGCGAGAAACAGAAGAGATAATGGAACAGGAAGTTGCTAGCGAGATTAATCTGTTGATGGAAATAGTTAGCATAAACCCTACTTTGAATTGTGTAAGGGCAGTTAGGTTTGTGCAATTGGAGGAGCCAAGAATAGAGGAGATTGAAGAATGTGAGGAGATTGATATGGAAACTATGGATGGGCAGCCAATGAAAAAAGTGTTATCAAAAAATGATGAGGAGGTCCTCGACAATGGTAAGAAAAGAAAGAGAATTGAAGTTGATACGTTGCAAGTGCGAGATGAGCCTGATATTCAAGCTTTGGAAGAGTTAGAGGAAGTAGAAATTAACGATAGTTTCCTTGAGTAGAAGATTAAAATTGGGAAGCAATTATCAAAGGTGGAGCGAGAAAGTTTGATTGCTTTTTTGAAGCAAAGTTTGGATGTATTTGCTTGGCGACCTGAAGATATGAGGGGCGTAGATGAGAATGTCGTCATGCAATGTCTTAACGTGGATCCAAATGTAGAACCATTCAATCAGAAAGTTAGATATTTGTCGGCGGAAAAGGAAAAAGCAGTCTTGGAAGAAGTTGAAAAACTGTTAAAAGCGGGAATCATAGAGTAGATTCAATACCCAATTTAGTTGGCTTGCCCAGTAATGGTGTTGAAAGCGAACAAGAAGTGGAGGATGTGCATAGATTTCACAGATTTGAATACGGCCTGCCCAAGGATTGTTATCCTCTGCCAAAAATAGACAAGTTGGTAGACTCCATGGCAGAGCACAAAGTGTTCAGTTTCATTGACGCCTACTCAGGTTACCATCAAATTAAAATTGCGGAAGAAGATAAGGCGAAAACCGCGTTCGGAACACTAAATGGAAATTTTTGTTATAAAATGATGCCGTTTGGGTTAAAGAATGCTGGGGCGACATACCAGCGTATGGCCAATGAGGAGTTTAAGTCGCAGATTGAAAGGAACGTGGAGGCTTATATTGATGATATGGTGATTAAGACCAAGGATGGCGACCACGTCGAGGATTTCACTGAAACCTTTCGTAGCCTAAGGAAAAATTCGATGAAATTGAATCCCATCAAATGTACTTTTGGGGTCACGGCGGGGAAGTTTTTGGGTTTTCTTGTGAACAGAAGAGGAATAGAGGCCAATCCCGAAAAGATACATGCTTTACTTGATATGTCGCCACCAAAAACAATCCGTGAGATTCAACGCTTGAATGGAAGGATCATTGCCTTGGGGCGCTTCATTTATAGATCAGCTGAAAGGTGTTTGCCCTTTTTCAAAGTCTTGAAGGGTGGACATAAATTTTCATGGAGCGAGGAGTGTAATGAAGCCTTTGAACAAATGAAGAGTCAAGTTTTCAATTTCAAATAACCAAGCAGAATATGAAGCCCTGATAGCGGGAATCGGGCTAGCCAGAGACATAGGCCTCACAAAGATTATCATTAATTCAGACTCCCAGTTAATTGTGAATCAGGTGAAAGGAGAATATGGAGTACTCCATCCAGTTTTGGTGAAATATTGCGACATGGCCAGAAGCATTTTACAAAGTTTCGAGTTCTGGGAGTTGGGGCAGATCGATAGATCTGAAAACGCAAGGGCTGATATGTTAAGTAAATCTGCGGGAAACAATGTCCAAAACTCATCAAAGGAGGTGGTGATAGAGTATGTGGAAATACCGGCAATCAATAGGCCGATTATCATGGAAATAGAGGAATCAGAGAAGAGTTGGGTAAGCGAGATGAAGGAATTCCAAGAAAAGGAGGAATTGCCGCTCGATAAAAACAAAGCCAAATTAATCAAGAAAACCTCGTCAAGATTCACAGTTCAAGATGGAATTCTTTATAGGAGGTCATTTTCCAAGTCGCTGATGAGATGTGTTGAACCCAGTTTGGTGAATAAGGTTTTGTATGAAATCCATGAAGGAGTATGTGGAGGACATCCTGGGGCGAGAACTTTAGCAGATAATATCTTGTTTCATAAATATTATTGGCCGACAGTAAGGCGGGATGCAGAAAAATATGTAAGAAAATGCGACAAATGTCAAAGGCATGGAAATATCCCCAGATTACCAGCAACAGATCAAACCCCAATAGTGGCGACATGGCCCTTTGACATGTGAGGAATTGATTTGATTGGGCCTTTTCCTAAGGCCAAAGGTGGGTGTCAGTATGTAGTGGTTACATTAGATTACTTCACGAAGTGAACAGAAGCTAAGGTATTGGTGACAATCACGGAAGATAATGTAATCAAGTTTGTACAGGATTATATATGGTGTAGATATGGACTTCCAAGGGCAATCATTTCTGACCATGGAACTCAGTTTGGGAAAAAAAAATCGGCAGAATGTGCGAGATTGAATGTCAAACATTGGAAGTCAGCAGTTTACAAGCCACAATGCAATGGACAGGCACAAGTGGCAAACAAACAAACAAACAGATAATTGCCGCATTGTGCAAAAATCTAAATGGAAGAGGTGGAGCATGGTTAGAAGAATGGTCGACCACTCTTTGGTATGTGAGAACAACCGTGAAAGGTTCAACCGGAGAAACAACGTTTGTACTCACCTTTGGGTCAGAAGCAATGGCGCCGGCGAAGATGGCCTTACCAACTTACAGGGTTACTATTATGATGAAGTCAGAAATGAGCAAAGGCGTTGCAATGATCTTGACCTATGTGATGAGAAGAGAATTAATGCGAGAATGAGGATGATCAATTACAAGCAGAAAATGAAGGCGCAACATGATAAAAGGGTCATAAAAAGATCGTTCAACGTAGGAGATTGGGTTCTAAGAAGCATGGAGGCAACCGGACCAAAACCTGAATTCTCTAAGCTTGATGAAAAGTGGGAGGGTACTTTCCAAGTGGCCAAGGTTATTAGAGAAGGGACTTATCAGTTAAGAAGAACAGATGGAGAAGAGTTAAAGAATGCATGGAGCGTGGATCATTTAAAGCGGTATTATCAATAGATTGTCGCTAGTTTTATATGTTTCAAATACTTTGTTTTCCGCTTGAATAGTGAAAGTTATGTGAAATTTGATATTCTAGAATGATATGTTTGATGTGATATGGAAAACAAATATTAATGAAAGTTCTTGACGTAATGATTTTACAAGACTTGTCAATGTTAATTTTGTGTTAATTTTTTATTGCATTAATTGACGGACGTATGAATGGCGCAAACAAGATATGTACATTATGCCTAAATGGATGAAGGGAGGTTGTCGCCCCCAAAGCTTGATATGATGAATGTAGGCCGCCGCCCTAATATGCACCCCCAAAGCTTGATATAATGAAGGGAGGTTGCCGCCCTAGTAGGCACCCCCAAAGCTTGATAAGATGAAGGGAGGTTGCCGCCCTATTAGGCAGCCCCAAAGCTTGATAAGATGAAGGGAGGTTGCCGCCCTATTAGGCAGCCCCAAAGCTTGATATGATGAAGGGAGGTTGCCGCCCTAGTAGTCACCTCAAAGCTTGATATGATGAAGGGAGGTTGCCGTCATATTAGGCACCCCCAAAGCTTGATATAATGAAGGGAGGTTGCCGCCATATTAGGCACCCCCAAAGCTTGATATAATGAAGGGAGGTTGCCGCCCTAGTAGGTACCCCCAAAGCTTGATATGATGAAGGGAGGTTGCCGCCCTAGTAGGCACCCCTAAAGCTTGAAAAGATGAGGGGAGGTTGTCGCCATAGTAGGCACTCCCAAATCTTGAAAAGATGAGGGGAGGTCGTCGCCATAGTAGGCACCCCCAAAGCTTGAAAAGATGAAGGGAGGTTTCCGCCCTAGTAGGCACCCCCAAAGCTTGAAAAGATGAAGGGAGGTTGTTGCCCTAGTAGGCACCCCCAAAAGATTGAAAAGATGAAGGGAGGTTGCCGCCCTATTAGGCACCCCCAAGACATGATAAAGGCCAAGGGAGGTTGCGGCCCTAGTAGGCACCCCCAACACATGATAAAGGCCAAGAAAGGGAGGTTGTCGCCCTAGTAGGCACCCCCAAGACATGATAAAGGCCAAGGAAGGGATTGTGGTGTTGTCGTGGAAGAGATATTTGGGATAGAAATAGGGCACCATTGAAAGGGAACTTTAGTTGCAACAGTGGTGAGGGTGTGGTTTTGGTCGGGGAGGGATAAGGAGAATTAGATTCCACAAACTTCACATGACGGGAGGTGTAGAGACGATTGGTGATAGGGTTAAGGCAATAATATGCACTTTGGGTTGGAGAGTAGCCAACAAATATGCATGGGATGGATTTGGAGGCAAGTTTTTGAGGGGCGTAGGGTCTTGCAGCCAAATCGGCTAAGTTCAATATAATTTGGTAGGGAATTAAATAACATAAGATATGGAGAGGCATGGTTAATGAGGGAGTGGGCATGCGGTTTATGAGATAGGTGGCGTGTGTGAGTACCCAATCCAATTCGCGACCCTTTATAGGTGCATTTTAATGTGATAAAGTTGCACTAGGGGCGTTTTGCTAAATTCCCGGTCCATTCTGAGACTTCCGAAAACATTTCATAAGTTTCTTGCGAAGGAAGACTTTTAAGTATTTTTCTCAAGTAAAAGGACCTACAAGGAATAAATCAGTTTGGACCTATTGGGAATTAGCCTGGAATGTTCCAGAACCAGATTTTGGCGCCAGAAACGGTTAGGGGCATGTTGTGTCACGCGACACAACGAGCCACGGAAAACCGAAGCAGGAGGTCGTGCGACACAAGTGGCCCTCACCAGCAGCCTATAAATTGGACCCTCCCCCTCTCATATCTGGATCCCTTTTCCACTCCCTAAAGTCACTCTGCCAAAATTACATCAGAAACTCGTCACTCTCTTCCTTCCATACAAACCCACACCAATCCTTTCAATTAAACGCTCTCTCTCAATCAATTCATCCTCCATCACACCAATTCAATACCCACACACATACCAACTGAAGATCCAGGTCCAGCCTTCCAATCTGAAGATCCAAATCTTATTCCAGCAGCTGTGTTGAAGCTCTCTACACCTAACGTGGTGTAGAAATCGTGGATCTCCAAGGGTAACGATTCCCTTTCTCCATATCTCTCTCGTATTTGCCATTTTACACAATTTCTGTTCCTTGGACTTGATAATTAGGCTCCATCCGCCTTCAATTATCAAGTCTCAATCGCCATCTCTCTGTTTAAGTTGATGTGCTTGGTATGATTCATGCTTATGATGTGATTTGAATGTAGTTTTGTTGCTTGTTCATCAAGGGAGTGTGGATCTCCCCATATCCACACCCCTCGTCAATTCTTGCTAATTTGTGGTATTCTGAGTTGATTTGATTTTGTGACTCAATCTGGATTGATATCTGTTGATTCTGGTTTCAAATTGTAAGGTTCCTGCAGATAGGTAACCTGTGTCACACGACACAACTGGACATGTGGTGTCCTGTGTCACGCGACACAAGTAGCCACTCTGCAGAAACCATTATTTCGAGTTGTAATTTGTTCATCTAGTCTACTGGTCCCTCAAAATAGAGTGTGGATCTTCAATATCCACACTCTGCAGAGACCATCATTTCGAGTTGTAATTCCCCCACGCTTAGACCATTACTCGTCCCTGAGTAATATCCTAGCCCCACTCTAAATCGCCGGTCTAAATAGATAGCATGGGAGGAAAATGACCCCTAATCTCCTCTACTCCACCAATCCATGTCAGTCAAAAACAATACGGAATATAAATGCTTCCGTCTCCTTATCACTCCTCAAAATCCTATGAATACACGGCCCTAACTCGATACCAGCTCCAACATGTAAATGGTCATCCGAACTAGGGCCCACACATAAAAGCAAATGGGGAACTAAAAATGTCCTAAGTTTCCCCCACGCTAGTCTCACACTACTCTCGCCCTCGTAAAAATAAGAAGTTGATGCCTAGGAATTGTTTCCGGACATAACTTACCTCGTGAAAGCACCAACGCCCCCTTATTACTCCAAGAAAGAACGAGGGTTTCTAGCCTAATCACCTCTAACCGAGCCTCCTACACCAAGTATGAAAATCCTAACCCGAGACTCCAAACCCCCCTTATGACACCAACACCGATGAATAAATGATAATAATCTCAAAACCTCACCTTTTGCCTAAGCGCCCTTTCGGGTTTTCACTTAGCCTCTCAAATTTTTTTTTATTTTTCTTTTTTATTTTTTTTCATTTTTCATTTTTTTTTAAAGAAATAATCATGAAAAACAACTAAACAAATAAAAAAGAACTATACAAACCTCCACCCCCTCACTAAATAATGCATAGTCCCATATGCATCAATATAAGTACAAAACAAAAAAGAAAGGGATAGGAATACCTTTCGGGACTACGGAGGTGGTGGAAACAAATCTGGCCCCCATAAAGATCCTTGGCTAGAGCTACTCCCAAATTGTTGATGATTATGGGTGAATAATGGCTAAGTTTCAAGGGTTTGAAAGTACAGGGGCTAAAATGAATATAGGTAGAAAATGTGGGAGATAAGATTGGATTGAAAGTTTAGGGGACAAAGTGGAAAAAGGGGAAAATAAGGGGTCAAATTGGATTTAGAAAGTTCATGGGTTAAAATGAAAGTTTAGGAAAAGGAGGGACCAAGGTGAAGATATGGAAGTTGGGGGGCTAAAATGCAGTTGGTTGGAAGCAGTTCAAGTACCCGAGTGGTCATCCATCTGATTCGGAATCCAAAATGCTCGGTGCAGAGAAGATTATGGCCCACCAGTCTGGAAGTTCGTATCCCATGGGTCAGCAGAGTGCAAATGGTGTGTCCCTCAAAAAGTTGTGCTACCCTTGAAGTCGCTTTTCCTTGTGATCGGGAGGCCCGGTTGCTTGATCAGATCGCTAAAGCTAAGAAAGACGACTTATGAATGACAGAAAGTTTGAGAAGGGTCCTCACCCCATCAATGTCAGCGATGCTCTTCCTTCCATCCGAGGTTGAATAAGTCAATCAGTCTTCGTAGGTTCTAGAATGTCCCTCTGTGGGACATGAGTCTGTCGAGTCCACTTTGGGCCAGTTTTTGCTTTGCAGTAATAAAAATCTTTGTTTCTTTTCCTGCTAGACTCGATACATCACTTGCACACCGTCATTACACTTAATTGAAACGGTCTTGTTCTACATGATCACTTGTGCTGCTCAGCTACTAATGCATTCAAATGATTAATATTTAAATTAATCGGAGTGAGAAAATCAACTGATATACTTCTCAAATTGGGGCTCATCCAATTCCCCATCTCGCGTCTCATGTGCTCACATCTCTTTCATCATCCTCATCATTTTGTTGCTCAATGAATTTGCATGAATCTTCCTCAATTAAGCTTAAGCAAGCAATGAAACCTTAATCTCGTTTAGATCATCCGGTAAGGATTGCGGTTGAAGCCCTTCACCCTAAGGAAGTCATTACCTCACCCTCACTAAACAATACCCTTTCATTTCAAGATCGGCATGTTTTGAAACCCTGTTTAGCCATCATCTTTGCTCCATGCTAAGAGAAGTCCAAGCAATGCCAAGAAGTTAGCTTCGAGAGTCGGCGATGCATAAGATACTCAAGCCATGAAGGAAGGACAAAGATAATCCTCAACTCCTCAAGAGGCCTTCCAAGTTATCAAAAGGACTTTAGATTCTCATAATTCAGCAAGAGTCCTTAATTTCTCAAGAGGCTTTTCAAAAGAAGGACTTTAAAACCTCACAATTCAGTAAAAGTCCCCGACTTCTCAAGAGGCTCTCCAATTTTCAAAAGGAGCCAGATTCCTCGCAAGTTCGCAAAAGTTCTCGAAAGCTTGGACTTCCTCTCACCAACACCTTCCAACCATTTCCAGCCATCCTCTCGATTTTAGAGGATATTCCCACTACCGAAACCAATCTCAAGCCATCCTCTCGCTTTTAGAGGATGATTCCCTTACCATTACCCTTACCTTTAGCCAAAGTCAAAAATTTGACCTCACATTCCTAGAGGCAATCAATACCTTCACCTTAGAAATCCCAAACACGTCCTCGAAAGCCAACCTCTCATCTTTAGAGGTTTAGTCAGCAAAAGGCCCAGCCGACCTCTCATCTTAAGAGGTCATCAATATTCCAAATCACCCGATGGCCGATCGAAGTCCTGAAACCCAGCTACGATTCCTACCGGATAGCAGTCTCATTCCAATATCTTTAAGACCTAAATCAGATTAATGCTTCATTGCTTGCTTAAATCAGAGCTAAATCCATCTCGGTTCAAGATCATCAATCTAAGATTATGCAAATTCAAATCCAATTCATTTGACACTTCATGTGAGCATATTTCATTTCTTCTCCGCAAACACTAGCCGTGGATGCCTCACTAAGGCTCCGCATCCGTGCCTTTCATTGACACTCCAGGAGGACATGTTTTTCAATTCTCTAATTCTCAGAAGAAAAAAACAATCCTCAAAGGTCCTCAAAATCTCAGATTTTCACATTCCTTCTCTTTTCAATCGGGATAAGCCCGAACTACGGCGACCTGAGCTCCTCGCCAGGAGGGGAACGCAGGCAACCAGAAATGGTCCGGTCGAAATCACAAACAAATCTCAGAAAATCCGGTCTCCTCAAGGGCCGTCCCTATACACAGATCCTTCGTTCCATATTTTCGAGTTTGATTCTCGATATCAGTTGGCTTTCTCCTCAGGATTAATCAAAATATTTTTCATATCAGGATTGGTGATTGAATAACCCGAACATCAATAAAGGGTTTTAAGCAGTCTTTTGATCATCACGAATAAGACAAGTTTTCAAGTGTCTCGACAAGTCTTCTTTTCTACATCATAGGGAAATAGAGCCAAACACTGTCTTTCTGTCAGTAGGGGCTTCCATACACTTTCCACACCTTGTGATGCTTACACTCTCTCAAAAGAGTCAAACCTAAAGCGAGTGTGTACACACAAAATCGGGATTCATTCCCACCTTTCGAAAGATGTGCCCCTGCACGTATACATTTCCGAGTCTTGTCTGCTGACTGATTGACTAAGGTCCGAAATGATGGGCTGCCTCCTTGGCCACAAGATGACTCTGTCTGCAATAAGGCTGCATTAAACCTCTCCAAGCTGGGGCTTTGCTAAGCTATTCTCTCGGGCTATCATTACTAGATTTCCCTCCGGGATTGCTTCGCATTATCAACTGGGGCTTCGCCATGGCCACCTCATCAAGAGCTGGGGCTCCGCCTAATCATATCTTCAAAACCAAGGCATTCTCTGCACTTCCGCTGCTGTTTGCCGTCTCAGGCGCGCGATACACTTTGTCCTTACCAGCAACGGACCTGCTGCAATCTGTACTCCCGGGAGCATCCCTGACTTGCCTAGTCTGCACCATGTCATCCATACATTCCTCAATCATCCCCCACCTCATGGGAGAGGATTCACTTCACCACATGCACTCCTATACACAATCGCGCCATTCATCATCATACCATCATACATAAACACATTCATCCCATACACAATCCAGAATTTGCTACACATACATATCAGCTCATCAAGCCATACAAAATCCTCATTCCATTTTCAGCCCCAGCCGAGATGGACTCGTGCAATAAAAGCTAATAATGCATAAATTTAACAATAATTGTGTTCAATAAAATGCAAAGTGCCTAGAGTGTTGTATTTCTCCCCTCACAGGGTACAATAATCATTTGATCACAATCCGATCATGGAGATTGCTCCTCAAATCACAACCTGGACAAAGATTTCAAATCCTGCAGATGGCATATTCTGCCTTTATCATCTTCATCAGCCTTGGCATCTTCAGATTCATCAGCATTGTTTGAAAGAGCTTCAGCTGCCCCAATCTCCAAGCAATAATGCTCATCAGTCTCGACGACATCAAAGCCTGTCCCGCACGGCGAGTCATCAGCAAAGCTCGTTCTGCACGGCGAATTATCTGCAAAAACCCATTCTCATGGGCAGATCATCACCAAGAGCCCTTTCTCATGGACAAATCATCATCAAAAGCCCGTTCTCATGAGTGCACCTTCATCAAAGCCTGTTCCGCGCGGCGAATTATCTTCAAAAGGCCCGTTCCCATGGGCGCACCTCCATCAAAGCCTGTATGCACCGGCAAGTCTTCATCAAAGTCCCCATGTTGGACGGAAAATCATCAACAAAGATCGTCCCTCGCACGGCAAACCAGCAACTCATCATCATCAACAGACGCCTCCTAACAGTCTTTCACAGGGTTCAGACGCCTCCAAACAGTCTCTCATCGGGTTCAGACGCCTCCTAACAGTCTTTCATCGGGTTCAAACGCCTCCAAATAGTCTTCCACCGGGTTCAGACGCCTCCTAACAGTCTTTCACAGGTCAGACACCTCCGAACAGTCTGAACTACGACCGGCTTGACTCCCTCCTAGGGATACGTAGGAATCCTTTCTCCAAAGGTCCAGCCATCCGATCTCATCAATCATCGTCCAGCCATCCGCCACATCCCCGGTCGCTCATTGGGATTGGGTCCTTCTTGTTGACAACCTCACTTCTTCCATAAGTGACGTTGCCAAGGGGCTCTATGAGTACGCCAATCCAATTCGCGACCCTTTATAGGTGCATTTTAATGTGATAAAGTTGCACTAGGGGCGTTTTGGTAAATTCCCGGTCCATTCCGAGACTTCCGAAAACATTTCATAAGTTTCTTGCGAAGGAAGTACTTTTAAGTATTTTTCTCAAGCAAAAGGACCCACAAGGAATAAATCAGTTTGGACCTATTGGAAATTAGCCTGGAATGTTCCAGAACCATGTTTTGGAGCCAGAAACGGTTAGGGGCATGTTGTGTCACGCGACACAACGAGCCACGGAAAACCGAAGCAGGAGGTCGTGCGACACAAGTGGCCCTCACTAGCAGCCTATAAATTGGACCCTCCCCCTCTCATATTTGGATCCCTTTTCCACTCCCTAAAGTCACTCTGCCAAAATTACCTCAGAAACTCGTCCCTCTCTTCCTTCCATACAAACCCACACCAATCTTCTCAATTAAACCCTCTCTCTCTCAATCAATTCATCCTCCATCACACCAATTCAATACTCACACACATACCAACAGAAGATCCAGGTCCAGCCTTCCAATCTAAAGATCCAAATCTCATTCCAAAGAATACAGGCCAGCTCTCTACACCTAACGTGGTGTAGAGATCGTGGATCTCCAAGGGTAACGATTCCCTTTCTCCATATCTCTCTCGTATTTGCCATTTTACACAATTTCTGTTCCTTGGACTTGATAATTAGGCTCCATCTGCCTTCAATTATCAAGTCCCAATCGCCATCTCTCTGTTTAAGTTGCTGTGCTTGGTATGATTCATGCTTATGATGTGATTTGAATGTAGTTTTGTTCCTTGTTCATCAAGGGAGTGTGGATCTCCCCATATCCACACTCCCTTGGTCAATTTGCTGCTAATTTGTGGTATTCTGAGTTGATTTGGTTTTGTGACTCAATCTGGATTGATATCTGTTGATTCTGATTTCAAATTGTAAGGTTCCTGCGGATAGGTAACCTGTGTCACGCGACACAACTGGACATGTGGTGTCCTGTGTCACGCGACACAAGTAGCCACTCTGTAGAGACCATCATTTCGAGTTGTAATTTGTTCATCTAGTCTACTGGTCCCTCAAAATAGAGTGTGGATCTTCAATATCCACACTCATTCGAAGTGATTATGTAGATCTCTGTTAATTTTGTGCTTAATTTTGTAAGGCTACTGCATATGATAGCTTGTGTCACGTGACATAACCTGCAAAGCAGATCCAGTGTCACGCGACACCGGTTGCCATTCTGTCGAGGTCATTTTCCAATTGTAACCTGTTCTCGGTAATGTAATTGGGATGTGACCTCCCAGCGTAAATGGCTCACAAGTTGTAATTCCCCCTGTTGAGCAATAAAACGAAGTATTAAAATGCATTTCATCACATATCTTATCTCACACATTTGCACACACGCTTGAATGTTTTAGATGTTGAACATAGAAAGACTCGTCTACGGACGAGGCGTGTTGGGTGAACTCTCGGTTCTTCCCAACACGTAACCTGACCCCCGAACCCATTTTCTCATTTCAAAAGGTTTTCAATGTTTCCTTTAAAACGGCGTGGCGACTCCCAATTTTCACTTATTTTTCGGCGAGCGTTCATTCAGTGTGGTGAATGCATAAGGCCAGAGGGTGATAGGGAGATGGGCATGAGTGAGGAGGGTGAGTCTCGTTTCCACTATGTGACGGTGACGACGTTCAACATACCCATTATGTTTCGGGGTATATGGAGGAGATGTGAGGTGGGAGATACCTTGTTGTATTAAGGAGGGTGTAAGCTTGAGGTATTCACCCCATTATCAGAAAAAAGTTGTAAGATCAAGTGATTAAAGAACTTTTCAACAAAAGTTTTGAAGCGAGTAAATGTAGAGAAAGTGTGATTTATTTTTGAGAGGGTAAAACCAAATATATTTAGTGAAGTGATTAACGAAGATAATATAGTATTTGAAGTTATCATGAGAATAAACAAGAGAGATCCATACATCAGAAAATATAATTTCAAGGGGAGCAATAGACGTGAGAGAGAAAGTGGAAAAGGATAACTTGAGGCTTTTATTAATTTTGCATGAATTACAAGAAGAAAAACTAGATGAAATGTTTAAAGAAAATTGTCTACTTAATTAAGATAGAATAAGGGGACAGGGGTGTCCGAGTCTATGATGCCATGAGTGAGTGGAGGAGGAGCTGGGAATAGAAGCTTGAACGGAGAAGGGATGCCACAAGTAAACTTCATGCTCAAGTGTTCCATGGAGAAGGATACGATTTGTCGTTATTGCCTTGATAACAAAGGAAAAGTGTGAGAAAATAACAGTGGCATGGTTGTCTTTACAGATTTGAGGGACAAATAATATATTTTGGGAAATAAGGGGAGCATGTAAAACATTATTGCAATGGATATTTGAAGATGAAGTAGAGAGAGAGTAAATGAACCTATATTTTCAATTGGGAGAGATGAACCGTCACATATGATCACATCGTCATAGGGGTGATGAAGGGCTAGGTTGGAAAGGTCATTAGTGAGATGGTGAGTGGCTCCGCTGTCAACAAGCCAGGATTTCGGGGGTGAGGTGATAAGAGCAGCGACTGTATGGGCTTGTGGAGTGGTGTTACGAGGTGGGCGTGAGTAGGTTGGTGGGGGTGGAAAGGTGACAGCGGGGTAGTCACGTTTGAATTGGCGGCATTGGGAAATAACATGGTCACAAGACGGCAGTAGTACTGGCATTTATTACATTTGAAGGGTGCCGAGTTTGGATTATTAGGGTTGGCTGGTGTGATCGGTGATGTGATCACACTAGATTGGGATGGGTTGGTACAGGTGTAGGGACGGAAATTGTTGGTACGAGTTTGAATAGGGTAAGCGGAAGCAAGGAAGGCAGTGGGTAAGGTTATTTGTTTTAGGGTTAACTCTCGGTGAATAAGCTTTTCATGTAAGGTCTAAAAGGAAACAGGTGTGTCGCGAGCTCGAATCGAGTCAACGAAGGGTTTGTAAGAGTCGTAATTAATACCCTTGAGGACCTTACAAATGATGTCCTCAGGATATATTGGTTTGCCCAGTATGGCAAATTTGTCGGTGTACGATTTAATAGCGTGCATGTAGGTGGAGATGGATTGGGTGTTTTGGTGAGAGAGTCAAGGGTGTCCTTGACTTATAAGATGTGACCACGGGATGGGTTAACAAAAGTTGTTTTGAGGATGGTCCAAGCTTTAAGGGAGGTTTTGGCTTGGATAACTAGGGGTACCGCGGTGGGGTCTAGGGTTCCTATGAGGGAGCCGAGAATGAGATGGTCCAGACGATTCCATGTGACATAGGCGGGACTGGCTGTGTCAGCATTGTTTACCTTGGTGGCGGCGGCCGATTGAGGATGAGTGTCGTCAACATATTTGAGAAGGTCAAGGCTGAATAGGAGAGAGGAAACTTGGGATGCCAGACGAGGTAGGTTAGAAGGGTGAGGGGTTTGCATCGGGATAGGTTGACCAGAATTATGGGATTGGTAGGGTCGGCCGTATTAGTAAGGGTGGTGGAGGTATTGGCGACCATGATAGGAGGCCGCGGAAAAGATTTTGTAGGGTGGGAAGGTTGGATCTGAATGCTCTGATACCACATAGAAGTGGGCAAAGGATGATTTTATTATTTACATTGATAACATATATATATATATATATATATATATATATATATATATATATATATATATATATATATATATATATATTACAAGTTGTTGTAGCTAATTTACCTAGAAATACACATCATCATAATATACAAAACAAAGATATATATATAACCAGTTAAACTAGGAAACTAAATATATGATAAACACTAAGATGAAGCCAAGATTTGAGGAGAATCATTGTGATTCTTAACATGAAACTATAAAATTTGCGTTTGAGAATTTTTTTTCAGAAGATCTGCTATATGATTGAATTATTTTTCTGTTATTTTAGTTGATTTGTCAACTTTATTTATCCGTGCATTAAATATTACTAGTTAATGAATAAGATTTTAAGCAGAAAATAGCTCAAACTTAAAGAGCGTGATGAGGATAACTATCTATCACCTGTTGTTTATTTTTAGCTTATTTCGTTGTAATATGATGGTAAGGTCTAGTCCCTATCATCTTTATTTATGCTTTTATTTTAATTCTAAGAAAATTTTGGGGGCAATGTCCTTTGTGATTAAAAAGAAAGAAAAAAGACATCCCCGGGCATAGCCGAGTGGTAAAAGGAGGGGGACATAAGATTCTGAAGGCATGCAGTGTGGGTTCGATTCCTGGTGGGAGGAATTTGCTTTCTTCTGGGATTGGACCTTGTATGTGATATTAGTTAATATGTTCTCAAACCCTGTGTCATTCGGGCACATCCCGCGATTTACCTCCGCCAGTCACTGAGGGGACGGTGGCTGGTGGGCAAGGACTCCGTTGAAGCTGGAAAAAAAAAAAAGACTAATGGTACAAGCACAAGAAATTCAAATAATCTTAATTAAAAAATTCTGATATTTGTCGATTTCCTGAACAGTTTATGGGTTGATAATTAAATAATAAGATTAAAAACATGAATCAACAACTGACACCAAGTATTACAGAGAAATATTTAATTTTTCTACTTGACAGATAAATGTACCTTGTCTGCAGCAGTAACAACTGAAGCAACATTATCCCTGTCGAAATTCTGCAAGCCTGTTATTATCTGTGATGAAAAACCAAAGATTGAAAAAGACAAGTAATTAGGACAAAAAAGAAAAAGTGCTGCAACAACAACAACAATAATAATAAGGGATAGGACCTTGAGAGCTCGTCTTTGATGGAAATCTCGTAAGACAGTGTCTTTGTGGGTTGAAAGCACAGCTCTTGTAGTTGAAGAATTTCTTCTACTAACAAACGAAATGCTTTTCGTTTTTGGTACAAAAGAGGCAAGCGGATTAGCGTTGGGATTTAATTTCAACAAGGTGTGAGAAATTGGTGTGCTAATTGAGCAACTCATCTCTCTCTCTCTCTCTCTCCGTGTGTTTACTGAGGGGAGTGAAGGGAAGGGATAAGAGAAATTGAATGTTTTTTTTTTCCTTTAACGGGGTAACAAGATATTTTAGTTTTATTATTTAAATATTTAACTTTATTTTTCCTTTTTATTGGACCAATTTATAGGTCGGATAATTTCGACCAATTATCTACTAACCCGCACAACCTAATCCACTAATTACTCGATCTGACCCTACCCGTTTAAGTTAGTGGGTTGAAACGGGTCATCCGTATCAACCCGTTAAGCATAACGGGTCGATCCAACCCATTTCAACCTGCAAACATAAATAGCCAAAATTAATAAATGTAAGGCATTAAGGCTAGAGCCGTCAATTTGGGTTGATTCTGTCGGGCCGGCCCGCCCCGTCATGCAATAGGGGTGGGTTGGGTTGTCGTATTTCCAGTCCGTCAGGAATTTGACCCGCCCCGCCCCGCCTCGTTTATAGCGGGTTTTGACGGGTTGAGCCCGCCCTACCCCGCCAGCCCGTATTGACAGCTCTAGCTATAATCTGTCCACCGATGGGGAGTTCAGGTCACCAATACTACAAGACTGTTAATCAAATTGCATTTGTATTTACAAATATTTTTCCACTATTGAGCCTTCCTTACAGAGGATTGGTTAAACATAACTATACAAACTGGACTTAATTTTCTTTCTATTACTCAGACTCTTTTTGAAGTACGTGGGAATAATTAAAACTTTGAGATATAGCTTAATAACAGTATACCTGCTGCCTTAGTTCATATCAATATTTCTTGGCATGGTTCCTATTACATGCCCTATGTGAATCTTGTTGGTGTAATGCCCTAGGCGTTTAGTTATGTTTGACTTATAACTTAAACCGCTATGTAATCGTCTTTATCATTTATTATAGAAAAAGTTTATTTGGTTCATTATATATTTAGATATTTATTATATTGAACTGCGTCCTTAGTTATTATGAATAACTAGTATAAGTTGGTAATGGATAATCATGGAGATGATTATATGCATATGATGCACATTACACTTATAGATACTTGCTAGAGAACAAGTATTGGACATGATCTACCGATGAGATTTATGACATGGTCAATAATCATATGTGTCATGATTAAATCTCATGATAGTCATGTCATTGAATCCTTTGAACCTGAGATTATCATCGTCTTCCATATGATGAACATCGTGTTTAATATAGTCTAACATTATCTTTAATCGGATAGCAATAAGGGCTATGTTGACACAATTGGATTCTTGTAGGGAAGAATGATAAGTCAAGATGGGATTTGTCCCTCTCTGTGTGAGAGAGATGTTTGCTTGAGCCCCTCAATGAATGATATTGATGAAATGTGTGGCCACACTCAAGAGATTTGATAGAGATCAAATGCAATTGGATTATCAACATATTCGGAATTGAGAAAGCATTGAACATGTGAGTTGACATGGACCATGACTCATGTTCAATTTGACATCGTGGACAAAGGAATTGTGACATTTGATCTATCAAGAAATCAAGATTTGATATTATATTTAATTGGGTGGACATAATGACTTGCTAGAAGTCACTTATGTCTTGTGAGGTTGATGTTTCAACTCACTACCAACATAAAATATAATTCATAAAGGGTCACACACAAAAGAACGGATTGAAAATGGCTAAAGTGTGGAATTATGGGATCAAGGAATGACTCGTTCCCCGTGTTGGCCCAACTATTCCCCAAGGCAGGGACGACTGAATCAGGATGCTTGCCATGAGGGACGACTCGTGCCCTATGGGACGACTCGTGCCCTGTGGGACGACTCGTCTTAGCGGCGCTGAAAACCCATTTTTGCAAGGAAAAAGGGCTCTTTTCCCTAGGTGTTAGGGATTTATAACAAGTATAAATAGAACCCTTTTGTCCCAGCAAAAAGTGACAAAAATTAGAGTTTTAAAAACACTAATTGGTTGATTTTGATTACGAATCAAAGATCAAATTCCATAGATTCATTCTACCGATAGAGGGTGATTGCGTTATCACCAAAAGCTTGAAGACTTCAATCGTTGATTCATCACCAAGTAAGAACAAGGAGAAGATCAAAAACTTCATCAACAGTTTTTGAGATTCTTTTTGAGTTTCGCTTTGAAGATCCGTTTTCGAACAAACTTAATCGCATTCAAGGTATGTAAATCTATTTCATGTTCTTCATCTCTTCATGCTAGACGGATTCAAGGGCTAGGATTTTGTTGTTTTTCAAAGTTCTTCCGCTGCGTTTGTAACCCCAAAACCCAACAAATCTATAGTACCTCGGTGGTTGCATGTGAATTACTTCTCCTGCCCAATCTTATTTAGGATTATTGAGTGTCCAATTTCAGTTTAATATAGTTGGCTTGTGGCTATTGAGCACATTTAATAGAATATACGCATATATACTTTTGATGAGCACGGTATGAACCTCAAGTGCAGTTTATGACATGATAGTTCCTAATGGGGGTAGTTTTGTTCTTTACCCTTTTATAATGTGAAGGACAATGAATGATTATATGGATTTTCAGATTTTTTTGCAATTTTCAAAGATTGTTGGCTTGGCCCCCATTGGCCCGTCTGACCCACCAACCCAAGGTGAGTTGGGTTGGGTTGACATATTTTCAGCCCGCCAGAAATTTGGCCCGCCTTGCCCCGCCCCGTTTAGTGGCTGGTTTTGACGGGTTGGGCCCGCCCCGCCAGCCCATATTGACAGCTCTAACTAATGCACCTGATAAGAAAAAATAAACTGGTCGGGCCGTCTCAACCCACCAATCCGACCTGTTTCAACCCGACCATTTGACCCGTAAATTTAAATGGGCTGTAGCGGATCGACCCGTTTCAACCTACTAATCCGACTCAAGCGGCACAATTGTCGGTGCTAGACCGATTTTACTTTTCCTTTGAAAAGTCACTACCGTCAGTCCCGTCCCGTCCCATTTAAACAAAGATTCGTCATTTTAGTTTGAAATGAGAATTAAGAAGAAATAATGAAAACAATTATGTGTTGTTAGTATAGAATAGTTTGATAGAAGAGAGAAAGTGAAGTAATCGAGTACTCTATGCGTCCCATTACAAAAGGTATAAAAGCTCCATTTTGGTGTCTTACTACAAAAGGCACAAGCACAAAAATGAATTTTTTTAATACTTAATTATTCATGGAACCCACTTATCATACTCAAATCATCTATCCACTTATATTATCCCTAGCTCACTTGCTCTCTCATATTTCACTTTTTTCATACTCACAACACTTAGTACATTATACATTTTTTTTAATTTTTATACGAACTCCATTTTGTATCTTTTGTAATGAAACGTAGAGAGTAATTACATTTTAAAGAAATAAAAACATCAATTTGGAAAAATGAGTGCTTCTTTAAATGGGGGGGGGGAGTATATTGTATATTGTATTGACAGTCAAAATATAAACCGATTTGATGTCATTTTGCGAGGAGCAAAACATCGGGAGGAAGAGCAAATCCAATACACATAAAAGGTATAAATACAAAATATTACCTCTATTGACTAGTAAAGAAAATCAATATCCCTATCCGTACAAGATTGCCATGAACGCATCCATAACAGGCGGACAACCACACGTATTTACACTGCCAAAATTATGGCCTTCCCTACCACTATAACGACCAAAATTTCCATAATTCATAATAATAATAATAATAATTCAAAACATAGATAATGTTCATAAAAGGTACTCCAACGGTAACCCTAAAGTATTACATCAATGAATGTCATTAAATAACCAACGGCTAGTACAACCCACTAGCTCTAAATAGTACTTATTGTCTTCAAAATAACTATAACTCCATAAATGTTAAGCCGCTATTCATGCGAACATTTCACTCCATTCATTCATTACATGGGAGGGGAAAGAATAAGAAGGAGTGAGCGAACAAAGCTCAGGAAGTTCATATAGGATCTCTTCGAATTCTAAGAAGTGAAGACCGGAACAAACGGAGTTCAAACGAATACTCAACGAAAGAATAGCTTATACAATATATGGTTCAGATACGAGAACAACAATGAAGAATACTTTTCAAATAGCAAATAGTGGTACTTTCGCAAGAATAATCAAAATGAAGACTGTATACACATAGTCCGTCAATTCCAAGTAATGATGCACCTTTAATCTAGGGTGACTCTGATACACCTTTTCAGTGATCGTTGAATAAGAAGATCTATGCCTTTTATCTAGGGCGCCCCCTTATTCCGAATAAGAGAATCTACGCCTTTTATCTAGGGCGCTCCTTTATTCTGATATATCATAATAATCAAACTACTTCATCAAGTAGTATATAAATGTCAAAATCCTTTTTTAATCAGACAAAGCTAACTATATCCTTTTAAATCAGATATAGGAAATACACATGTGGTGTTCAAGGTACAAGAACACATAATCAAATCCAAACAACATGGATACTCATTGGTGTTCAATGGTAAGATAGTCAAAAGACGTTCAATCAATTTGAATACAAATAACTACCGGCCACTTGGTAGCATATAATTTATGAAATCAAGGAATCCTATCACAAAGGATATGAAAACATTCAACACTATAGAACGTAATCCCTTACCTCGATTGCTTGCACTTCTTGAAATACTAGTCCTCGCACGAATCTACAATCATGCAAAACCATTCTTAGGTACAAGTGATCTTTATTTACTAAGTACCAAAACTTCCTTTAATCCATCTTCTTAACCTATGAGTTAATCTTCTTTAACTTCTTCTAAGGTTAACTAGCCCCCATAGGTTTACCAAACTTGTGGGCGCCTCCCAACTCCCGGAACCTATAAACTCGTATCCCAGGATGGAGGGTCCCAAAATACCATTTCAAAAAAAAAAAAAACTTTTCTTTACTTTAATTGAAAAGTAAACAACCCTTTTTCAAAATAATTTCAAAATAACCTCTCTACTCGAAGGCGATATATAAACCTGTTTAAACAGTTATAACCTGTATAAGCTACAAGTACTACAACTGTAAGGCTAACACAAGCCAACCATAAAACAAACCAATTCCAAGTTTAATTACAACACAACTGAAACATGTTTATGAAAGTTTTATATACAAAACATTTTCCAAAAGAATAACCACCACAACATTCCCAACTCCCCAAACCAACATATACCCTGACAACCCAAAAGATGTCCAAACTCCTCTCCGGCCTCACCGGTCCGGTCCTCCTGTCTCAGCGGGATCTAAAACAGAAAAGGGAGAAGGGGTGAGATAAAATCTCAGCAAGCTATTATGTATGCAACAATATGCCATACTATATGCAACACATAAACAGGTTGCTCAATATCAAATATGCAACACGTAAACAGGTTGCTCAATATCACATTGGTAAAGTGGTAAACACATTCCATTACCTTCTCTTTACCTTTCCCATCTGAATCATATGTAGTACTACGGTGGGAGTTATACTCCTCTCATTTTGTGAACTGCTGGTGCATATCCACGCCTTATACGACCCCTTGCAGAGATCCATATAAGATACCAGCTATCTTATGAACTGTTTATACATATCCACAGAAGCTGTACACCCCCAAGCCGTGGCCACAGAAGGGGGAGCGGTCACATGTATATGGAAGTCTAAGCAACTTATGAAATATCTTCTCATAAGTGATAGGATTCTATATACCCCCGAGGATCAGCTGATATAAACCATATTCAAGCACATAACAGATACTTGAAAATAAGTCCACCCCATGGGACCTCAATACATATATATAACATGGTACTGCAACTCATGTTAAACCAATCACAATAGTGCACATATATTTCAACACTATTGAATAACAATAATCCAATGACATGGTATTAATACTCATGCTCAACAAATGAAACAGTGCAACACGTATTTAAACACTATTTGCACCACCAACTATGAATATGTAAACACATACTCCCTCTGTCCCGCTACAAACCGCACACTTTCTATTTTGGGCGTCTCATTACAAATCGCACACTTCCTAAAATGGCAAAGAATCTTTACTATTCCCTCCACTCATTCTCTCTCCTACATTATTTTAATACTCACAACACCATTATAATTTACTATTCCCTCCACTCATTCTCTCTCCTATTTTACTTTTACACTCACAACATTTATATCATTATTTTTTTCCTTAATTTTCACGCAAACAGTAACAGTGCGGTTACTAGCGGGACGGAGGGAGTATGGTACAATGTATATTACGTATGTCTTACATATTCGTTACCCACTATATAATCCAGTAACAGGGTATTAATACTCCTGCCCAAACCAATAAGTAGTGCAACATCTATTTAATGCACTATATGAACTAATAACCATCTATGGTAACTAAGTAGAGGTACAATATCATATAAGTAGCCCTACTAGTTCATAACATAACATTAAACACCTTCTCTAAAAGGTTCCATAACAAATTACCAAGTTTTATTAACTTTGGCTCAAGTTTCACAATTGCCTTTCAAGCATTTTCAGGTCAATATTTAAAGACCTTTCCTTTATCATTTTGGGTCATTTCAAACTCCATGGTATAGTACTAATGTTGTACTATCATTATAGTTATAGAAGGATCAATTCCATACTAATAGGCACGAGTCGTGCTAATAGGCACGACTGGTTTGATTATCACGACTACTATATACGAGTGAAAAGGGCTGGGGAACGACTCGTGCTCATGGGCACGAGTCGCGCCCTTGCCCAGAAACTGCTGTACATGAAGATTTTCAACAGGACAAGCACAACAACCTTATTTCCTTCATACCCTTTCATTCCAGCTCAACTTTACCCAGTTTAAACATCAGTATATTGGTTATAAACAACACAACATACTCCCTCCAAGCCTTGTAACACCTATACAACATATTCCAAATCCAACCACATCATTTTATAACCCTTTAACATGATCATTCAACCCACCTTATTTTCTTTTCATTTCAAGCCAAGTAAAATGATCCAAAACTATCACAACTTATTTATAACATCATAATATCATCATTATATATATTATGAACAGTTATAGAACGAAATCATAATAACTTACCAAAATTTGCCGAAATAAAAAGATGATTTAATCGGCTATTCTTGTTCTAATCAACTCACTGATCACAAATATGAAATCAGAATTTGAAATGGAGCAACGGATGATTTTCTACGAATTTTTGAAGATAACCCTAGGTTTAGGGATTGATACGTAATACTGAGGAGAGAAAGAGAAGAGCTGAAAAGAGACTGAGGAAAAATAAGCTTCTTGAAGAAGCTTAGGAGGATTTATATAACATAGTTACACACTAGCTCCTCCACGAATCAACTAACTTCAAATCACTACCTTAAACTTAATTTTACACATAAGCTCCTCAAGGCTTTTTATAACATTTTCATTTAAAATTCCAAATGTTATGATTTTAGCACAAAATTCCCATTTGCTCCATTTAAACATTATATAATAATTCAAATCAATTTAATAACATCTAAAACCACGCAATTCACCAAAATTGGCAAAATGAGCACGTAATCAAACCAATTAGCATATAATGCATACTAGGGAATGAAATGCACCCCACCCCCACGCTCCACGTGCAACCAAGATGGTGCCTAGGTTTAGGGTCGTGACAAAACTACCCCTAGGGTTTTCCATAATCAATTCCGATCAATTTTCTCTCTATTTCACTTTACACACACTAATTACACCTTTCTCAGCACACACAAACACACACATGCCTATAACACACACACATGCATACACACACATACCACAGCCGCCACACACACACGGCACACACCATACACACACATGGCGCACACACACCACATACACGAAACCCTAATTTCATCCCAAAACTCTAGCATGGAATATTTAGGTCAAAACCATTCAATCCCCATGCCCCAAACCCTAATCATAATCATTCAATGATAGGTTTAACCATTCAAGTCACAAACACCTTGGTTTCTCAAAACCCTAATCTTATTCTTAATCTTTTAGGGTTTCTAGGGTTTTAAATCAAACCAAAACTAAATGAAATAAATAAGAGGGTTGAGGATTACCTGCCGCCTCTCTCTTCTTTCTTTCTCTTGGTTTGCAAAATAATAATTAACCCTAGGTTTAGAAAAGATATATATATATACTTGAGTTGTTTCCAAAACCTAGCCCAATTAGGAAATTCAGGTCAAACAAGGCTAACTTAAGCCCAATAACACAAGTCTACAATTCTAATCCATTTAGAAAAAAGGAATAACAAATAATTAAATTAAAAGGAAACATTTAATTTAAAAGAAATAATTATTAATTAAAAAGGATCAAATTAATTAATAAAATCAATGGTAAATTCGGGTTATTACATTCTTACCCCCTTAAAAGAGTTTGGTCCTCCAAACCAAACGCACTCAATCAGAAAATAGGGTGGGATATGACTCTCGCATCTTACTCTTGAGCTCTCACATTGCTTCTCTTTCTGTGTGGTTGCTCCATTGCACTTTCACATAAGGAATTATTCTCTTCCTCAACACTTGATCCTTCCGGTCCACAATCTTTACCAGTTGCTCATCTTAACTCAAATCGTCACGAAATCGCATCTGCCTATACTCAATCACATGACTCGGGTCAGAGGTACTTCCTCAACATCGAGACATGAAACACATTATGCACACCAGCAAGCACAGGTGGTAATGCCAAGTTGTAAGCCACCAACCCTACTCGCTTCAAAATCTCGAACGGTCCCACGTATCTCGGACTTAACTTCCTGCGAATACCGAATCTCATAACTCCCTTTGTTGGCGAAATCTTCAAGAATACTCGATCCCCAACTGAAATTCTAAGTCACGTTGTCGGCGATCTTCATATGACTTATGTCTACTTTGAGCGGTCAATAACCATTTTCTGATCTGTTGTACTTTATCTGCGGTTACTTGAACAATCTCTGGTCCCGTCAGCTTCCTCTCACCAATTTCGTCCTAACAAGCAGGCGATCTACATTTCCATCCATACAAAGCTTCATACGGTGCCATACCAATGCTAGCGTGATAACTGTTGTTGTAAGCGATTTCTACCAATGGCAAGTCCTCGTCCCAAGTCCCTTGCCAATCCAATGATGTAGCCCTCAACATATCCTCAAGTGTCTGAATTGTCCTTTCTGACTGTCCGTCTGTCTGCGGGTGAAAAGCTGTACTCATCGTCAACTCGGTACCCAATGCTTGTTGTAGGCTCTTCCAAAACTTCGACGTAAACCTCACATCTCAATCGGATACTATCAAAACTGGTATCCCATGCAATCTCACAATCTCATCCACATATAACTTAGCTAATTTCTCCGATAAATCTGTTACCTTAATTGCCAAGAAATGGGTCGACTTCGTAAGTCAGTCCACTATAACCCAAATCGCGTTGTGACCCTTCAACGTCTTCGGTAGTCCAACTACTAAATCCATTGCTATGTTCTCCCACTTCCATTTCGGAATCGGTAACGACTGTAATAATCCTGCCGGTTTCTGGTGTTCACTCTTCACCTGTTGACATACCAGACATCTTGACACAAACTCTGCCACATCCCTTTTCATATTATTCCACCAAAACGATTCCCTTAGATTCCTATACATCTTTGTACTTCCAGGATGAACAGAAAACTTTGAACCATGCGCTTCTTGCAGAATCTCCCTCTTTATGTCTTTGTTTCTTGGTACCCAAATTCTTGACTGATACCTTAGAATTCCACCGTTCCCCATATGAAAATCTTCTACCTTTCCCTTGGCTATACTCTCATGTATCTTCACGGCCTCTTCGTCAATTCCTTGAGCTTCCTTGATTCGGTCCAAAAGTGTTGGCTGAACACTCAACTGAGCCAAATACCCTTTAACTCTCACTTCTAAACTTGAAACCTCAATGCTATTCCATGCACTTACCCCTTTAAAAATCAACGTCGCTAAGGTTCCTAGATTCTTCCTACTCAAAGCATCGACCACCTTATTGACCTTCCCTGGGTGATACAAAATTGTATAATCATAATCCTTAAGTAATTCTAGCCATCTCCTTTGTCTCATGTTAAGCTCCTTCTGAGTGAAAATGTACTTAAGACTCTTATGATCCGTATAAATCTGATAAGTTGCCCCATACAAGTAATGTCTCCAAATCTTCAAGGCAAACACTACAACTGCTAACTCCAAATCATGGGTTGGATAAATCCTCTCATGGTTCTTTAGTTGCCTTGACGCATAAGCTATCACCTTATCATTCTGCATCAACACACAACCTCAACGAAGCATCACTATAGTATCCTGCTAACCCCAAGAAACTTCTTATCTTGCTGACTGTAGTTGGTTTCTCCCAATCCACTATAGCTTCTATCTTCGCCGGATCTACTTCAATTCCATCCTTAGATACCACATGCCCTAAGAATGCTACTTTCTCCAGCCAAACCTCACACTTCTTGAATTTTGCATACAACTTTTGTTCCCTTAAGATCTGCAGTACTAACCTTAAATGTTCTTCATGCTCCTCCTTAGTCTTAGAATACACCAAGATGTCATCTATAAATATAATTACACATTTATCCAAAAACTCCTGAAATATCATATTCATCAATTCCATGAATGCTGCCGGCGCGTTCGTCAACACAAATGGCATAACCAAAAACTGATAATGGTCGTACCTTTTCCTAAAGGCCGTCTTCGCAACATCCTCTTTCTTCACTCTCAGCTGATGATATCCCGATCTCAAATCTATCTTCGAGAAATAACACGCTCCCCGAAGTTGGTCAAACAAGTTGTCAATCCTTGGCACGAATACTGATTTCTCACCGTCACACGATTCAATTCTCGATAGTCGATACACATCCTCATCGATTCATCCTTCTTCTTCACAAACAACACCGGTGCACCCCATGGTGAAACACTTGGCCTAATCAAACCTTTATCCAGCAATTCTTGCAGTTGTTCCTCCAGTTCTTTGAGTTCAGTCGGCGACATCCTATACGGTGCCTTAGATATTGGTGCGATCTCTGGTACTAGGTCTATGGAAAATTCCACCTCCCTCTCTGGTGGTATTCTCGGCAAATCTTTTGGAAACACATCCTTAAAATCTCTGATCACTGATAAAGCATCTATGCTTACTTCTTTCCCGCATGTCTTGCCAATATAGGCCAAAAACCCTTCACATCCTTTTCTTAACATCTTCCAAGCCTTCATAACTGATATAAGACCCGATTGACTTCTCGGTTTTGATCCTTGAAAATAGAACTCCTCTCCATATGATAACCTAAAATGTAATTCCTTCTTAAAATAGTCTACTTTTGCATGGTAAGCAGCTAACCAATCCATCCCCAGAATAATATCAAATTCAATCATTTCCAACTCTATCAGGTCAACCTCGAGTTCTCTATCACCTATTTTCAAAGGGCACTTCTTATACATAGACAATATAGGAATCGACTCATTAGTCGGAGTATCTATCACCAAAGGTATTTCTAACGTTTCAGGTTTCAATTCCATGTGCTTCGCTAAACGAGTACTAATAACATAATGTGTAGCACCGGTATCAATCAATGCATACACACTACGAGTAAAAAGATGAAGTGTACCTGCCACGACGTCATTAGTGGCTCTTGCATCCCTAGCTATCATGGTAAACACATGACCACGACCTCCTCCGTTCCCTTTGTTGTCGTCCTTAGCTCTTTGAGCATTAGCGTTCTTCCTTGGTCCCGAACATTTCCATTTTGGATGACCTGTTTTATCACAGTTGAAGCACTTCCTCTCTTTATACCAACAGTCTTCAGTTTTGTGCCTCTCTTCGCACGCCTTACACTTCTCATCGGTTCCTCTTCCTTGTGTGTCACTTCGATTCCCGTCCCTGCGGTTAGCGTAGCTCTTGTTTTGGTATTTGTTACTAGCAACTTCCTTTCCACGGGTCTCCTCCGTAGCCTTCCTCTTATTACCGGTTCCGTTTCGGTTCCAATTTCCAGTGTATCCCTTCGATCCAGTCGTTTCGTTTTCAACAGACTTTTTCTTCTCGTCCCTCTTACTGCGGTAGCTATCTGATTCCTTTTCTACTACCCTAGCTCAGTCTAACACTTGTCCATAGGTTGACAACATTAATGGCATGATTTTGTATCTGATTCTGTCACTGAGGCCCGCCTCAAACTTCCTTGATTTCTGCTCCTTATTCTCAAAAAATGCTGGAGCAAACTCTAACAACTCCACGAACTTGGTACAATATTCATCCACAGTCTTGCTTCCTTGTTCCAAGGTCAAGAACTCAACCACTTTAGCGTTCCTCACACTCGCTGGGTAGTACTTATCATTGAAGGCGATCTTAAACATATCCCACGTGTAGTTTCCTACTCCGCGTGCTGTAGCAGCCCTCCGCTCGGCTTCTCACCAAGTCTGAGCTCTTCATTTCATCACAAATATCGCGAACACTACCTTTTGTTCTGCGGTGCAAGTCAAGGTCTCGAAAATTTTCTCCATATTTTTTATCCAATCCGCAGGCTTCTCCTATGGATCTCCAGAAAATGAGTCAGGGTTCCTCCTCTGAAACTGTTCCAGAGGGTCCCTTAATGGTACTTGTTGTGGTGGTGGCTGTTGCTGAGCCAACCCCTGCACTACCTGACCAATCCCAACCATGTTCTGCGTAAGCGTCTGTAACAGGTTCGTCATGCTCGAGTCAGACTGCCCATTGTTGCCATTTCCGTTTCCATTTCTGTTGCTCCTCGACATCTGAGGACGATATAAACTCTTATCAACATTACGTACATAAAGCGTTATTACTCACGCCAATACTAGCAATACTTAATGCTATATACTTTTATATTTTTGTCTCAGCATACTAAAACATTCAAATCTTAGGTCATTTTACTAGACCACCAATAGTTTCAATAGATCGGTTAACACATTCATAGACCGTTTTAATAGACCCAAAATTAATCACACTTGGCCGTTTCAATAAGCCTATTATCATATACTTTGGTCGATTCACTAGACTAATCTTCCTTGTTCCCTTAACGCACTCAATTAACATTTAAGGAACAATTTCACGCAAATATAAATAGAAATGCGAACTAAATTTTATTTCATAAAACTAGAATGAAAAACAATTCAAATTCAAATCCTTACTACTAGAATTAAAATAACGCCAACTACTAACTACTATCTCTTGCTAGGACTAAAAGTAAACCACTTCTCAATTCCATTCCCACTTTCTTTCTTCCCTTAGGTTTCCCAAATTTCTTTTCCTCTTTATTATTTATTCATCACTGCGTCTTCAACATTTGGAACGGCAGAAGCTTCTGATTCTGCTTGGTTCTCTTTCTTAGCATTGACTTCCTTTAAATCCTGCAGCGCATAGTAATTTCTATAAAATTCTTCTCTCAGATTAGCGATATACTTTTTCTTATTGTCTAATTCTTCCCGTGTCTCTTTTAGCTCGAGTTCTGCTCTTTCTAATTCCTCATTCAGGTATTCTGCTATCACTGCAATGTTAATCCTTCGCTTTCGCTCTTTCCTGGCCTCTTCCCTATACTTCCGAATCTTCTGTGAGTACTTAAGGATCTGCCTCCATCTTCCTTTGATTGGTTTAGTCTCCAAGGTCTTCCTCAATATTTCTCTCATAGCTATCATTTCCTACAATAAAAGAACTACTCATCAGTACTTCATAAACCTCAAAATACAGAATAGTAAATCATAAGTAATAGTTGCATATCCCACATATAATTCCCTAGTTTCACAAAGATTCGTGGTTATACTCCTAGAGAAATTGTATCCTAAAATTATCCGTCCCAAAATACTTTCTAGGTAGGCCCAATTATAGTTAAGTACTACTTTCTTCTAATAGCCTTAACGATCTAAGATCTCCCATGTGACCTAAAGCCAAAGCTCTGATACCAATTGTAACGACTCCAAATTTCCATAATTCATAATAATAATAATAATAACCCAAAACATAGATAATGTCCATAAAAGGTACTCCAACGGTAACCCTATAAAGTATTACATCAATGAATGTCATTAAATAACCAACGGCTAGTACAACTCACTAGCTCTAAATAGTACTTATTGTCCTTAAAATAACTATAACTCCATAAATGCTAAGCCGCTATTCATCCGACCATTCCACTCCATTCATTCATTACCTGGGAGGGGAAAGAATAAGAAGGGGTGAGCGAATAAAGCTCAGTAAGTTCATACGGGATCTCTTCGGGTTCTAAGAAGAGATGACCGGAACAAACGGAGTTCAAACGAATACTCAACGAAAGAATAGCTTATACAATATATGGGTCAGATACGAGAACAACAATGAAGAATACTTTTCAAATAGCAAATAGTGGCACTTTCGCAAGAATAATCAAGATGAATATTGTATACACATAGTTCGTCAATTCCAAGTAATGGTGCACCTTTAATCTAGGGTGACTCCGATACACCTTTTCGGTGATCGTTGAATAAGAAGATCTATGCCTTTTATCTAGGGCGCCCCCTTATTCTGAATAAGAGAATCTATGCCTTTTATCTAGGGCGCTCCCTTAATCACATATATCATGATAATCAAACTACTTCATCAAGTAGTATATAAATGTCAAAGTCCTTTTTAATCGAACAAAGCTAACTATATCCTTTTAAATCAGATATAGCAAATACACATGTGGTGTTCGTACAAGAACACATGATTAAATCCAAACAACATGGATACTCATTGAACAAAACATATCAATGGTAAGATAGTCAAAAAGACGTTCAATCAATTTGAATACAAATAACTACCGACCACTTGGTAGCATATAATTTATGAAATCAAGGAATCCTATCACAAAGGATATGAAAACATTCAACACTATAGAACGTAATCCCTTACCTCGATTGCTTGCACTTCTTGCAATACTAGTCCTCGCACGAATCTACAATCATGCAAAACCATTCTTAGGTACAAGTAATCTTTATTTACTAAGTACCAAAACTTTTTTTAATCCATCTTATTAACCTATGAGTTAATCTTCTTTAACTCCTTCTAAGGTTAACTAGCCCCCATAGGTTTACCAAACTACCCCTAGGGTTTTCCATAATCAATTCCTATCAATTCTCTCTCTATTTCACTTTACACACACTAATTACATCTTTCTTAGCACATACAAACATACACTAAACCCTAATACACACACACATACACACCGCCACACACACACACGCCTACAGCACACACACGCCTACAACACACACACACATGCACACACACACACTAAACCCTAGCACACACACCACAGCCGCCACACACACACGACACACACACGACACACACACACACCACATACACGAAACCCTAATTTCATCCCAAAACTCTAGCATGGAATATTTAGGTCAAAATCATTCAATCCCCATACCCCAAACCCTAATCATAATCATTCAATGATAGGTTTAACCATTCAAGTCACAAACACCTTGATTTCTCAAAACCCTAATTTTATTCTTAATCTTTTAGGGTTTCTAGGGTTTTAAATCAAACCAAAACTAAAGGAAATAAATAAGAGGGATGAGGATTACCTTGTTCTTTTAGGGTTTCTAGGGTTTTAAATCAAACCAAAACTAAAGGAAATAAATAAGAGGGATGAGGATTACCTTGTTGATCTCAACGTCGGCCAAAAACTCCGGCCAAACTCCCTCTCTTTCTCGGCTTCTCTCGGCTCTCGCTCTGCCGCCTCTCTTTCTCTCCTTGCTGCCTCTCTCTTCTTTCTCTTGGTTTGCAAAATAATAATTAACCCTAGGTTTAGAAAAGATGTATATATATACTTGGGTTGTTTCCAAAACCTAGCCCAATTAGGTAATTCGGGTCAAACAAGGTTAACATAAGCCCAATAACACAAGTCCACAATTCTAATCCATTTAGGAAAAAAGGAATAACAAATAATTAAATTAAAAGGAAACATTTAATTTAAAAGAAACAATTATTAATTAAAAATGATCAAATTAATTAATAAAATCAATAGTAAATTCGGGTTATTACAACCACAACTTTCCCTCTCCCTCATTCAATTCTCTTTCAACTCAACCTTCATCATCATCTTGAAACGATCATCTCCTTTAGGTTTCCGGCCAAGCTACCCACTGTGACAGGCAGAAATTGTTGCAGAGGTAGCCTTGGCAGCAATAAAGAGGAGCCGGCGCATGCACGTACGTGGACATGGTTGGTGGAAGCCAATGCTCAATGAGGGAATTTGAATATAAATCCTAAGAAAAACAAAAGTAAGGAAGGCAACATGGTAAACACGCAATTCCTCAATAGGACATTGGTTTTCTCAACTCTAAACGGTACAAAACCAGGTGAAGCTCTTAGATGTTACATTGCAAAAACGATAAGCAACAATGGGGTGTGGCAAGATCTCAATCCATTGGCTCAATCTCTCCCTCTTTTTCTCATTCAACTCATTCTTATCACATCTATCACAAGGCTTTTGGTTGTACTCCTCAAACCTCTCCGCCTTCCCCCCATTGTACCCGAATTGATTGTAAGTCTATATATGCATACAAATGCAAATATATATATATATATATATATATATATATATATATATATATATATATATATATATATATATATATATATATATATATATATATATATATATATATATATATATATATTGTTTTGACATTCTTTTGATGATTAATGAAGTGGATTTTTGAAATGGCAGGCTGGTGTGATTATGGGAAATACAGGAATAAATAGGTTTAGAAAACGTTATGACTTCCTTGCAGCGACATTCTCCATCTCTCGTGTGTTGCTAGTTGAAACATTGGGAAATTGGGGTCTCATTTACTCTTTATTTTTGGTTGGCTTAGAGATGGATTTTAGCTCGATTCCTCGGATGGGTAAGAAGGTCTTCACCATTGCAATTGTAGGAGCGTTTGTCCCCTTTCTTGTGGGTGTCATCTTATATAGCTACTGCGTGCCCGACTACAAGACATTCCCCAAGGGATTTCTCTTTTGGGGTGTGTCTTTATCTGTTACTGGCGTACCTGTTCTTGCTGATATCCTTGCAAGTCTAAAGCTGCTACACTCTGATATAGGAAGAACAGCTATGTCTGCTGCCTTGATCAATGGTATCCTCTCTTGGGTTCTTTTAGTCATTGGGTTGTCCGTCTCAACTAGTACTGGAGACAAAGCCCCAATTTCTTTGATCATGACCATAATTTTCATACTATTATGTTGTTATGTCATCCGTCCTGGAATTTTGTGGGTGATTAACCGAACAAAACAAGGAGAAGAGTATAGTGACACAACTATTTGCTTACTCCTCACGGGAGTTTTGGCCTGTGGTTTAGTCACTGATATATTAGGAGCTACCTCGATGGTGGGTGCATTTTTGTTTGGGTTAATTATACCGAGCCATGTTCTTGGGCATAGGTTCTTGGTGGTGCTACAAGGTTTTGTGGCCGACCTTTTGATGCCTGTCTACTATACGCTAAGTGGGTTTAGGTTTATAGCTGATGTCCTGATGAAAGGTCCATCGGTTTGGGTACTTAGTGGGAGTATCTTCTTGCTCTGCATATCAAAGTTGGCAACCATGATCATTGTTGCTTGCTTCATTGATATGCCTATCCATGAAGGAGTGTCACTTGGACTACTAATGAATGCCAAAGGTATATTGGCTGTCATGGCTCTAAACTTCGGATACGACCATCTGGTATACCCTCTCTCTCTCTCTCTCTCTCTCTCTACCACGTCACACACACCAGCGCTACTTTTGTAGTTTAGGTTAGTATAAAATGTATTTTTTTTTCATCAGGTTCTGGATGACACAGGGTACGCCATTATGTTTATTGCAGTGTTACTGATGACATTCGCAATTTCCCCTGTAATGCACTTCTTATACAAACCCACAAGGCGTTTCATGCCCAACAAGCGCAGGGCCTTGCAAAAGCTAACTCCAGATTCAGAGTTACGAGTTCTTGCTTGCGTACACGAATTGCAATCGGTCTCTGGCATTACAATTCTCCTCCAGACTTGTCATCCCACCAGAAGATCTCCCATTTGCGTCTTTGCCATGCAACTCATTCAACTCATCAACAACACCGCTGCCTTTCTCATCATTCATAGTCCCACCAGGTTAAACTAGAACACATATATTTCTTCTTCCTCTTCTTGTTTTTTGCCAAAATAGCTATGCCCCCTAAATTTTATTAATAGAAAATAATAAATAGAGTTGATGGGGGTAGACCTGATCACCTGACCATCACAAAAACAAGGAGGGGGACTTAAACCTTACCTCGAAAAAGCTTAAGAAAATAAATGGAAACGCATATACTACCTATCAGTCTTTGAAAGTTTGTAGACCTAATTCTTAGTTTCGCGCTGTCAGGTCTGGCTCAGAAAGTGGTAGAAGCAGAGCAGATGGACAAACAGAACTAATAATCGCCGCATTCCAGAATCTAGAGAGAGAGTGTGAGGGTGTTTCCGTGCAGCCCTTGACTGCTATGTCATCATATGATACCATGCATGAAGATATCTGCAGTGTGGCCGAAGACAAACGTGTCTCTCTTATAATCCTCCCATTTCACAAGCGACAAACGTTCCCCAACACATTTGATCAGAACAACCACAACAATAACCCTGAGTATAAACAAGTCAACGACAATGTGTTGGCAAATGCACCTTGCTCCGTTGGCCTTCTCGTGGATCAAGGGCTCGGTGCTATAATGCCTCCGGACCCTGATGAAAAATCAGATATGCCAATCCACATTGCCATGATTTTTATCAGCGGCCCTGATGATAGAGAGGCCTTGGCCTTTGCATGGAGAATGGGTATATATATCATTACTCTCCCATTTTTTCTCTCTTTTGTTCTGTGTTTTCTGCTCGGTCATTTAAAAATAATACTATCAAAATATTTTTTGGACAGCCGAAGATCCAAAGTCAAGTCTTGCTGTGCTGCGGCTGATACCAGGCGTAGAAGAAGCAAATCATGATGTGGTGGTGGTGGAGGAAAACGGGAAAATAACTATGGCAGCAGATCAAGACTTTGAGAAGCAAATAGACGATTCCTTCGTAATGGATTTTAAGTACAAGACTGCTGAAAAAGAAACGGTTGCATATACAGAAAGATGGATAAACAATGGGGCAGAAACTGTGGAGATAATAAGATCAATGGGGGTGAACTTTGACTTATACATAGTTGGAAGAGGCTTAGGAATGTTATCCCCACTGACTTCAGGATTTGAAGATTGGAGCGAGTGCCCCGAGCTAGGAGCTATAGGAGATCTTCTATTAACATCGGATTTTTCTGCAAAAGCTTCAGTGTTGGTGGTGCAACAATACGCCGGTTTTAATGGAGATGGAATAGCAACGCCACTTAGCTCTGAAGATTATGGAGATAATGTTGGCCGTAGGTTTCTTTAGATTTCACCTGGATTTTGTTGCATAAACAGATAACCGGAAGTCGTTTTTTTTTTTCCAATTGATGTATTCTTCCCATCGAGTAAACTGATTTTTATCAGCTTCTAATAACAACCCTCAATTCTGTTTTTTTTTTTTTTTTTTCATTTAAACAAAAAACATTCAGGAAGAGCTTGTTGTATACTCCCTCCGTCCCGGACCTTGGTGCCTAGTTTGACTTTTCACGTAAATTAAGGAGAGAGTATTATATTGAAAGTGTTGTGAGTGTGAAAATAAAATAGGAGAGAGAATGAGTGGAGGGAATAGTAAATTATAATGGTGTTGTGAGTATTAAAATAATGTAGGAGAGAGAATGAGTGGAGGGAATAGTAAAGATTCCTTTCCATTTTAGGAAATGTGCACGTAGGTTTGGGACGCCCAAAATGAAAAGTGTGCACGTAGGTATGGGACGGAGGGAGTATATACTAGAACCACTAGATTTTAGGAAACTCTTTGATGCCGCAACAATCGTGCTGTATCAACCTCCGTCCAGCAACAAGATTGATTTCATAGCTTTTGACCTGAAACACAGAACCCACGACTAGCCAGAATGGTCTCCGGCGAAGACCCTCGGACGTGAGAGTAAGTATGGTGAATTGAGAGCTAAGTAATTATAATAAACAAGAGTATTCAGAATAACAAATAGCAATTACCTTAAAACTGTTGAAGTTGTGGAGTATTTATAGGCGTTGATATGTGCTATAATTGGAGTAGGATTGTATGAAATCCCTAGAATCACAGATCAAATTTATATGAGAGATCGTGTCCATATATAACTCCTGATTTGTAGGGAGTCCGTTATGGAAAGAGTTGCTGGTGTGCTATGACTCTGTAGGTCGACATGCATTTGGTAGGTCGAGGTCGCCTGCATGTATCATGGTCGACCTGACGGCTTGATATAGCCGGCTAACACTGGTACGAGATGCGGATCGTATGTCGGACAAAGCTAGGTCGGGACCTAACTAGGTCGGACAATGAGCTAGGTACACTACTAGAATCAGGCTTCTTACCGACGGACATTTCCGTCGGTAATTCTCCATATCCGTCGGTAAATGGGCATTACCGACGGTAATAGTCCGTCGAATTTCGTCGGAAATAATTCGTTGGTAATACCGACGGACCATTTCCGTCGGTGATACCGGCGGATAGTCCGTCGGGAAACAGAAAATTCCGCCGAAAATTGTCCGTCGGAAAGCAGGTACGCCGGCCGGTTTGTCGGAGCAATTGCCGGATGTTACCGACGGACATTTCCGTCGGTAAATATTAAAATAATAAAATATTAAAAACACTTACCGACGGTTAAATCCGTCGGAAAAATTAATATTTACCGGCGGATATGTCCGTCGGCAATTTGAAACATTTCCGGCGGATATGTCCATCGGTAATTAATTTTATTTTTTGTGTTTTTAATTATTTACCGACGGAAATATCCGTCGGTAATTTGACCAGATTTTTTTTAAAAAAATTCTATTTTATTATTAAAACCACTTGTAAACCTGTCAAACCTGTTTTAAACAAATCCCAACATAAAAGAAACACAAACAACCTACAAACAAAGGGAAAAGGGGTAATGAGAAAGGGATAAGGGGTAATGGGAAAGGGAAAGGGAAAAGGGAAAGGGAAAATGTTTTGTTTGAACATCAAATAAAGTGAAACTGTATCAAACAACCTAAAGCGAAAGGGGAAAGGGGAAAAGGAGAAAGGGGAAAGGGAAAGGGGAAAAGGAAATTGTTTCGCTTGGGGAAAAGGGAAGGGAAAGGGAAAGGGAAACAAAATATATTTGTTTACATTACATGCCAGCCAAATAAAATGAATGTCAATCAACCACGACCCCGACCACGAGCGCTGCCGCTACCGCTACCGCTACCACCGCCACTACCACCGCCACTTCGCCTAAGGTATTGACCGACTGACTCATCAGAAGCGTTACCGCTATTACGTGGCTGTGACTGTGGCTGTGATTGCAAATTCATGGTAGCCAAGTATTGTTGCATGCGCTGCTCAAGCTGTTGCTCCAATATACTCTGCACCTGGGCCTCCACCTGGGTGTGCATCTGGGTCTGCAATTGGAGTGCACACTGGGCCTCCACACAGGCTGCATCGGCTCTGGATCAGCTCCACTCGCCTCTCAACCTCTCTGTTGACCCGATCATCAAACGCTTCTTGATCCACATGATGACTGCCGCCGGAGGAAGAAGATGAAAAGTATTGCGTAGTAGGGCTGCGGAATGGCATGTTAAAATACCCCGCACCATGTCCTCCGAATCCAGGCAAGTGGTCTCCCTGTGGTTGCTTGTCTCGGAGGACAATGGCCGCTCAAAGCTTTTCACGAAAGGCGGGCCGCTCGGTGCTCTCAGGAGCCAAACTTCCTTCTTCAATAGCCTCCTCGCGAGCCCGCCTATCATACTCTTCCTGAAAAAATAAATAATACATTATACACTATGGTAGAAAATAATATTTCTTTAACTAAATAATTTATAATTTACTAATAGAAAATACTATTAACACTTACATAAAGGGTCTGGTAATAAGGGTTGACCCATTGTGGCCCTGAGCCATCAGCAGCCTCCGCAGTATGTGTAGCCAGAAACACAGCAGCAGCATCAGCCTCATCATCTCCGTGTTTCTTACGCTTAACATACAAAAAAATTAAAACTTTAAAAAGCCTATCAAATAATAACAATATATGAATCAAATAGAGTATTGCTTAATTTACAAACGGATAATAAATGAAGTAAGTTTACCATTTTGGACCAAGTCTCGCTGAAGTTAATTGATCCTCCAGTGTGCACACTCCCCCGCCCCTCTTGTGAGTTCCTATTCTTCTTTGCAATTTCTGATTTTTTTTGAAATTTCTCACTGTTCCAATAGGCTTCCCACTGCTCCCACGCACCAGTGGAGAAATTAGCTGGAGGCAAACCATCATTTAGCCACTTTCTTTTCATGTCGTACACTTTCCCAGCGTACCGCTTAGCAACCAATTTCTTGAAAGCCGCCTCGATTTGAACGTCGATAAACCCAGGGCATGAATATATGTGCTACAAAAATAGTAAAAGTATTTAAATACACAAGGGAATAGTCTACAAACTTTACAAAGGAAAGATAATTAAGTAATTTTACCCGAAACTGGCTATACCAGATAGCGTACACCTCTTTTGATATTGACTTTGGGGTGGGATAAAATTCCTCAAAATTATACCCACTGAATTAATCCCCAAACCATCTAGCAGGATCTTGACAACCACCATGTATAAACCTATAAGATATTAATTGAAAAACAATATATCAATATATATACAAATAAAAAGACAATAATAAAATGTAAACATTATATATATGACATTTACAATTAAATAATACTTACTGGCCACTGGGAGAGATAGATATTTCCATTTTTTCTTCCTCATTAATAATTGCGTCCAAATTAACCCGTCCGGATGGTTCACTAACTGGAACACTAGAGCTTACATTACCTTGACTGCTCAAATCATCATCACTACGTCCTGAACCAGACGTAGAGCCCCTCCCTCCATTCCTTGGTGAAACAAGACGATGGACAAAACCCGCAACCTTCCCTCTCTTTGAACGATTGCCACCTCGACCCGACATATCTAAACTAGTATATTATATATACAAATAAAAACAATATATCAATATATATACAAATAAAAAGACACTTCATTTAGGTTTATTGATATCAAACCCTAACCCTAATTCACACCGGCTTCTGGAACTATTTAATTTTCAGAATTTTCAACACAAATTGGTCTCGGTAGTCGGTTTAGGTGGATGTGAATAATTTTAAATATTAATATTTAATTTTTTGTTGTTAAGTATATCATTCTCTAGGGTGAAAGGACAATTCATGTCCATTAGGTTTAGAATTGGGGTCGGCTTCCATCCCATACATTATACACATATGAATTGCAAATATCACTTTGTCTACTTGCTTTATAATCGAAAATCAAGCAATTTTAATAGACAATAATGATATTTACAAATCATATAATCGTGCATAATTTTTATTTTTATTCATTACCATAACATGCATTGATGCTGCAGGAATTGTGCTTATCAGTAATCCTTCACGTGGCAGGACCAATCACCTGGCTCCTTGACCTGAAATCAGAACCCACGACTAGTCGGATGTGTCTCTGGCGAAGACGCTCGGGCGTGAGAGTAAGATAACGGTGTATATAACTCAAAATGTATTGAATAATGAATTCAGATAACAAAATGGCAGTTACCTTTCACCGTTGGTAGTGATGATGTATTTATAGGGGATGACCGTTGTATTTTTGGTGGTGCTACATGAGCTCCGAGATTTTAGGGACAGTTACAAGTAATGTGAACGTGTCCTATAACGGCTCCTGATTCGTAGGGAATCGGTTATGGAAAGGTTTGACTTCACGTACATTCGTCTGCTAGGTCGACACTTGTGGATTAGGTCGAGGTCACCATTTAAGGAATAGTCGACCTGACTGACGGGTAGAGCATGGTTCGTACCCGAATTGTAGTATGGATCATGAGGTCGGACTAAGTTAGGCCGGGACCTGGTAGGTCGGACATGGACTTAGTCGACGGATACTTGAGATGGGCTTTGGGCCTTGCTCTGGTTGGGCTAGCTTCATTGAGAATGTGGGCGTCAAGGTTACCTGTGATTGGGCTTTATTCATTTGGCCCAACTCGACACTTTTGGTATGTTCAGTGGCCCCCAACTTTCGAGTTGACTTTGTCGGCTTGGAAGTTAAGGAAATCTTTGATGAGAATTGCTTTACTCGCAGGTCGCTACTCATATTGATACTTTAGTCGACCAAAATGACGTGGCATGATCCCGGACGTCGGCGATGAACGGTCAGAGATGAAGGAGCGCCGCTTTTCAGTAATGATTTCTATTCTGACGCTTGGTAGTCTTACTCGAAAACCGCTTCAGCGTTTAATTTTGGAAAATTAATTTCGAATTTCTTTTCCCACTCCAAATTTGGGAAAATATAAATACCAAAAATCCCCCTTTGAAACGAATTCTTACCGTCTTCAAACTCTTCTTCCTCGGCGATAATTGCGGAATTGCAGCAAGATTTAACCCAGGTTTACGGCTTTGGTAACGGATTCCCCCTCTGCGATCAATCAAGGTATTTCCCTTGTACATTTGCTTTAGGGTTTTCAATTCATGCTCTATTTTTATTTTCGCCATGGCTAGAACCTTCCGTAGTGAACCTGGCGCTTGGTATGGGTACTGCACTGTTAACCGTAGGGTGTATAAGAACGTGAACGGTGAGTGGAGAGTGATATCCTTGGATGAATGCGCCTCTATCTTGACTAGGTGGGAGTTGAATTTCAGTGAGATAGGTTTGCCCGTTGTAGGGGACGCTGAAAATCTAGTAGTCGATGATTCAAATATCGTCACTTTCCATCTGTTCCATGAACTACTCGACCATATCACCTTGTTTTATGTTAGGGACGTCCATAAACCTTCCTTCCTTAGAAATAGAATAGGTTTTCCAGGGAGTCTAGGTGTCGCCCTTAGGTAGGTCGGCGAATGTGATCATAGGATCGACTCCCTGCTTCCTCTTTTGTTTGTACAGATATGACGACTCAAGGTGGAGTTGCAGCTTCAACTTCTTCAAGTCCTCGAATAGTGGATGCGTTTGGCTCCTCTGTTGTACCGGGGAAGAATGAGAGAGGATATATACCCAGTAGGCCTCTTCGAGGAAAGAAAAATATGGAGTCCCGATATGACATGGTTTATGATTTCTGTGGAGTAAGTAGAGCGGATTATAGGGTAACCATCTTTAGTAAGGCGGATTTTATGGCTAAGTTCCGTACCAGCTTCACTACTGATGCCACTAGGGTGGCCTTCTTTTATGGACAGTTTGAGGCGGGGTTGAGGTTGCCCTTAGATCCCTTTATCAACGAATTTCTGGAGTGCATGGATGCTCTTCCCCTTCAGCTTGGGGCCAACACTTGCAGGGTACTAGTGTGCTTTGCCATGGTATGTAGGTTTCTAGGCCATGAGCCTTGCATGAGAGTCTTCAAGGAATTTTTTGCTCCAAAGCTCGACAAGGCTGATTGGGGGATTAGCACTCCTTCTAAACCCAACTCCCCAAAGCTATTTGCCAATCTTCCCAATAAACATAGCGGTTGGAATTCCCATGTGGTAGTTGTAGAGAGTAGGCTGGGATGGGAGTTCCCTTTGCCAAATAACGAGTCTGACGTTATTGACGAGGAGAATTACTGGGAGCCTCCATGGCACCAAACTTTGTATAGGAAACTGTGCGCATTGGTCAAGAAAGGGCCCATTAGCTGGGAGGTGCTAAGGATGACCAAGTACAACTATATCCAGGCTGGAATGATGCCTGGGGATGGAGTGGTAGAACCCCTTATTCCTGTGTTGAGAGGCCAGGTATATCCAGACTTGGTTACTCATTCCTTGGGTAGGTTGAAGGAGAACTGTCAATTTTGTCAGAAGAACGAAAATTATTGCAAAGACCACGGAGAGCATATTGGTGGTAAGGGTTTACTTGACCTGCATTCATTAGCTCGTCCACTGTTAACTTGCATAAGTAACTTATTATTGGCACATAGAGTTATTTTGAGCTGCATACACAACTCTTAGCTCGTCCGTTGCCTGCTCGTATGTAGAACTTAGTTAGCTCGTACATAGAACTATTTCGAATTGCAACTCTGTACTTATCAAATTGCCTGCTCGTATGTAGAATTAGTTAATTCGTACATAGAACTGCTTTGAATCGTATCAATTACCTCGCCAATTGTTTACTCGTAGAACTGTTTAGCTCGTACATAGAACTGCTTTGAATTGCCGAGCTAACACTTGATTACTTTGATGTCGTGTAGTTTTAACTCCCGAACAAGAAGCGAATATGGTGCGTATTGTTGGGGTTTCTGATAAGAAGAAAGCCAAGAGGGCTCATGGGGCTGCCAATGCTAAGGCGAGCAGAGAGAGAGAAGCTGCTACGAGGAACAATCTGCTCCCGAAGGATGTTGCTGGAATGATCCCAATGGAAGAGGTCGAGCTGGAAGACCCTTTGCAGAGTGGCACCCAATCCAATGATGCTAATGAAGGGGGTGACGAGTCCCACAGGTCAGTTAGGGCAAGTCTGAGCTCCGACCCAAATCAAGATGCCAATGTGGAGACCTCTGGAGACAGGATGGCGGGGGCTAACCCTTTACAGGTTGTCAATGTTGATGATGATGACATGGAGGAAGATGAGGACGATCGTCCTCTGAGCTCGAAGAAGAGGTCCCGATCTGAGAAGGGAAAGTCTGTGTCTTCGAGCCAATTGCCTCCACCAACTTCCTCTCCCCCTAGTAAAGAGTCTCTGGATGAAAAGATGAGGAGATTGAGTGACGTTCCTCCACTAGCAGGGGTCAACAGATTGAGCCGCCGTTATCCCGACATGAGCCTGGGCCAAGTTATTGTTAGGAGGGCAATAGATGTCGACCTCTTAGCTCATTTCGCTGATAAGGGGATCACCCCGAGGAATTTTCAGCTCGTTACGGGATGGCTCATTGTGAGGTAATTTCTCACTTTCCTTTTCGCCTAGTCGCTTGTTCTTTTACTCGACCAACTCGACTTCCGAGCTAACTCTTCTTTGATTTCCTTTGATGCAGAATCTTACTATGGTCGAGCAAGTTAAATGCTCTTGGAGGGCCTCCATTGAGAGGGAGAGGCAGGCTCTTAAAGACTTATCCAAGAAGTCCCAAGAGCTGTCTGAGCTAAGGGAGAAATTTAATGACTTGGACAACTCATATGACGCCATGGAGATGGTCAAGAAAAAAGCCTTGGTAGATCTTGAAGCTGCTGAGTCCAAGCTCAAGGAGGCGGAGGTAGAAAGAGATGCTGAGAAGAAGGAGTTGGGGAAAACTCAGACTGAGCTGGCAACAGTTTCGAAGCTTCTGAAGGAGAAAGACACTTTCTTAATCGAGCTGCAGGAAGAGCGCCGACTTGAACGGGGAAAATGGCAAGAAGACCTTCAGCCGCCGTTACCGCCGCTGCTAAGGATCTTTGCTGAAGCTACCATTGATAAATTCAAGGAGAGCGATGAATATTATAATACCATTGTATCCAAAGCTCAAGACTTTCTGGAGGTGGGCAAAAGGCATATGGCGCGCCGGGCCTTAGTAGATCCCACGGCTGAAGTTACCCTCGAGCAGTTAGCTCGTTGGTTTTCTGAAGCCCAATATGACATGACGGCCCGTGGTGGACACTCCATGGTTCCCTATCTTGAGAATGATTTGGCTTTCATCTCCCAGGAAGACCAAGAGGACGGCTGTGAGAAGTGGGAAGCTCCCCCAATTGCCGAGAGAAATTTTGATGTTGTTTTGCAAGAGCTTGAAGACGCCGCCACTATGGAAGAAGAAAGTGAGCAGGTATATTCAGAGTCGGGTAAACCTTTAGACCCTCAGCAACAAGGAGATAATGGGGAAGGTCGAGCTGCTACTGACGACCAAACTGATGCTGGCCTGGACCCTTGAGTCATTTGTTTGAATTGTAATGAACAAGTCTTAAACAATGTTTTGCTTTTTTGTTTTGAAATTTATTTGAATGCCTTGGCCCAGTTTTTGGGAGGCATAGAAACATGTAATCATATTTTTGCAAGTCTCAGCCCGCTTTTGGGAGACTTAAACATGTTTAATCTTAGCTGACTACATATCCTTGTATGTTTCATGCCTTTAATTTCAGCATATATATGTCGAGCTAGATATATTAGGAAGAGTCGACCTAAGCCTTGTAAGAATTCAGAAACGAGGTTGATTTAAGGTTGAACCTGTTTAGAGATGGCATAGGGTAGAGCTCATTAGAACGAATTCGACCTTGGATCGGACTTGTTATGAGACTAAAGCTGACTAAGAGTCGAGCTAATTAAAACAAAGTCGACTATGAGTCGGACTTGTTAAAAGAATAAAGCTGATTAAGAATCGAGCTCATAAGAATGAAGTCGACGTTGAGTCGGACTTGTTAAAAGAATAAACCTGATTAAGAATCGAGCTCATAAGTACGAAGTCGACGTTGAGTCGGACTTGTTAAAAGAACAAAGCTGATTAAGAATCGAGCTCGTTCGAACTAAGCTGACTGGGAGTCGAGCTAGTTAAAACCAGTATTGCACAACATTGGTCGAGCAAAACAACATTCTTATTGAAGTACGAACACGCTTACATTAATCTGAAAACTAGAACTAAAACAAGCTTGAACTTGGAAGTTGAAAACTAGAAGTAGTATCTGATGAGGTGAGTGGCGTGCCAAGGATGTTTCAACTCTTCTCCCCCAGGATGAGCTATCATGTAGGTTCCTTCCTTGACGAATCGAGTGACTATGTAAGGACCTTCCCAGTTGGGAGACAGCTTATTTTGCTGAGTTCTCCTTCCCGTTGCTTCAATCTTTCTCAACACGTGGTCTCCTACTTGGAATGATCTTGCCTTGAACTTCTTGTCGTGGTAACTTTTAGTTCGCTGCTTGTAGTTGACCATTCGAAGGTAAGCTGTATCTCGCTTCTCGTCAACTAGATCCAAGTCGATCAATCTGTTGATGTCATTCTCGCTCCCGATTGAAGAAAGTCACTCTAGCGAGGGAAATCTCGAGCTCGGCGGGTGCCATGGCCTCTCGATCCATATGTAAGAGCAAATGGGGTTTCCCGTAGGCCCCGAGTGGTTGTTCGAACCGCCCCGAAGAGCAAGGGGGAGTTCGTCCCAACCAGCTGTTGCGTCGACCTACGAGTCCCGTCTTGAGTGCGTCAACTAGTTTATTCGCTGCTTCAGCTTGCCCATTTCCTTGAGGATAGGCGACAGAAGATTGCCAATGTTTGATCCCTACCCGATTCATCTCTGCTTCGAAGGCTCTGGAGAACTGCAATCCGTTGTCTGATACTATGGCTCGAGGAAAACCAAATCGACACCAAATGAAATCGTGAATGAAGTTGATAGCATTCTCCTCTGTGATGCGAGCTAATGGTTTGGCCTCAACCCATTTAGTGAAGTAATCTATGGCAACGATCACATACTTGCAATTTCCCCGGGCGGGTGGGAAGGGTCCAATCAAGTCGACACCCCACTTGTCAAATGGCCAAGTTACAATCACTGGAGTCTGCTCGGTGGTAGGCATATGAGGTAAGTTGGCAAACCTTTGGCATTGATCACATTGTTGAACAAAGTTATGAGTATCGGCTCTCGTGTGCGGCCGATAATACCCCAAAGTGATTAACTTGTCAGCAGAGTCCTGCCCCGGTGTCCGCCACAAATCCCACTGTGTACTTCATGTATCAATAGGGCGACCTCTTGAGGGTGGATGCACTTTAGCAATGGTCGAGTGTAGGATCTTCTGAACAGATTGCCTCCTTGAATGACGTATCTCGGAGCTTTCTTTTTGATTGCTCGAGCTTTCTTCTCGTCATCGGGCAGCTCGCCACTTTCTATGTACGCCTTCATTTCTTCGATCCAACACTTCTCATAAGCCCAGTTTCTTAAAGTGTCCTCTACACACTGAATTTTTATTCTCTCATAAGCCGGATTTTCGAGGAAAGAGATGGGCTCTTCATGTGGCTCATCTGAAGTGGCTAATTTCGAGAGGAGGTCGGCTAGCTCGTTGTCTTCCCTTCCAATCCTCTGAATCTCCCAGAATTCCAAATCCTTTATTAGCTCCTTCACCAGGTCGCAGTATTTGATCAGAGTGGAACTAAGCACCTCGTACTCGCCTCTGACCTGGTTGACTATCAGTTGGGAATCACAATAAGCCATGATTTTAGTTGCTCCAAAACACTTGGCGTATTCTATGGCTGCTATCAAGGCTTCGTATTCAGCTTGATTGTTGGAAGCATCGAACTTGAACCTTAGTGACTCCTCATACACCGTTCCAGATTCTGGTTCAATTAGCACTATCCCTACTCCGCTGACACTCTTGGTGGCTGACCCATCTGAGTAGACCTTCCAACAATCATCGGGTAGATTAATAGCGACTTGGGACTCTGGCTCTTTCCCCTTGGTTTTCTCTCTTGGAGCTCGCTGTTCGCTGTCTTCCTTGGTGAACGTAAGCTCGACCAAGAAATCTGCTAGAGCTTGAGCTTTCAGCGCCTTTCGAGGTCTATACTCAATGTCAAATTCAGTAAGGGCAATTGACCAATTGAGCAGTCGACCTGAACTCTCCGGCTTGTGTAATATTTTTCTCAAGGGTGCATTAGTCAGTACTACGATAGGGTGAGCCAAGAAATAAGCTCGCAGCTTCCTTGAAGCTACGACTAGAGCATAGGCGACTTTCTCAGCATTGTAATACCTGCTCTCTACATCTGATAAGGCTTTGCTGATGTAGTATACTGGTTTTTGAAGCCCTTCCTCTTCTCTGATCAAGACTGCTGCAACTGACTTGTCCCCCACAGACAGATATACGAACAAGGTTTCACCAGTGGTCGGGCTACTCAGGAGGGGTGGAGTAGCGAGGTAGTCTTTCAGCTGTTGGAACGACGAATGACATTCGGTCGTCCATTCAAAATTTTTTGTCCCCCTCAACGCTTTGAAAAAGGGGAGAGACCTCTCTGCTGACTTGGATATGAAACGACCAAGAGCTGCTACTCTTCCGTTAAGTCGTTGCATTTCTTTGATACTGGTGGGAGCCTTCATGTCGACTAAAGCCTTTATTTTTTCTGGGTTAGCTTCTATGCCCCGTTGAGACACCATAAACCCCAGGAACTTACCAGCTGCTACTCCAAAGACACACTTTCTGGGATTGAGCTTCATGTCGTTTGCTCTCAAGTTGGCGAATGTTTCTTTTAGGTCGACCATGTGACGTCTGGCCTTAGTTTTGATGACCATATCGTCAACGTAGGCCTCCATGTTTCGGCCAATTTGAGAGGCAAAGACCTTGTTCACCATGCGCTGATAGGTCGCCCCGGCATTCTTCAATCCAAACGGCATCATGTTGTAGCAGTAGATGCCTCCAGCCGCCTGAAATGCCGTCTTTACTATGTCGTCCTCATGCATCTTAATCTGGTGGTACCCTGAGTAAGCGTCGAGGAAACTGAGGGTGGAGTGACCAGCAATAGAATCAACTAGTTTGTCGATTCTTGGAAGAGGATAGCTGTCCTTCGGGCAGGCGAGATTTAGAGTGGTGAAGTCGACACACATCCGCCATTTGCCATTTGATTTCTTCACCATGACCACATTGGCCAACCACGTTGTGTGAGTGGCCTCCTTGATTATCCCTGCACTTAAAAGTTTTTGTACCTCAGTTTTTATGGCTTCCTCCTTATCACGAGCAAAACTTCTCAATTTTTGGGGTCTAGGCTTTATGGTCGGGTTGACCTCAAGTCGGTGAACGGCGACCTCCCCCTTGATTCCCCTCATGTCTTCTACTCTCCATGCGAAGACGTCATTACTTTCCTTGAATAGCTCAATGATTTCTGCTCGCTCTTCGACAGATAGCTGCTTCCCAATTTGAATTTTTTGGTCGGGGTAGGAAGGGTTAGTGATTACTGACTCAAGCTCATCCACAACCTCTAACTCTGGACCATCTCTGAACTGCAGGGTTTCAATGATGATTTCTCTGACCCTTTGTCTCTCCTCGGCCCCCAGGTGTGGAGCTTCTTCTGCTATCATATCATCCAGCTTATTTGCAACCTCGCTGGTGGTGGTGGTGGCCCCCGAGTTTTGTCGATCTGGAGGCATAGGTTGCCTATGAGGACTTGGTCGACCATAGATACATATGGATCAACCTCTGTGGTTTCAGAGTGACATGTCGACTCAATCATGACCTCATCATTTGAGCGATAGGTCGACTCCTCCACATTGGTGATTGTTGACAGTCGAGTAGTTTTGGTGACCGACTGGGACAGCTTTAAATAACCATCTGCCGTTTCAATCTCTAACTCTCTCTTCTTTCTTTCCCGAAGAACATGGTCCAAGTAGGCTCGAGCTGTGTCTTGTACGCAGCCTACTCCAGCAGTGTGGGGAGCTTGACTCGGCGATGAGGTATTGATGCCACCATTCCCGGTGCGACACGGCCAGAATACCAAGGATAGCGGCATAGTCATTGTTCACATCTATCACAATAAATTGTACCTTTGATACGACCACAGTAAGTGCTTGGCCTAGGTCGACATCGAGCTCTATCGGCCTTTAGCATCAACTCGATGGTTGGTGAAGCCCTCCAACTTGCCGTCATATCTTTCAAGCTGCTCGTCATTAAGACCCATCTCTTTGAAAGTCTTGTAGAACAAAATATCCTTACGGGCCCCGTGTCGACTAAGAGTACGCTCGTCGTACATCCGTCTATGAGACACAGGATGACAAGAACTTGCTCCCTAGCCGCCATATTGGTTGCCAACTCATGGGGGTAAGGCGATCACCTCATCTCGACATTTCTCCTTGGAGGCATATGTGGGGCCTTGCTTGAGTTGAAAAATTTTGTGCTTGATGACGGTGTTACTGGCTTGCTCTGTAATGACCCCCAGATTCAATCTAGGTTGCCTCGGTCCCTGTTGTCCACCTGCAGGCTGCTCGCCTCCACCAGTTTGAGGCCTCTTCACATATGCATCGAGTCTTCCCTGCTCGACCATTCTTTGAATAATGCGTTTCAAGCCTAGACAATCCTCCGTGAGATGACCCGTGTCCTTATGGTAATCACAAAAGATTTGTCGCTGTCCCTTTCTGAACTTGTTGCCTGGGTTCATTGGGGCAGGTGGAGCCAACTCGACTGCATTCAGGATTTCAGTTCGACTCACCGTTAGGGGAGTGAAAGTCTCGGGCACCTTCTCTGTCGCCCTTGTCCTGTTCTTGCCATTTTTATTGTTTCCTCCATTCTTGTTGGAGTCCTTCTTGTCATCAGCGACCTCAGTCTTGGGGCCTTTTCCATTCTTCTTCTCTTTTCTCTCCTCGGAAAGTGCGACATTGTATACCTTTTTGAACAACTCCTGTCGAGTTGTGACTGTACGAACTGTGAGTTCATAATCCATGTCTGCCGAGGAAATACCATTCCTGAAGCAGTTGATAACTTCCCTGTCAGTGAGATCTTCCTCGATCTTATCCACCATCTCCTTGAACTTGGTGAAGTAGCTCATTGAGCTTTCATTTTTAGCTTGCACCAAGTTGCTTAGATCAGTAACCGTCACTTTTCGAGCTCCAGCAGTCGAGAAGCGATCTAGGAATTTTGTTCTTAAACACGTCCAGGTGGTGATGCTACCAGCCGCCAAACTATTGAACCATGTCAAGGCTGCCCCTGTGAGTGTGCTTATGAGGGCTTTGCACATATTGTCGTCTTCATTGGCGACAAAACACATCGTGGCTTCCAGGTGTGCTATGTGATTCTTGGCATTGGTTGCCCCTGAGTACTTTTCCAATAGGGGCAATCTGAAACTAGGAGGAGGTCGACTGTCTCTCATCTCCTTGGATAGAGGTCGAAGAGCAAAGTCAACTCGTTCAACCTTTCCAGTATCCTTTTTCTTCTCTTCCTCCCATTGTTCGAACTTTCTCTTCCACTGGAGCCACTCCCTAGCATCAGGTCTGTCCTCTCCAACAGGGGGAACAGCATTCGACCTTTGGCCCTCGCTTCTGGGTGGAGTCATTTGTCTGCTTCTCCTGTCTCTGTGGGAAGGAGCTCTTTCCGATCGAACTGGAGATCTTTGCCTGTCATTCCTTTGTGGCGACCTGCGCCTATTACCCCCGAGTGGCGACCTGCGCCTCTCGTCTCTTATAGGCGACCTGCGCCCATTCCTGTCCCTATGGGATCCTGATCTTTGTGTCCGGGCAGGGGAACCACGTCGGCTTCTATTGGCCTCTAAATGCGTCCTCAAATCTGATTGAGCCTCCTTTTGCCAAAAAAAAAAAAAAAAAAAATTTGATTGAGCCTCCTGCTCTCTATTTCTGGTGAGGCTAGCCCTTAAGTCATTACTCGGAACATGGACAGGCGATTGAGGTCGGACTACCATCCTATGATCGGCATTTTGACCCACACCCTCATTGGGCCTAACACTCCTGGCCTGCTGCCTGTTTGAGGTTTGAGAGGGAGCCACCCTCTCCGATCTTATGTCTGCCTTCTCAGCCTCCTCTATTGCCAATAGCTCGGCCAAAATCTGGGCTCGCTCCAATAACATTTCCTTCCTGCTCAATGGGTTGGATGAGGGACTGCCCTATTTCCAACATTCACTGGCCGAGTTGGGCGCTTAGGGAGGTGGAGCTCCTTGTCCCTCCATGTGTCTTTTCCCCCTTCTCGTATCCTGGGCAATCCCGCCATCCAACAACACCGGTAGAGCGTGTTGCTCTACCATGAGGGCGATTTGGTGGGGGAGGAGGCAGATTTGCGTTTTCAGCATTGGTGTTGAAATCTGCGTTGGTGTTGGCATTCACCTCATTGAGTTCATCAGAAGCTTCTGTCACATGCCCGTCTGGGGTTACCATTGTTGTAGGTTGATGAGACCTTCGAGGTCAAGCTAAAGCACAGTTCCCGGCAATGGAACCAAGCGATCTTTGCGGGAATTGTGCTTATCGGTAATCCTCCACGTGGCGGGACCAATCACCTGGCTCCTTGACTGAAATCAGAACCCACGACTAGCCGGATGTGTCTCCGGCGAAGACGCTCGGGCGTGAGTAAGATAACGGTGTATATAGCTCAAAATGTATTGAATAATGAATTCGAGATAACAAAATGGCAAAGTTACCTTTCACCGTTGGTAGTGATGATGTATTTATAGGGGATGACCGTTGTATTTTTGGTGGTGCTACATGAGCTCCGAGATTTCAGGGATAGTTACAAGTAATGTGAACGTGTCCTATAACAGCTCCTGATTCGTAGGGAATCGGTTATGGAAAGGTTTGACTTCACGTACATTCGTCTGCTAGGTCGACACTTGTGGATTAGGTCGAGGTCACCATTTAAGGAATAGTCGACCTGACTGACGGGTAGAGCATGGTTCGTACCCGAATTGTAGTATGGATCATGAGGTCGGACTAAGTTAGGCCTGACACAGTAGGTCGGACATGGACTTAGTCGACGGATACTTGAGATGGGCTTTGGGCCTTGCTCTGGTTGGGCTAGCTTCATTGAGAATGTGGGCGTCAAGGTTGCCTGTGATTGGGCTTTATTCGTTTGGCCCAACTCGACACTTTTGGTATGTTCATGCATAATGTTGATCAATAAACAAGATGAGAGTCGTTATCATCCACAACTATCAAAACCCTATCTCAGCTTAGACCAAGAAAGACAGAGCAAACAAGTTCTCGACTGTTTGAAGCGAAAGGATTTTCTACATTTAATATAGGTTTTCGGTTTCCTTTGTCCTTCTCTCTAAGGATCTCAAACATCACGGACCATGTTCTTGACGATTACTGTTTACTCTTTTTGGTGGTATACGGTCACAAGTAAAAACAAGGTAACAGTATAACACCAGTGAAGAGAAAACAAAGCTTTCCTCCAATTTTTTCAATCTCCACCTTCCATTTATCCAAGATCCTGATTGCAGAATCTTCCTCATGAGCTTGAAAGCTGGCGGTGTTGCCCTCAATCTCACGGTTACTTTGCATGTTTTGCGAAGCAACCATGAGATTGAGAGCAACACCGCCTTTCATGCTCATGAGGAAGATTGAATCGAGATCTTGGGTAAATGGAAGGCGGAGATTGAAAAAATTGGAGAAAAATTCTGTTTTCTCTTCACTGGTGTTATACTGTTACCTTGTTTTTACTTGTGACCGTATACCATCAGTAAGAGAAAACAAACACTGACAAGAACATGGTTGTGATGTTTAAGATCCTTAGAGAGAAGAGGACAAAGAAAACTGGAAAAGCTCTTATTAAACAGAAAATCATTTGCTCAAACATTGGAGAACTTATTTGCTCTATCTTTTTTGATCAAAGATGGACAGATTTTGATAGCTGTGGGTGAGAAAGACTCTCATCTTATTTATATATATACATATATGTATATTTTTATTTTTATTTTTATTTTTTATTTTTTATTTTATTTTTTATTTTTTTATTATATTTATTATTATTATTTATTATTATTATTATTATTATTATTATTATTATTATTATTATTATTATTATTATTATTATTATTATTATTATTATTATTATTATTATTATTTTATTATTATTATTTTATTATTATTATTTATTTATTTTATTTATTTATTTATTTTGTTTTTTTTATTTTTATTTTTGTTTTTTTATTTTTTTTTATTTATTATTATTATATTTATTATTATTATTATTATTATTATTATTATTATTATTTATTATTATTATTTATTTTATTTATTTATTTATTTTGTTTATTTATTTTTATTTTTTATTTTATTTTTTATTTATTTTTATTTTATTTTTTATTATTATTATTTATTATTATTATTATTATTTTATTATTATTTATTTTATTTATTTATTTATTTATTTTGTTTTTGTTTTTGTTTTTTTTATTTCATTTTTTTACTTATTTTTTTTTATTTTATTATTTTTTATTTATTAATTTTATACATTCACCCCCTCACTCTCCCTTTGACTATACATAACATGAAGCATATAAACATTTATAAAAACAATCACAAATCCTTGTCCGGATAAACAATGGTTACAGTTTGCACAGAGGAGACAAACAGACCAAATAGCTCATAACAATAAGCACATATTCTATTATCTATATTACAATCAAACATAAAACTGAGCCTAAATTAATATGCTATCTGAAGTCCTTTGAGAAATCTTGTGATGGTGTTTGAGAAATAGAAAGGAGAAATCCTTACCAGAAATTAGGAAAGAATCGACGGCAACGGCGGCGAATGGCTGTGACAAATGAGAGAGAGAGAGAGAAAGTGAGAGAGATAAATCGAGTGTTGGAATCCCGAAAATCTTGCTATTATGTTTAAGTAAATAAAAAATGTTTAAAAAAAGGGTAAAAGCATGTTATGTATAGAACTTTAATCCAAAAGGAAATGGAATGAGTGGAATGCCAAAATAATATAAACTTGTCACTTTGAAAAGTCGAGTGAAATTAAATCCATAAATGCACAAAAACACATGCTTATAGACAAATATACTTATTCCATACATCTAAATGCACATGCTAAAACTACATCTGATTCTCTAATTAATACCCCACCGTCCCAATATGAATATCCAAAACCTTTTAAAATTTGCTCTCCAAGAGTAAATTTTGAACTTTTTTGGACATTCATCTGATTCTCTAATTAATACCCCACCGAGCTACGAGTTATCCTTCACAAATTAAATTTGACAATGCAATGGACTCCGTCTTTGGGTCTAAACAAATATCCAGCATATGATTTATTTATTTTTTGAACGATACATCCCACATATGATTAAAACACATTCCTTGCCCCTTCCATTACATATTACGCACAAAAGATATGTTAATAATTATACATTTTCCTACAAGATCAACCATTCAAACGCACAGTATATTATCCCAAATCAAACTCAAATTTAACAATTCAAAATCCATATATAGCCCCTTTCAACAGATCAAAATCCATATTGCTCTATTTTTACGTTATAAAAAAAAAACAGAAAAAATATAGTGGAGATGGAATATCATAAATATTCAATGTACAAGATTTAATTTCAAAATTAAAAAGGTAGGGAGGGCGGACAGCAAGTTGAACGGAGAGATGGAATATCATAAATACCGGAGGTGATTTTAAACGGCAGAAGTTGAACGGAGAGAAGGCGGACGGCGACGGCAACGGCGCTGGAAGGGCAACGGCAATGGCGACGGCGAATCAACGGCGCTAGAAGTGATTTTTAAGGATTTAATGAGAGAGAGAGAGATAGAGAAAACGAGAGAGAGAGAGACTCACCGGTGAGAGACGACGACGGGAATGATGGCGTTGAACGAACGGGGGCAACGGCGCTGGAGGAAGTGATTTTAATTTAGACCTAAATGACCGGAGAAGGCGTGGGTATATATTTATACGTATTATTACCGACAGACGGAGTCCGTCGGTATTGCCGACTGCAGCTTTTACCGACGGAAATAATAGAGTTACCGACGGACCAAAATGAAAATTTAAAAAAAAAAAAACCGGCAAATGAAAATTATTTTTCCTTCGGTAAACCTTCTATGTCCGTCGGTATTACCGACGGATGTTGTCCGTCGGTAAAATTCCGTCGGTAATAGGGCTGTTTCTAGTAGTGGTAGAATGATCTTTGTACTGGGCCGTGGGCCTTACGATAACTGGTCCAATCCATCAAGGAGGAGGTGGCCATAATGCTTGGATAATTGGGCTTCGCTCGTTGGGCCTAGACCGTCACTTTTATTCCGTTTAGTGGCCCCCAACTTTCTGGATGGACTTTGTCGATCAGGAAGTTATAAGAAATTTTGAGGAATATTTGAGTAGATCACAGATGGATGCTCGAACAGATGGTTGGTCGACTAGGTGTGACGTGGCTCAATCTCGATCGTTGATTGTCTTGACGGCCAGATCCGTTGAAGCGCCGTAATCCCGTAATGATTGCTCCTTTTGATGCTTGGACAACCGCATTGGGAACCGTCCGAAGCATTAACTGTGAGGGAACCGTTTGAGACTCCCATCTTCTCTAATTCAATTTAGGAAAGATATAAAAGAAAAAACCTTTTCCTATTTGGATTTTTTACAAACCTCCAATTCTCAGGCGTATACCAAGAGCAAAGGCAAAAGAGATTACTGATTTCTGGTGTATCTCGTCCTCCGCTTCACTCGTTATAACCATTGTCTTCAAATCGATTAAGGTATTCCTCAATTTCCTTGTTTCTTTGGTTTATTTCTTGAGCTTTCTTCGATATCTGCTATGGCTAGAACCTTTAGCTGCAAACAGGGGCTTGGTATGGGTACTGTACTGTCAACCATAGAGTATATAAACATGTAGGCGGCGTAATGAAGGAGATGACAAAAGAAGAGTATATTTCTGTCTTGATTAGGTGGGGTTTAGATAATTAGCGAACTAGAGCTTCCCGTAGGAGAGAACTTGAATGATTTGGCAGTAGACGACCCACGAATTGTTTGTTTTCACCTTTTCCACGAGCTGCTAGATCACCTAGTCTTGTTTTACTTTAGGGATTCCAATAAACCCTCCTTCCTTAGAAATAGAAAGGGATTTCCAGGGGAATCTAGGTCGCCCCTAAGTAGGTCGCTTGAGTCTGTAAGTCGGACTGATTCCCCTGTTTCTCCCTCTGTAGGTAGATATGGCTGATCAAGGGCGAGCTAATGCTTCTACTTCATCGAGCCCAAGGATTGTGGATGCTTTCGACTCCTCCGTCACACATGGGAGGAATGAAAGGGGTTATGTGGCCCCCAAGCCATTTTCTGGGAAGAAAGGATCTGCATCCCGACTGACCATTCTTAATGGCTTCTGTGAGGTCAATAGAGACGAATTCAGGCTCACTCATTACCCAAAGAAGGAGTTCATGAGCAAATTTGGATTGACTTATATCACTGATCCCACTAAGGTAGCTTTCTTTTATGGGCAATTCGAGGCTGGACTTAGACTTCCCTTGGACCCCTTTGTTAACGAGTTTCTGGAGTGCATGATCGCCCTAACTCTTCAATTGGGAGCAAATACTTATAGAGTTTTGGTGTGCTTTGCCATGGTATGTAGATTTCTAGGTTTTGAGCCTTGCCTCCATGTATGTAGGATGTTTTTCAAGATCACAATAGATAAGTCGACTATGGGGATTAGTACCCCCTCCAGACCTCATGCCCCCAAACTTTTCATAAATCTTCCCAGCAAGGTCACTGGATGGAACTCCCATGTGATCGTAGTTGAGAGTAGGAGAGGCTGGGAATCTTCCCAGTTGGGAGATAACTTGTTCTGCTGAGCTTTCCTTCCTATTACCTCGATCTTCCTTAGCACGTAGTCACCTACTTGGAATGATCTTCTCCTTACTTTCTTGTCATGGTAGCCCTTGGTTTTTTTCTTGTAGTTGACCATTCGTAGCTGAGCTGTATCCCGCTTTTCATCGAGTAAATCCAAGTCTATCAATCTGTTGACTTCGTTCTGCTCGCGATCAAAGAAAACTACCCTAGCAGTAGGAACTTGTAGCTCGGCAGGTGCCATGGCCTCTGATCCAAATGTAAAGGCGAATGGGGTTTCACCTATAGGCCCCCGGGTGGTTGTGCGGACTGCCCAGAGAGCAATGGGAAGTTCGTCCAACCAGCTGCCATCTCGACCAACCAAGCCCGTCTTAAGTGCTGAGAGGACCAGTTTATTCGCTGCTTCTGCTTGTCCGTTACCTTGGGGATAGGCGACTGACGACTTCCAATGCTTGACGCCCACTCTGTTCATCTCCATCTCAAAGGCTGTAGAGAATTGTAGACCGTTGTCCATCACAATAGCTCGCGGAATCCCAAATCGACACCAAATGTAATCGTGGATAAAGTTGATAGCGTTTTCCTCTGTAATTCTTGCTAAAGGCTTTGCCTCAACCCATTTGGTGAAGTAGTCAATTGCTACGATCACGTACTTGCAGTTTCCCCGGGCGGGTGGGGAGGGTCCAATCAAATCGACTCCCCACATACTGAAAGGCTAAGCTGCGACCACTGGAGTTTGCTCGGTTGTAGGCAGTCTAGGCAGGTCAGCAAACCTTTGGCACTTGTCGCACTGGTGAACAAAGTCATGAGCGTCTGCTCTCATGTGAGGCCAATAATAACCCAAGGTAATTAATTTATCGGCCAAAGTTCTAGCCCCCGGGTGTCCACCACAAACTCCACAATGTACCTCGTGCATCAGTTGAGTAACCTCCTGAGGGTGAATGCACCTTAATAACAGCTTTGTGAAGGACCTTCTGAATAATGCATCCCCATGAATGACGTACCTCGAGGCCTTCTTATTGATAGCTCGAGCTGATTTCTCGTCAGTGGGTAGCTCGCCTGTTTCAATGTAAGCCTGTATTTCATCGACCCAGCACTTTGTGTAAACCCATTCTCTAGTGGTGTTGTCACGACCCTAATCCTCGTGGAGTTGGAGGTGTGTAGCATTTCATTCTATGCATTTCATGATAATTGTTAGTTTTATGTGTTCATTTTGATATTTTGATAACTTACTTGATATTTTAGGATGTTAATAAATTAATTTTAGTTATTTAATGACCATTTGAAATTATGAGGAAATGGTGTAGTGAAATGATACTTGTGAAAATTTAAATAAGAAGTTGATAAGTTTTGAGGTGCTTATGTGTAAAGATTTAAGCTTGGGGTTGTTAGTTGTGGCAACTCTAATCCTTGGAGGAGCTAAAGTGAAATGTGTCAATGTTTATCTTTGAAAATGTATAAGGAAGCTTCATAAAAATCATTCTCTCTTTGTTTCCATGGAAAACCATCAACCTAGGGTTTCACTCTAAATTTCACCATAAATTCGTTTCTTATTAGTTGGACGATCCGTCTTTATATTATTGTTCGTGAAGCCGAGGGGATCGCGTCTAGCTGAATACAGTTTTTCTCATTTTCGAATTATTTTGGTAAGTTATAATGATTTCCTTCATATTCTTGATCATTCCATGTTAAAGTTGATATTATGGTTGTTTAAATGTTGTTTGGTATTTTTGGATCAAGTTTCTTTGAGTTGAAAAGATAATGGAAAGAGTTGAAGTAAAATTGGGTTATGGTATTGTTGTTAGGAAAAAGGATAGTAATAAATTGTTGGTTTATGTTAAAATGATAGAGGTATATAGGTGCATGGTTTTGGAATCCTTTAAATTGGTTGGAAATGGCATTGGTACTTTTACTTGGGGTTGGAAAGGATTTAAAAGGTCTTGGAAAGTGTTGTTGAAGTTTAGGAATGGTTTATGCTGAAGTTTGGTTGGTGGTACTGATGTTTGAAGAAAAAGGGTATGAGCAAATTGGGTTTGAAGTTGCTGATGTGCTGAAGTTTTAGCTCTGTTCTGAGTTTCTGGTGAAGGGAACGAGTCATGCCCTGTGGCATGAGTCGTCCCCTCAGATTGGAAGAGTCATGACTTATGGGACGACTGTATCAGGCTGGGTGTTAAGGTGGCACGAGTTGTGCCATAGGGCACGACTCGTGCCTTACCCTGTTGCCTCTGAACCATTTTTCAAGCAATTAAAACCTAATCTACCTAGTATATATTTAAACCCTTTTTGACTCTAATCAAAGTACAACAATTTAGCTATCCAATGGTGTTTTAACTTGTCAAAATGGATATGAGAAAGAGGTTTAAATATTGTTCGGAATATGATTGAAAGGCTTGATGGGAACTTAACCAAAGTTGTTCAAAACTTGGTAATTCGATCTTGAACCTTTATAAAGGTTACTCAATGTTGTTTAATGAATATGTAGGGCTTACTTGTGATGCATTGTTCCCATATTTGGTTACATATTCATGATTTGTGATTCAAATACTGTATGAAATATATGTTGCCCTATTGTATTGGTTTGAACATGAGTATGAATACCATGTTGTTACTTTGTTATCCCTATATGGGGCCAAATTTGAGATTTTCACCGATCACAAGAGCTTGAAGTATTTGTTTACCCAGAAAGAGTTGAACAACCGGCATAGGAAATGGTTGGAGCTATTAAAAGATTATGATTGCGTTATTTCTTACCATCCGGGAAAGATGAATGTGGTTGCGGATGCAAGTAGCTGAAAGGCTTATTTATCAACAATGATGTCCCGAGAGTCAAGAAGTGAGATGTTATTTGCGAATGTCCGAGCAATCCATACCTTATATGGAGATCTTATGGAAGCTCTACAAAGTGATACCGAATTGAAGAAAATTTTGGGACAGTTACAAGATGGAAAGACCAGGGAGTTTGCATTGAATAAAGATGGAATTTTAACCTTTCAAGGCAGAATTTGCGTACCTTCTTCATCGGAGATCTAAAGGCGAGTTTTAGAGGATGGCCACAAATCAAGATTTGCTATTCATCCGGGAAGTACGAAGATGTATCAAGATTTGAAGAGAGGTTATTGGTGGAATGGAATAAAGAGAGAGATTACGGAGTTTGTGTCAAAATGTTTGACTTGTCAACAGATCAAGGCCGAGCATCAACGACCTGCGGGGCTACTTCAACCGTTGGATATTCCGGAATGGAAGTGGGAAGGAATCTCGATGGATTTTGTGACTGGACTACCTCCGACCTCGAAGAAGATGGATGCCATTTGGGTAATAGTGGATAGATTGACAAAGTCGGCTCATTTTCTACCGGTGTTAACAAAGTATTCGATGGAGAGGTTAGCTCAACTTTATATGCGTGAGATTGTTAGACTTCATGGAGTACCAGTCAGCATTGTATCCGACAGGGATCCGAGATTCACCTCGAGATTTTAGAAGGCTTTGTATGAGGCTTGGGGTTCCAAGTTGAGTGTTAGCATGACGTTTCATCCTTAGACCGATGGGCAGACCGAGAGAACTATTCAGATTCTTGAGGACATGTTACGGGCGTGTGTGATGGATTTCCACTCATCTTTGGAAGATCATTTGCCGTTGGTGGAGTTTGCGTATAATAACAGCTATCACTCTAGCATTGAGATGACACTGCATGAGGCGTTGTATGGGAGAAAATGTAGATCTCCAATGTGTTGGAACGAGGTTGGTAAAGCTAGGCTTTGGAGTCCGGATTTGGTTAGAGATTCAACGGAAAAGATTAAAGTGATTCGGGATAGATTGAAGACGGCTCAAAGTAGATAGAAAAGCTACGCTGACACTAGAAGATGAGAGTTGTCATTTCAAGTTGGCGACTTCGTGTTTTTTAAGATCCCTCCGAGGACTGGGATTAAGAGATTTGGTAATAAGGGTAAGTTGGCTCCGAGATTTGTTGGTCCGTTTGAAATTTTAGAAAAGATTGGTGAGTTGGATTATCGATTGGCTTTGCCTCCATCTCTTTCATCTCTTCATGATGTGTTCCATGTATCAATGTTGAGAAAATATTGCTATGATCCCTCCCATGTATTGAGTTCTCCCCCCGAAGATATTCAAGCGGATATGACTTATGTGTAAGAGCCGTTGTGAGTTTTGGAGTTTCAAGTTCGGGAGTTGCAAACCAAGAGTATTTCGGTGGTGAAAATCCTATGGAAAAATCATACGGTTGAGGAGGCTACTTGGGAATTGAAATCCAAATGCTTAAGAAATACCCTTGGTTGTTTGAGCGAGCAAGTAAGTCAATTTAAAATTTGGGGCAAATTTTATTTAAGGGGGAATGAGTGTCACGACCCTAATCCTAGGCAGCATTTTAGCACATGTTGAGCATGTGGGGTTGGGGGTGTGTAGCATTTCATTCTATGCATTTCATGATAATTGTTAGTTTTATGTGTTCATTTTGATATTTGATAACTTACTTGATATTTTAGGATATTAATAAATTAATTTTAGTTATTTAATGACCATTTGAAATTATGAGGAAATGGTGTAGTGAAATGATACTTGTGGAAATTTAAATAAGAAGTTGATAAGTTTTGAGGTGCTTATGTGTAAGGATTTAAGCTTGGGGTTGTTAGTTCTGGCAACTCTAATCCTTGGAGGAGCTAAAGTGAAATGTGTCAATGTTTATCTTTGAAAATGTAAAAGGAAGCTTCATAAAAATCATTCTCAGCTCAATTCTCTCTTTGTTTCCATGGAAAACCATCAACCTAGGGTTTCACTCTAAATTTCACCATAAATTCGTTTCTTATCCGTTGGACGATCCGTCTTCATATTATTGTTCTTGAAGCCGAGGGGATCGCGTCTAGCTGAATAAAGTTTTTTTTATTTTCGAATTATTTTGGTAAGTTATTATGATTTCCTTCATATTCTTGATCATTCCATGTTAAAGTTGATATTATGGTTGTTTAAATGTTGTTTGGTATTTTTGGAATAAGTTTATTTGAGTTGAAAAGATAATGGAAAGAGTTGAAGTAAAATTGGGTTATGGTATTGTTGTTAGGAAAAAGGATAGTAATAGATTGTTGGCTTATGTTAAAATGATAGAGGTATATAGGTGCATGGTTTTGGAATCCTTTAAATTGGTTGGAAATGGCTTTGGTACTTTTACTTGGTATTGGAAAGGATTGAAAAGGGCTTAGAAAGTGTTGTTGAAGTTTAGGAATGGTTTATGCTGAAGTTTGGTTGGTGGTACTGATGTTTGAAGAAAAAGGGTATGAGCAAATTGGGTTTGAAGTTGCTGATGTGCTGAAGTTTCAGCTATGTTCTGAGTTTCTGGTGAAGGGCACGAGTCGTGCCCTGTGGCACGAGTCGTCCCCTCAGATTGGAAGAGTCGTGCCTTGTGGGACGACTATATCAGGCTGGGTGTTAAGGTGGCACGAGTCGTTCCATAGGACACGAGTCGTGCCTTGCCCTGTTGCCTCTGAACCATTTTTCAAGCAATTAAAACCTAATCTACCTAGTATATATTTAAACCCTTTTTGACTCTAATCAAAGTACAACAATTGAGCTATCCAATGGTGTCTTAACTTGTCAAAATGGATATGAGAAAGAGGTTTAAATATTGTTCGGAATATGATTGAAAGGCTTGATGGGAACTTAACCAAAGTTGTTCAAAACTTGGTAATTCGATCTTGAACCTTTATAAAGGTTACTCAATATTGTGTAATGAATATGTAGGGCTTACTTGTGATGCATTGTTCCCATATTTGGTTACATATTCATGGTTTGTGATTCAAATAGTGTATGAAATATATGTTATACTATTGTATTGGTTTGAACATGAGTATGAATACCATGTTGTTACTTTGTTATCCCTATGGTGGATTTCTTTTCAAGTATCTATTATGTGCTTGATTGTATTTCAATCAGCTGATGTTTAGGGGTATAATGGAACACGATCAATTATGGAAATTGTTCTATAAGGTGATCGGATTACATTATACCTATGAGTGTCCCCTTCTGTGGCCACAGATCGTGGTGATAGCTTCCGTATTGAGCCAAAAGCCTTACAGATAGATAGTATCTTATATGGTTCTCTGAAATATGAGTCTTATAAGATGTGAATATGCCTAAGCAGTTCACAAATGAAGGGAGTTTACTCCCACATTGTACGATTTATTGTTCAGACGGGAAAGGTAAACTGAGGTAACGTAATGTGTTTACCGCTTTACCAATGTGTTGTGAGCAACCTTGTTATGTGTTGCATTTTACTTGGCATCTTGTTGCGTTCATAATAGCTTATTGAGATTTATTCTCACCCCTTCTCCCTTTACTGTTTTAGATCGCGTTGAGACAGGTGGGCCAAACCTGTGAGGTCGAAAAGGAGTTTGGATAGCGTTCTTTTTGTGTTGTCAAGGTATGTTATAGTTGTGGTTGGGAGTAGTATTTTGATGTTACTCCTTTATGGAGATTGTATATATAACTAATTTTGTAAAACTTTACATTTGTAGTATTTTGTAACTAAAACAGGTTATCTCTTTTCAAGGTTTGTTTATAACTTTCCTCCATGTGGAGATGTATAAGGTTGGTTTATGAAAGTGTGAATGTGGTGTCCAAATTTTTTTTTTATTTGTGTCATTTGGATTCACTTGATCTTGAAAACATCCGGTTTAATTTGAAAAACGGAGTCGCCACGCCATTTTGATTTCCTAAAAACTTTGAAAAAAAGGATTTAGGGTTCGGAGGTTAAGTTACCCCTTGGGAAGAACGGATCGTCGTTCACCCAAGGTGCCTTGCCAAAGCAAGTCTCCCAAGATTCCATTTTTCGTGCTTGCTTGCGTGCTTTCTTGTGTGCATGTGTTGAAAAGAGGGGAGGGGGATGTTCCAAGTTGTCTTCCGGACGTATAAACCATTTAGTTGGTTATTGCTCGAGATTCCTTGGATTTTTATATGTTCGGGACTTTGATCCCGTCCTCATCTTGGACTTGTGATCATCGCTATTTGACCTTGGGTCATGTGTGATCGAGAGAAGGACTCTCTTTTATGGTCCAAGAGTGAGGTCCTTTAGAAAGGAATGACCTTAGCCCATCAATCCTACACCTTGAGACGATTGAGCTTGTGTAGGGACTACTATACTCGTCTCAAGTGATAATCGGAGATATAGGGTTCAAGGCCTATTCATTTCTAAAGGGATTATGGCATCTTTAATGGAAGAAACGATGTAAAGATAGGATCTTTACACCGGTTCGCTCCAAAGGATGCATCCAAATACCAATGGGGACTAGGAAATGCATGTTTAGGATAAAAATGACATTTTTAATGAAAAAGATGACATTTTAAGTGCAAAGGATGCTATTTTGTTTGCAAAGGATGCTTTTATGTACAGAAATGATTTTTAATGCAAAGGATGCATCTTTATGTGGAAAAATAGCATTTTATATGCAAAGGATGCATAAATATGTCTTTTTGAAAGCAAAGGATGCTACTTTGATGTAAAGAAATGATTTTTAATGCAAAGGATGCATTTTTATGTATGAAAATGGGTTTTAGGTGCAAAGGATGCAATTTTTAATGTAAATGAATCATTTTTAAGTGCAAAAGACGCAACTTTTATGTAAAAAAGAGATTTTTAGGTGCAAAGGATGCACCTTTAATGCAAAGACTATATTTTTATGAGCAAAAGATGCTATTTTAATGCAAAGGATGCAAAGGGAGGGAGATATGATTTACATGTTCAAAGATATGATCTTTAACAACAATATACCAAGTCCCAAGCAAATATATAGTAATATGTAAAGAAAGGAGCAAATATATCACATATATACAAGTATAATGCAAGATAAAGGGGATGAGAGGTTACCAATGGTGGTGACCTCTTTCTCTTTGGAGTTCGCCTAGAGAAGGGACCAACTTTTGGAGGCTTCAAGGAGGAGGGAGGTGGCTCTTGGCACTCTCAGCTTGCTGTATTTTTGTAATGATGTTTTTGTAGAGTTTTTGTGCTGAAAATTCGTCTTTCTAAAATGGGTAGAGGAGGTCTCTATTTATAGGCAGTCTGGAAATAGCCAATGAAGCCGTGCGGCCTGGAGTTCTCTCCTAATGCAGCCGTGCGGCATTATCCCCAATGACTCAGCATACTTCTAGAATCATGCAAGGTGGCCTTTCTAGAAGGGTTTTATATAAAAGGAAAACGTGGTTTTTGAATTCCAAGTAATCCCTTCACCCCTCGAAAGGTTCGGAACAGTTCCCGAATTGCTCCTGAACTTTAGGAAAGTCCGGGGAATTACCGGGAAACTTAACCGGAAGGCATGAGCTAGATTTGGGTACTTACAGAAGCCCCTCGGCAACGTCACTTACAGGGCGAGTGGGGTTGTCGATAGAAAATGATGCGATCTGGCGAATGCCGAGACGGATTGGGTGACCAAAGTGGTCGAGTGGCTGAACCTTTGGCAGGCTACCTACGTATCCCAAGTGGGAATCAAGCCATAATCGTAGTTCGGAATCCACTGGGGAAAGGGGGTGTCACATGTGATGAATTGGCTGAACCTAAAGTAGGCTACCTACGTATCCCGGAGGAATCAAGCCAGGCCGTAGTTCAGAATAAGATCCGCTGAGGAATGGCGAAGAGAAACTGGTCTCTTGCTGGGGAAATAGAAGGGAAAGTGACCTAGGAGGTCAAGTGACTGATCCTACTGGGGATATGCTAGAAGTGACCGATGTGGTCAGATATCTGGACCTCTATGAGGGGCTACTTCACCACTGAGGAGTGATGAATGACAAGGGGCGACCAATGTGGTCTGATGGCTGGACCTTTTATGAAAGGCTGCCTCACCACTGAGGAGTGATGATGGAAGAGGGTGACCACTGCGGTCGGATGGCTGGACCTTTATGAAAGGCTACCTACGTATCCCGGAGGAATCAAGCCTTGGTCGCAGTTCAAACATCACTAGATAGTTAGGAACGATGTCTAGGATCCTTGAGGTTTTGACAATTAATGGAGGTTGTCACCTGGTTGACAATTAATGGAGGTTATCACCTGATTGACTAAAGCTTACGTCACTATCTAGGAGATAGAGGTTGCTAAAGTTGGAAAACTTGAGCGTACTTCTCAATCTGTGATAGAGGTAGCTAAAGTTTGGAGAACTTGAGCGTACTTCACTATCTGTGATAGAGGCAGCTAAAATTTGGAAAACTTGAGCGTACTTCTCAATATGTGATAGAGGTAGCTAAAGTTTGGAGAACTTGAGCGTACTTCTCAATCTGTGATAGAGGTAGCTAAAGTTTGGAGAACTTGAGCGTACTTCTCAATCTGTGATAGAGGTAGCTAAAGTTTGGAGAACTTGAGCGTACTTCTCAATCCGTGATAGAGGTAGCTAAATTTTGGAAAACTTGAGCGTACTTCTCAATCTGTGATAGAGGTAGCTAAAGTTTGGAAAACTTGAGCGTACTTCTCAATCTGTGATATAGGTAGCTAAAGTTTGGAAAACTTGAGCGTACTTCACTATCTGTGATAGAGGTAGCTAAAGTTTGGAGAACTTGAGCGTACTTCTCAATCTGTGATAGAGGTAGCTAAAGTTTGGAGAACTTGAGCGTACTTCTCAATCTGTGATAGAGGTAGCTAAAGTTTGGAAAACTTGAGCGTACTTCTCAATCTCTGATAGAGGTAGCTAAAGTTTGGAAAACTTGAGCGTACTTCACTATCTGTGATAGAGGTAGCTAAAGTTTGGAGAACTTGAGCGTACTTCTCAATCTGTGATAGAGGTAGCTAAATTTTAGAGAACTTGAGCGTACTTCACTATCTGTGATAGAGGTAGCTAAAGTTTGGAGAACTTGAGCGTACTTCTCAATCCGTGATAGAGGTAGCTAAAGTTTGGAAAACTTGAGCGTACTTCTCAATCTGTGATAGAGGTAGCTAAAGTTTGAAAAACTTGAGCGTACTTCTCAATCTGTGATAGAGGTAGCTAAAGTTTGGAAAACTTGAGCGTACTTCACTATCTGTGATAGAGGTAGCTAAAGTTTGGAGAACTTGAGCGTACTTCTCAATCTGTGATAGAGGTAGCTAAAGTTTGGAGAACTTGAGCGTACTTCTCAATCTGTGATAGAGGTAGCTAAAGTTTGAACTTCGACAATTCGGAGGTTGTCACCTAGCGTTATTCCGTTATAACGGAAGTAACGGAGGCGACTGGGGAGAGAAATTGATTCTTCTAGGAGATAACGGATATACTTGGGATCACAGCGTTACTCTAGTTAAGAAATAACGGGAGTTGTATGCCCAAGTGGAAAGTCCAGGGGGATAAGTGTAATTTTCTGCTCAGGGCAAAAGAGGCCGCCCAGCATGAGACAGGGGCAAAAGAGGCCGCATGGCCAGAAGCTTATTTTCATCAGATTATTTAAAATCAGATTTGAACGGGCATTGGACACCATTGCCGCCTTCTGCTGCCGAGGAATAGAGAGAGAGGAGAGAGAGAATTTTCAAAAATCCTTCAATTCCCTTGTTTCTTTTGATTTAGGATGGATCCGGAAGGGAATCCGATGCCTAGGCAAGCACGGAGGAACATCTCCGAGGCCGCTCGAAGGAGGAGGAGGGAGCTTGTCCGAACCGAGAGAAAATACGATTTCAATACGCCTCCTTCCGAGTTTTATCCGGGCAAGAGGGAGCACAAATCCATGAAACCTCAATCGGTTGGGGTAAGCATTCTTGATTTGCTCGATTTCGTTGATTTTGATTGATTTTAGGGCTTGACCCGAGTTTTAGGAATTTCTCGAATTTTCCTAGGATTTTTGATGATGATTTTGGAATCTTGATGATTAACCTACGAGGCTAAGAGAATAAATGAACATGCATGTGCAATTTATTTGAAAAATAATGAGAATGACCCATTTTTTGGAGTAAGAAAAAATAATTGTCTAAAATGTGACGGAGTTCTTGCATGTGCTAGAACTAGGTCAATTTTTGATCATGGATGAGGAAATGGGATTTTGGACGATGAAAAGGATTCATGCATGCCATTTTTTTTTGAAAAAATTAATGCTTATGTGCAAATAATTTTGAAAATCAGAATTTTGTGCTTAGGAGAGCAATGTGCTTGACACGATGCGTTTCAAATGATGAAAGACACGTTTTCTATGCAAAAGATGCTAGAAATCCTTTATGAATGCTTTTCTTTTGAAAATATGTGCACTTTTGAGTATATGCATGCTTTTGAAATGAGATGAAGGACTGACACATTTTCTGTTGTGTTCTCCTACAGGAGAACAAATCTAGGGGACCTTCTGAGATTGCTGTGAGGTTATGGGAGAGGATGCCCGACTTTGAGAAGGATGGGGTGAACCCCAAGCAGCTAGTGAGGGCTACCGGCCTTGATTTGTTCATTGAGGCTATTGGCAGAGGCATTCACGTGACCTCGAAGAGCAAGGGCTTGATCCAGGCCCTATCGGAGTTTTGGTGGGATACCACCCACAGCTTTCACCTTAGCTGGGGGAGCTTACAGTGATGCCCACAGACTTTACTGCTATCATTGGCTTATAGTTCACCGGGAGGCCTGTGACTTGGAGGGACCATATCACGGCGGAGGAGTTTAGGGCTCTGGTGGGATTTGATCTTCAGCCTAAGGGGCTGGGGATGGAGACTAGGAATGTTGAGGTGGCAGTCCTGAACTGCATGCAGGGATTTGCTGCTAATGAGGTGACTGCCCACCAGCTTGCGAGGGCTTTTCTGTGGTTGATGCTATCAGTCACCATCTTTGCCAATTCTGGGACTTTGGCTATGCTGTGCCTTCTAGACTCCTTGGAGGATGTGGACGAGATTGGGACGGTCTCTTGGGGTGAGGCCGGATTGGCGGAGCTTTACTTCTCCCTGGATTTGTACAGCCGGAATAAGGCTGCTTCGATGGATTGCTTCTCCTTTGCTCTTGAGGTATTCTCACCTTCTTTTCTTGCTCTTTTTTTACTTTTGAGATTTTTATGAGAGAAAATGACCCTTCTATGTTTTGAACATGCAGGTCTGGTTTTGCGAGGTGATCAGGTTCTTTCCGTGGAACCAGCAGAGTGATTCCACCATCTTCCCTGCTATGATTCGTTGGAGGGGAGATGCTAGAGACAAGTTCACCGGGAAGACCCGAATCACTTTTGACTACAAGATGGTAAGACCAATCATCAACAAGGATGGGCATGATGGAGTTGACTTCTACCCTTGGGGGAGGTACCCGGAGGTTCTGCTAGGGGATGCCGTGGAGGCGACGAGGCAGAGGAGGTGGTTGACCGGGCTTACTTGCGATATCATTTATCTGGGGGACCGCTTTTCCAGGCAGCATGGCCATGTCCCTCCATTGGATGCCATTACTCCTCATGATCCTCCAGCACGGATGCTGCAGCCTAGGGACTGGTCGGCAGATGATATAGCGAGGTATCAGGCAGGCATGGCAGCTGAGGAGTATTTTGATCTGGCTACCCCGTATGCTACCTTTGTGGAGTAGCGGTTGAGGACACCACAGAAGCTAGTAAAGCTGGCTGTCACTCAGGGGTATGGGGAAGCCGAGCCTACTGACCCGCCGATGCCTCCTGCTCACCTTTCTTATGTGGTCAACGGGGTACCGAGGAGGTTCAGGATACCTGTCCCCGCCACGAGGAGCCCCGTATACTCGCCCGACAAAGACTGTGAGTACACTTTAGGGTCTTTTCCCTTTTTCAGATTCATTTGTTTTTTTTTTTTACAATTTCGAGATTTTTCTGAGATTTTCTTCTCTTTTCCCAGGTTCCAGCTCGTACTTATGACGGCTTGGTCAGGCAGAACAGGGGCTGGAAGGATGTGTGCCGGTCCCTTGTAAAGAAACTGGCTTGTGCTTCAAAGGCTGCAGCGAACGTGCATGAGCCCTGTGCGCAAAAGGAGGCACGTAGGGGGACGTCATCCACCTCATCGGCCTCGGAGTATTCTTCTAGTGCCATGCCTCGGGGACAGGGACCCAATGCCGGCATCCTGGAGCAGCTAGCTGAATATGAACATGTGAATGTCCATCTCTCTGATGTGAGTGACAGTGAGGATGTGATGAGAGACCCTAGCTTCTACGAGCTGAGTAGTGACGACGAGGGGTCAGAAGCCTAGGAGGTCTTTAGGGTTGATCTGGGAAGGAAACAAACAATGAACAATTTATGCACATTTTGTTTATTTTTTGCTTTATTTGGGGGCCAATGGGGCGAAAACAATGTATCACTGTTTTATTTGCTTTCCTAATTTATGCTTTATGAATTTGCATATTGCTTGAGCCTCGGGGCTGCTTTTTTGCTTGGAATTGAGGCTGAAACTGGGCCAAAATGATTTGTGCTGACACATAACTGCATGGTTGGTGTTTGGATATGTTTTTGTACAGGTTTTTGTTGAGAAAGTGGGGTGAAAACTCCCTTTGGGCAGCAACTTGAGTTGCTGCAGATTTTTCTGCAGAGAGCAAATGAGGCCGTGCGGTCTGGACCTGAGGGCAAATGAAGCCGTGCGGCTAACAGTTCTGTCTGGACTGATTTTTTTCGAAATAAAACCAAGGCTTGGCCATTTCATTTCATTTTCACCCTAGACTTGTCCCAACTGATCCCAGAGCATATTTTTGACCTAAAGACATCAACTTTGATCATCTTGCAATGGAGAAACCCGTCAGATTGCAAAAGGGGAAAAGAGACCGTTTTCTGTCCGATCTTCAATCTTGGGTGAGATATAACTTTCAATCTCACAAGGGGCTGTTCGATACTACCTTCAAGATCAAATATTTATGGCATTTGAAGGATCTCCTGCCCGATTGGGACCTTTTTGAGGGCAGCAGCAAAGTTTTGGGACGTCCGTAGACACATTTACTACTTTTCTAACAATGAGATTGTCCCAACCTATGAAGACTTCCGAGCCTTGATTGGGGGTCCAGAAATTGAAGCTATATCGATTCCTCTGATCGAAGATGTGCCGGTGGCGGCAAAGTTGGCATCTTTTCTGCACATATCTCTGGGAGAGGCTGAGGGGATGATGATAGCTCCGGACAGGATTGACCTTTCTGATATCCCGGGCAGGTTTGGGTCTCCGGATATGGCTACGACCATGGTGGCTATGGATGCCTTTATCCTCTGCGTATTCTCGTCTCTGTTCACTGCTGAGTCCGTGGGGATTTGTGTTGGGTATGCATATGTTTTAACCCTCCTATTTTGTATAAGATTTGATTGATACCATAACCTCCTGTCTATTTTAAGGACTTTAGGACCCTATGTAATGAAGCTTAGACTTCAATTTTTTAGCTAAGTCCATTTTATAGAATAGGTTAAATTTAGGCTTGAAGACTGGCACAAGACTCATTGGATCTGAGGATTGCAGTTCAGAGTTTCAGACCACCCCATTAAAACCGCCTAGGCTGAACCGCTCCTGGAACCGCCTGGTGTAACTCAGTCTGAAACCGCTTGTGGAACTCCTAAGTACAAATAGCTTATGAACCGCTTCCTTGCAGTTCACATTTCTTTAGGACCACACTTTGCAACCGCTTCAGGTGGAACCACTTACTTTCAACCTCATGCACACCTGAACCGCTCCAATGATTGGCTACTTGAAGTGAACCTCATTGACCGTTGGAATCCACATCAGCAATACCAAATGTCAACCACCATATCTTGTCACGTGACTACTTTTCAGACAAGATCTGCAAGGATCTTAAAAAGGTGACAGATGTCCTAACCACCTTGATTGCAGCTGAGGTCTGATCAGCTTTACCTACATCAACAGTTCCAAAGGACAAAAGTGGTTGCTGTGGACCAATATGATTGCATCAAGGAATGTCCTTACAACAGCTGTGTCCAACGGCTATATTCCTGATGCTTGGGTATAAATACCCCCAACCTTCTTCATTTGAAGATTGCTTGATACTTGAGAAATTGCTGTGAGTTCATAAGAAGTTGAAGCTCTGCCCAGAAATTCATAAGTCCTTTGAATCTTCATCTTCTACCTTCAAGAAATATTCCCCAGCCCAGAAATCAAGCCTTAACACTTCAAGAATCATTGTGCTCTACATCTCATAGATTTAAAGAGCCTTGATCTTGTTCTCACACACACACCTCACTTGTTTAATCACATAGATTAATCATTTGAGATACACTGGTTATAGTCTAGGATTCAATCTTCATAGAATAGATTTTAGCTTTGAGTATCGATCTTTGTAACTTGTAATCTCTCATACTCATAGTAAAATCACTATTGAAAATCCAAGACTAACCATCTTAGTAGTGGACGTAGATCGTTTATCGATTGAACTACTCCAAATATTGTGTTCTTACTTTCTGCATTTATATTTCTTGTGCTTACTGATTATCTACTTTTCTCTCTGTTTGATCTTTATTTAGATATCCATTATTGTGAAATAGTGTTTGGAGTTAACATTGTCAAAACTACACTTGTTTGTAAAACTGCACTTGTCAAAACCGCTTTACCTAAACCGCTTTACAAATCGCCTCTCTCAAAACCGCTTTGTAACTTTATTATTCCGCTGTGCATTTTATAACTCTACTTTCAGTTTCTTATACACTGCAAGAGGTTTTGTAAGTATAGAGGATTAGTTTTAAATCGAGGGCGAATAATTTTAAACAGCTATTCACCCCCCCTCTAGCTGTATTTTCACCCTTGTTGCCACCTTTGGGACCAACAATTTGTCATGGTGGCCTCTTGTACATGGTTAGGGATTGCAGGGCTGGGAAGGATATTATCCCACTAGTTTTGGGTGAGACCCTTCACGGCAATGACAGGATGGCTAGAGGAGACCATTTCATGAGGTCTGGGAGTCCGACTATGTTGACTTTATGGCTGCAGGAGAGGCTCGGGGCTTTGTCGACTCAGTGCCCTTGGGTGATTTCTCGGAGGGGTTCACCTAGGCAGCAGGACCAGGGTGACTGGGAGCTGATGATGGCTAGGTTGTCCACTTCGGATATTCGCTGGTGGGTACCTCACTGGAGGTTGCAGACCAGGAGGACATTTCAGGAGTCCTATGTGGTGAGGGTTCCAGGGTTTTGTTGGTCATCCTTCTACATACCCTGCTTGGTATCCAGGCAGTTTGGGGCCCTACAGGAGCCGTTGGGCGATTGGGAGGACATCCGTACCATGGAGGTGGTGCCTTTAGACATGAGGGATCCAGCCAGCTTCTCATTCTTCTCGAGGGCTTGGACATATACTGTTTTTCCACCCAGGGCCATTCTCAAGAGCAGGAAGAGTACCATCTTGACTACGGCCTACTTGGATTGGTATGAGAGGGAGATGGGAGCGACTCAGGTCATATTGGGAGAGAGACGTCAGGCCTTATTGGGGGCTGACTGCGACTCGAGTAGGACTCTAAGGGAGACTGAAGCTAAGGCGAGTCGCCATAACCAGTCGGGTGACCTCATCAGAGATATGGAGGCTCGATACAAGAGACTATCTGAAGTCGCTCCCTTGACTGAGGCTCAGAGGGAGGAGGTGCGGACTCATGCCCGTATTGAGAGGGTACTTATTGACACAGGTTTGATGGAGGCTCCAGTGAGGATACCTGAGGTCGGGGTGAGGGAGACCGACATCATAGAGAAGAAGAGAAAGAAAATAATCGACGAGGTCGAGGTAAAGGGAAGAAGACTAAAGAAGACTCAGTGAATGACAGCTGATAGATCTTTTCTTATGAATCCCTTATTGCCATTTTGCAAACACAGTAGTTTATTAGGCATTTTATTGTATCTTAGATCTTTGTAGCAGGTTAGCAGAGTCAAGAGTAGACCGTGCTTGAACTCATCAAGAAGTTTTTAACTTGTATTTAACAAAGATATGATCTTAGAAATTAATCAAGACACATTTCATGGAAATTTCAGATGTCTTATTGATTGCTTAGGACCCGTTTTATGAAAACTTGATTGCCCTTTATTATTTATTGTTTAGACCGAACCATATATGGCTGCCTACGTTCCCCTTTTACAAGAAAGACTAAGGGTCTCAGGTCTTCGTAGTTCATTCTGGTGAACTATCGGGATTAGGTCTTTTGGCCCTTTTTTATTATTATATTTTTTTTATTTTTTTTCTGTGCAGCCCTGTTTTTTGCCTAGACCACCCCTTTTTTGGGTTTTTAGCCTAACTGGGCATTACTCTTTTTGCACTAAGATTTTTTTTTTTTTTTTTTATGTGCAACCCTCGTTTTTGCCTAGACCGCCCTTTTTGGGTTTTTCGGCCTAATTTGGGTATTACTCTTTTGCACTAAGATTTTTTTCTTCTTTTTTTTTTTTATTTCTCTTTTTTTTTTCCAGACATAGTACCTTCGGAGCTTATCGCCGTTGACTGGGTGAACAAAGGGATTGCCATCCAGGTCTGCAAGCTTCATGGCTCCTTCGGATAGTATCTTCTGTACCACATACGGGCCGATCCAAACGGGTTCCCATTTTCCCAGGGGGTTGTCTCTGGTAGGGGGTTTTACTTTCAGAACCAAGTCACCTTCTTTGATGTCCCTGGCCTTGACTTTCTTGTCGAATGCTCTGGCCATTCGCCTCTGGTAGGCTCGGGTGTGTTCCATGGCCTTGAGCCTGCTTTCGTCGAGCAGGGCCAATTCATCATGCCGGCTACGTAGCCATTCTACTTCGTTGACACTGTTTTCCAGGAGGACCCTTAATGAAGGGATTTCCAACTCCACTGGTAACACTGCTTCCATCCCGAAGGTTAGGGCAAAGGGAGTCTCCCCCGTAGCTGTCCTGACAGATGTTATGTAGCCCCAGAGTGCTAGGTGCAACTTCTCAGGCCAATCACGACCATGGGTGGCCATTTTCCGGATGATCCGTTCGAGCGTCTTATTAGCAGCTTCCACGGCTCCGTTAGTCTGAGGTCTGTATGGGGATGACTTGTGGTGAGTGATTCTGAATTCTGACAACAATCTATCGCAGTCCCCTTCAAAGTGCGACCCATTATCAGAAATGATCTCATTGGGCACCCCATATCTACACATTGTGTTTTCTTTGATGAATTGGGCCACTTTCCTGGAAGTGAGGACTTTGTAGGACTTGGCCTCTACCCACTTGGTGAAGTAGTTGACTGCTACTAACACGAATTCATGCCCATTGCTTCCTGTCGGGGCTATCTTCCCTATCACTGTTGGGTTTCGAGGGTCCATGCGCAGCGGAAAATTGCAAATAACTCGAATACCCAGAGCCCTAGAATCGTTCTAGATGAATAATTAAGAAGTATGAATTAGGGTTACCAACCTTGATTGCCTTTGTCGTTGATATACGTGTTCCAACTCCAGATTGAAGAGTTTGCAAGTCTTCAATATACGATTCTTGAATCACGAACAAGAGATCTTGAGAAGCGAAGATCCTCCACGAGTATCCACGCGTTGAACGAACCCTAGAACTCTTTCTAGGAGGATTGCTAGATCCTTTGATTGAAACACTTTCAATCTATGAAAAACTATGGAATTGGTGTGATGATTTTCAATTCCTAATTGAAAATTCTCTCAATTTTGTCTTTCTCAAAGCCTTAGGTTCGAACTGGCTGCTAGGGTTCTTGAAGAAGAGTATTTATACTCTATAAATACTGCACCCTATTAAAACCCTTGAGAAAAAACGGTTTCAGCATTCAGGGCACATGGGCGGTCGCCCATGGGGACCTGGGCGGTCGCCCATCTGTCCAGAGCCAAAATCCTTCCTCCGAAACCCATCATGGGCGGTCGCTCAGGATCACATGGGCGGTCGCCCATGTGTCCAGAAGGTTAAACCCTTATTTGAAAAACAACGTGGGCGGTCGCTCATGGTCACATGGGCGGTCGCCCATGTGTCCAGACTCTAATGCCCGTTTTTCCAAACAAGATGGGCGGTCGCCCATTGCACCTTGGGCGGTCGCCTAACACACCAGAATTCCATAATTCCATTTTGTCAATTCGTTCGATGCGTGTGACCCCATAGGACTATATTATGTTGGCAATGAGTTCGATCACATCGATCCTCATAAGACATGAGCGGACTCTAGCAAGCCATCATGCCTACCCAAATAATATAATAACAAGTTCGTTTTTCCTACATAGAACATATCACAATCCCATTGTCACACGATGTTATATTGAACATGAGTCATGGTCCACGTCAACTCATATCGTTCAATGCTTTCTCGTTACCAAGTAAATTGATTAATCGAATGATATTAATCATATTAATTCATTCGGGCATGGCCATGCACTACATCAATCTTACTCACGAGTGGCCAAGCAAACATCTCTCTTTACGAGGGACAAGTTTCCATCTTGACTTATCATTCTTCCCAACAAGAATCATATCATGCCAATGATAGCCCTTATTGTTGTCCGGTTAAAGACAACGTTAAACTATATCAAACATGATATTCATCGAGTGGAAGACGATGATAATCTCAGGTCAAAGGATATCAATGATATGACTATATGAGATTTATTTATGACATATGACCATGACATAAATCTCATAATGGGTCAAGTCCAGTACCTTGTTCTCTAACAAGTACCCATGAATCTAATGTGCATCTCTATGCATATAATCATCACATGATCATCCATTAGACTTCATACTAGTGCTTCATAAGTACTAGGGACACAATTATTAATGTAAACATGCAAACACATATAATAATTAAAGAAACAATCTCATATATAAATAAGCAATGACATTACATAAAGGTCTATCTCTATAGGCCTAGGGCACTAACACCTACAGTCTCCCACTTGCACTAGGCCCAATCACTCATGTATCTTATACCCATGGACCTAACATGACCATCATGTTTAGCTTGTGGCAAAGGCTTGGTGAGAGGGTCCGAAATATTGTCATCTGTTGGTACTTTGCATATCTTGACGTCCTCCCTTTCACAGATTTCTCGAATGAGGTGAAAACGTCTCAAAATGTGTTTGGATCGCTGATGTGACCTTGGTTCTTTTGCTTGGGCAATAGCACCATTATTGTCACGAAACGACTCTATCGGGTTAGTGATACTCGGAACGACTTCTAAGTCACTAACGAACTTCTTGATCCAAACCGCCTCCTTAGCCGCATCCGATCTTTGCTATGTATTCGGCTTCGTTGTAGAATCGGCAACAGTGCTTTGCTTGGAGCTCTTCCAACAAACGGCACCTCCATTTAGCATAAACACAAACCCATCGCGATCTATAGTCATCTTTGTCGGTTTGGAAGCTTGCATCTGTGTAACCCTTTACAACCAGATCATCTTCCATTCCTCCAAATACCAAGAATACATCCTTAGTCCTTCTCAAGTACTTAAGGATATTCTTGACAGCTATCCAATGGTTCTCACCAGATCGGGCGGTATCTACTCGTTGCGCTTAGAGCGTACGAGACATCGGGTCTAGTACACAACATGGCATACATGATAGATCCAATTGCCGAAGCATATGGAATATCACTCATCCTCTTTCGCTCATCATTTGTCTTAGGACAATGAGTCTTGCTAAGAGTAATGCCATGTCCCATTGGCAAGTTCCCTCTCTTAGAATTTTCCATGCGGAACCTTCTAAGGACCTTGTCAATATACGTACTTTGACTCAAACCAATCATCCTTCTTGATCTATCTCTATAGATCTTGATACCAAGGATATAAGCCGCTTCACCCATATCTTTCATTGAAAAACATTTTCCTAACCAAGACTTAACAGTCTCGAGTGCAGGAACATTGTTTCCAATGAGTAATATGTCATCAACATACAATACCAGAAATAGCACTATGCTCCCACTTATCTTCTTGTATACACAAGGCTCATCTTCGTTTTTGATGAAGCCAAACTCTTTGACTGATTCATCAAAACGTAGATTCCAGCTCCGGGAAGCTTGCTTCAATCCATAAATGGATCTCTGCAACTTACACACTTTGTTAGAACCTTTTGGATCGACAAACCCTTCAGGCTGTATCATGTATACATCCTCAAGCAGGTTTCCGTTAAGAAACGCTGTTTTGACGTCCATTTGCCATATCTCATAGTCGTAATATGCGGCTATGGCAATTAAGATTCTAATAGACTTAAGCATTGCTACGGGCGAAAAGGTTTCATCATAGTCAACGCCATGAATCTGCCTATACCCCTTAGCAACTAGCCTAGCCTTATAAGTATGTACCTTCCCATCCACGTCGGTTTTCTTTTTGAAAACCCACTTGCACCCTATGGTTTTTACACCTTCGGGTGGATCAATCAAGTTCCAAACTTGATTGTCATACATGGATTTGATTTCGGATTCCATGGCTCCTAGCCACTTATCCGAATCAGGAGTGGACATCGCCTCTTGATAGGAAGTAGGTTCATCATTCTCAATGATTTCTACTTGATTACTTTCCGTCATGAGAAATCCATATCTCTCGGAGTTCGGATCGTATCCTATCCGATCTGCGAAGAACTTGTGTATCTTGAACCGGTTCCACAACAACTTGTGAACTTGGTTCCGTCTCTACTATCGGTTCCTTGTCATTTTCGGGTTCTTGAATTTCTTCAAGATCAATTTTACTCCCACTAGTTTCTTTAGAGAGAAACTCTTTCTCTAGAAAGACACCATTTCGAGCAACAAACACTTTGTTCTCGGATTGGTTGTAAAATAGATATCCTTTTGTTTCCTTAGGATAACCAACGAAAATGCATTTGTCAGATTTAGGTGCAAGTTTATGTTCGAAACTAATTTCTTTACATAAGCTTCACAACCCCAAATCTTCATGAAAGATAAGCTAGGCTTTCTTCCATACCACATCTCATGTGGGGTTTTAGGAGCCGATTTAGTAGGGACCTTATTAAGCGTGAAAGCAGCTGTTTCCAGTGCATGTCCCCAAAAGGAAATAGGAAGGTTAACTTGACTCATCATCGATCGAACCATATCTAATAGAGTTCGATTTCTCCTCTCGGATACACCATTCCATTGTGGTGTTCCGGGTGGAGTAAGTTCTGAAACAATTCCACAACTTTTCAGATGATCGTCAAATTCTTGGCTTAAGTATTCACCACCTCGATCGGATCGAATGGTCTTAATAGTTTTGCCAAGTTGATTTTGTACCTCATTTTGAAATATTCTAAATATCTCAAATGCTTCACTTTTGTACTTCATCAGATAGACATAGCCATATGCGGAGAAGTCATCGGTGAAACGTTATGAAGTACCGAAATCCTCCCCTAGCAATGCTATTCATTGGTCCACACACATCTGTATGTATGAGAGCCAATAAATCACTAGCCCTTTCACTACTCTTAGTAAAAGGAGCTTTAGTCATCTTGCCCAATAAACAAGACTCGCAAACATCATATGATTCAAAATCATATGAGTCTAAATATCCATCTTTGTGGAGTTTAGATACGCGTTTCTCGTTTATGTGACCAAGACGGCAATGCCATTTGTATGTGTTGTTCACATCATTTGGTTTAGATTTCTTACTAACATGATAAACATTCTCAACATTATTCTCAACATCCAAGACATAAAGGCCATTAAAAGAATGAGCAACACAATAAAGCATGTCATTCAAATAAATCGAAAATTTCTTATTCGCAATAAGAAAATTGTAACCCTCATTGTCTAAACATGAAATAGAAATAATGTTTTACGCTCAAATCCGGAACATAATAACGGTTATTTAAAACTAAAATTAATCCGCTAGGTAAAGTGACTTCGTAAGTCCCCACGGCCAATGCAGCAACTCTTGCTCCATTTCCAACCCGCAGATCTACTTCACCCTCTTTGAGCGACCTTCTATTCTTAAGTCCCTGCACATTTAGACAAATGTGAGATCCACATCCGGTATCTAATACCCAAGAACTAGAAGTAGAAAGTAGAACATCTATCATATAGATACCTGAAGTCGTGGCAATCACATTGCCCTTCTTCTTGACCCTTCTGATAAGCTTTGCGATTACGCTTCCAATGCCCAGTCTCATTGCAATGGTAGCATACCGCATCCTTTTGGGATTTGGGTTGAGGCTTCTCAACAACGGCAACCTTTGCCTCCGGTTTAGCAACTTTTGCTTTACCCTTGTTTTTCTTGAACCCTTTTCCTTTGTTCACCATCAACACTTGATTGGTTTTCTTGGTGATATTGTTCTCCGCATTCTTTAGCATCCCATGCAATTCGGCAGAGATTTATTCATCCCATTCATGTTATAATTCGAGAACAAGCGATTATAACTTTCAGGGAGTGAATGCAATATCATATCCGTAGCCAGCTCTAACTGGATAGGATATCCAAGCCTCTCAAGATGTTCGAGGTGACCCTTCATTTTCAACACATGAGGCCCAATAGGTTGTCCTTCAATCATCTTGCATGAATGAAGAGCCTTCATAGTGTCAAACCTTTCTGACGTGCTTGCAAGCTGGAACATTTCCTTTAAATGATTTCTCAAATCATAAGCTTCCATGTGTTCAAGGTCCTTCTGAAGGGCCTTACACATAGTAGCCAGCATCAGGCAACCAACATCTATAGAATCATCAACATGTTTCTTATGTTGGTCCCTTTCAACTTTGGGTGCATTAGCGGCGGAGTTCGGGAGGAATGGGTCCATCGAGAATGTACAACTTCCTTTCTTGTTTGAGAACAATTCTCAAACAGCGGATCCAATCCACATAGTTGTTGCCATTCTCTTCTAACTTGTCCTTCTCAGGGTGATCGCGATGATAAATTCGATTAGTGTTAGCGGCCATTGATCTACAAAGATATGCAACAAGATATAAACATATATGAGCACCAATTTCATTTAAGAGATTAAATAATGTATTTCACAAATACTCCCACTAAATTATATAACCTTCATATACAAACATGCATAATATAATTTAATAGGCTAAGATCCAACTTTAATTTAATTTTAAGTCGGCTATGGCACATTTGCTCAAAATTAAACTAAAAAGGTAGATAACATTTATCAATCATATCAACATATGACTCTTAGATCTTTTATGAGATTATAGACATCATATGTCACATGTTTCAATCTCATCTTATGCCTTAGGCCCAAAAGCTGTTTTGATAGCCTTATTGAGTTCAACCATTTTAAACGTATAGCAATCACTATTTGCTCATCTTGATCATACAAAGATAGAATTAATGCACCTCGCTATGGCGAGCCCACATAAAACTACCCGTGTACTCACAAGTGTTTAAAGTGGGTGGCATAAACAAACTCAAAATTTCAAAGAAGGTTCAATTTTTCATGTTTATCAATTAACATGGCATGGTTGATTCATGAAAAACTATATGAGCATAATTATGAACATGGAATGATACAACACAAGTCACATTTGGTTAGTAATTACTAGTACGCGGCCCACGTGCTCCAAGGTTATCCCACACTTCCATCGAAGTGCACGTGGGGAAAGGTTTTGGTGTCCAGCCCATATACCAAGTAATACTTCCCAAATATCCTAGATTAATCATATTAATCATATTAATGAATTTAACATCCCATGACCTAGATTAATCATATTAATCACATATTACAATTTCATAATCATGGTATATCACTATATACAATTACTTCAAAAGTAAAACTCATATAATTTCACATTCTAAATCATATTCATCATGAAAATCCATATAATCACATTACACAATTATCATGATTATCTAACTAAACATCATGAACGGGGCTTTGATACCACTGTTGGGTTTCGAGGGTCCATGCGCAGCGGAAAATTGCAAATAACTCGAATACCCAGAGCCCTAGAATCGTTCTAGATGAATAATTAAGAAGTATGAATTAGGGTTACCAACCTTGATTGCCTTTGTCGTTGATATACGTGTTCCAACTCCAGATTGAAGAGTTTGCAAGTCTTCAATATACGATTCTTGAATCACGAACAAGAGATCTTGAGAAGCGAAGATCCTCCACGAGTATCCACGCGTTGAACGAACCCTAGAACTCTTTCTAGGAGGATTGCTAGATCCTTTGATTGAAACACTTTCAATCTATGAAAAACTATGGAATTGGTGTGATGATTTTCAATTCCTAATTGAAAATTCTCTCAATTTTGTCTTTCTCAAAGCCTTAGGTTCGAACTGACTGCTAGGGTTCTTGAAGAAGAGTATTTATACTCTATAAATACTGCACCCTATTAAAACCCTTGAGAAAAAACGGTTTCAGCATTCAGGGCACATGGGCGGTCGCCCGTGGGGACACCAGGCGGTCGCCCATCTGTCCCGAGCCAAAATCCTTCCTCCGAAACCCATCATGGGCGGTCGCTCGGGATCACGTAGGCGGTCGCCCATGTGTCCAGAAGGTTAAACCCTTATTTGAAAAACAACGTGGGCGGTCGCTCATGGTCACATGGGCGGTCGCCCATGTGTCCAGACTCTAATGCCCGTTTTTCCAAACAAGATGGGCGGTCGCCCATTGCACCTTGGGCGGTCGCCTAACACACCAGAATTCCATAATTCCATTTTGTCAATTCGTTCGATGCGTGTGACCCCATAGGACTATATTATGTTGGCAATGAGTTCGATCACATCGATCCTCATAAGACATGAGCGGACTCTAGCAAGCCATCATGCCTACCCAAATAATATAATAACAAGTTCGTTTTCCTACATAGAACATATCACAATCCCATTGTCACACGATGTTATATTGAACATGAGTCATGGTCCACGTCAACTCATATCGTTCAATGCTTTCTCGTTACCAAGTAAATTGATTAATCGAATGATATTAATCATATTAATTCATTCGGGCATGGCCATGCACTACATCAATCTTACTCACGAGTGGCCAAGCAAACATCTCTCTTTACGAGGGACAAGTTTCCATCTTGACTTATCATTCTTCCCAACAAGAATCATATCATGCCAATGATAGCCCTTATTGTTGTCCGGTTAAAGACAACGTTAAACTATATCAAACATGATATTCATCGAGTGGAAGACGATGATAATCTCAGGTCAAAGGATATCAATGATATGACTATATGAGATTTATTTATGACATATGACCATGACATAAATCTCATAATGGGTCAAGTCCAGTACCTTGTTCTCTAACAAGTACCCATGAATCTAATGTGCATCTCTATGCATATAATCATCACATGATCATCCATTAGACTTCATACTAGTGCTTCATAAGTACTAGGGACACAATTATTAATGTAAACATGCAAACACATATAATAATTAAAGAAACAATCTCATATATAAATAAGCAATGACATTACATAAAGGTCTATCTCTATAGGCCTAGGGCACTAACACCTACAATCACGTCAATACCCCAAGTTGCGAACGGCCAAGGAGTCGTCATGCAATACAGGTCGTGAGGCAGAAGATGGTTGAGGTTGGCAAACCGTTGGCCTTTGTCGCACGCTCAGACATGCTGGACACAGTCTGTCTCCATGGAGATCCAATAGTAACCCATTCTGAGGATTACTTGCATCAAGGCTCTAGCATTCATATGAGGACCGCAGGGACCGTTGTGGACTTCGGTCATAAACTCTCTGGCCCTTTCTTGGGTGACACACAGGAGGAGTGGTCCCTGGTATCTCTTCTTGTACAGGTTGCCTCCTAAAATGACATAATGGGAGGCCAACCTTTTCAGGGCTTGCAAGCTCTTGGCTTTGATGCCTTCTTTCGGTCTACCTTCTTCATCCCTAAAGGCTGACTCTCCATCTTTGAGGAACTGGTAAATCTGACTGTACCAGGGTTCCTTGATAGGCTCGAGTCCCAAGTCTACTTCACAACAAAAAGTCGAGGCTTCTCTTCTACCCACTCTGAAGGGTTTTATCGCCTTTCCCTCGGGGATCTCTATCAGTGAGGCTAGAGTAGCTAAGGCATCTGCGAATCTGTTCTTTTCCCTCGGCAGGTAATGGAAGGTCACTTCTCTGAACTGCTCAGTCAACTCCTCCATATAGGCATGATACCGCTGAAGATTAGGATCCACAGTCTTCCACTTGTTGGAGACCTAGTTGATGATCAGGGCTGAGTCTCCATAAACTTCGAGCTCCTTGACATTCCTCTCTAAGGCAGCTTCTAAACCAACGATGCAGGCTTCATACTCGGAAACATTGTTCGTGGCAGGAAAGTTTAACTTGATGGCAATTGGCGTGTACTCATCTTTCGGGTCGACCAGTAGCATCCCTATGCCATTTCTTCTCTTGTTAGCAGCCCCGTCAAAGAAAAGCTGGCATCGGCTTTCAGGATCGACTACAAAGATCCCTTCATCTGGGAATTGGGGTTCAGGCCCACGGTCCTCATTACTAGGGAAATTTGCCAGATGGTCTGACAATTCTTGACCCTTGATGGCCTTTCTCGTCACATAGTTGATGTCATACTCAGCTAAGAAGAAGGACCACTTTGCTAGACGCATCGAGAGGGAAGGCTTATCGAAGATATACTTGATAGGGTCCATTTTCGAGAGCAAGTTCATAGGGTGGGCTTGCATGTAGTGCTTCAGCTTACCGACTACACAGACCAGTCCTGCACAAGTCTTTTCACATGCTGAGTAATTGAGCTCACTCCCCTGTAGCTTCCGACTAACAAAGTAAATGGCATTCTCTACCCGAGAGTCTTTCTTTTCTTGAGCAAGCATAGCCCCAACTGCCGTATCAGTGACAGTGAGATAGAGCAGAAGAGGTTTCTGTCTATGTGGGGGGCATAGCACCGGAGGATGTACTAAGTACGCCTTGATTTGGTCAAAGGCATCCTGGCATTCCTCGGTCCATTCCGTGTCTACATTCTTCTTCATGAGCTTGAAGATGGGCTCGCACATAGTGGTCAACTGGTTGACGAAGCGGCTGATATACTGCAGTTTGCCCATAAAGCTTTTGACTTCTGTCTGGGTTCGAGGTGGCCTCATGTCCATAATGGCTTTGATCTTTCGGGGATCGACTTCGATACCTCGCTCCGTGACCATATACCCGAGCACTTTTCCCCTTGTCACTCCAAAGGTGCATTTGGCAGGGTTTAGTCTCATGGAATGTTGTCTCAGCCTCTCAAAGAACTTTCGCAGGTCAATAAAATGCTGCCCATCCTCGCCTTTGGAGTGGATTATCATGTCGTCAACGTAGACCTCAATCTCCTTGTGGATCATGTCATGAAAAAGCGCGGTCGCTGCCCTCTGATAAGTAGCCCCGACATTCTTGAGCCCAAATGGCATCACTGTATAGCAGTATGTTCCCCACGGTGTGGTGAAGGCTGTCTTTTCTTGGTCCTCCTCGGCCATCTTGATCTGGTTGTAGCCTGCAAAGCCATCAACGAAGGATTTTACTTTGTAGTTGGCAGTGGAGTCCACCAGGATGTCTATGTTTGGCAAGGGGTAATCGTCTTTGGGGCTGGCTTTGTTCGCATCCCTAAATCTACACAAAGAAATAAGCACCTTCCCATTGGCCTTAGTTACGGTCACAATGTTGGACAACCATGTCAGATATTCGATGACCCTGATGAATTCTACCCGCAGTAGCTTCTCAATCTCTTCTTTGAACTGTAGAGACCATTCTGGCTTGATCTTCCTCAGTTTCTGCTTTACTGGCTTAGCATCTGACGCTAGAGGGATTCTGTGCTCTACTATCAAACTGTCTAGCCCTGGCATATCCTTGTATGACCATGCAAAGACGTCCACGTATTCTCTGAGCAGATTAACCAGTCTGTCCCGTTCAACCCCCTGGAAGAAGTTTCCAATCTGTGTCTCTTTAGGTTCCTCGACAGTACCCAAGTTAACACTTGTCAAAACCTCCTCGGCAGCTTGGGCCCGGTTTTCCTATTAATATTTAACCTGCTTAAAGATTTCTTGGATGTATTGTTCATTTAGTGTGTTTGCATCTTGTTCAAATGATTCATTATTAACTGTTGTTAAGTTTTGAGTTAATTTATCATTTGTTAAGTTGGCAATAAGGGATACTCGTAAAGATCTGTCATTTCATTCAAAGCAAGAGGAAAGATGACATTGATTACATATTCATAATCCTCAGCGTGAGGCCTTCGGATGACTCGTAGGACTGGAATTCAAAGGTTCCGACTCAACCGACTCTTGACCCTACCGACTCGATCCTACACTACTTATTGACTTGAAGTGTTCAACGCGGGTTGGACTGGGGTTTACTCTTTCCTGCTTTTGCCCTGGGGAGTAGCAGTCTTGTCAGCATTCCCATTTGGTCGTGCATCCTGTGGACCATCATTGCCTTTGTTGACACCATTCCCATGGGGGATGTCCGACTGATCTGACGCAATCTTCTTTCCAAATCTGACTGTATCCATCTGTACCTTCGGGGTAGTAGGACCAGTTATGCTTTTGGCATCCGAGATACAACTTTCTTCATCATAAAAGTCTTCTGGCATGTTTACTCTTCTTTCCACCCTTTCCCAAACAGGGGGTTGAGACTGATCCCCAGGGACAGTAAGAGCCATCACAAACACATTATGCTCACCGTAAGTGATGAAGGGTTCCGAAGAGACTTTTATCAACATAGCTTGGCTTACTTCAAACTCACAATCTTCATAGGTTAGCCTTTCTTCTTTAATCTTGACTATGGTCACTGGTTCGATATCACAAAAGAAAGGTCGGGCCTTGACGACATTAACGAAATCGGTTCCTATTATGGGTCCAAACTGTCCTTCCGTGGCGGAGGCATCAATCAGATCTTTCCACTTTCCTTGCAATTCAGCATAAGGAACATTGAATTTCAAGATGTCTATGATCTTTGGATTCCCAAAACCGGCTGCATTTATTTCCCCAAACTCAAGCATGTTGACTCGATTATTGGTAGGAAGAGGATTCTTGACCACATTGGGACCTCGAGGTGGTTCCAGCTTGCCTTCTTCAATCAAGCGAGAGATCAGGAACTTCAAGTAGGTACAATCATTGGTGTTATGCCCATGGTATTGGTGAAAGCGACAGTGTTTGGTTTCGTCCATCCTGACACTAGGGTTCTTTGGTTTCCGCCCAAAGGTCCGATGAGTCCTTCACTACCAAACCGTCGAAGACCTTTTCCAAAGGGCATCCCAAAATCTTCAAGAAAGATAGAACGAGGCCTTGGCTTTACAATGACTCCGACCGAATTTTGTCCAACTTTCTCATTCTAGATATAATTAACAGCGCCAACCGTTTTTTTCCTTTTACAGTGACAGCTGTGGCATTTGAAACTGGTGCTTTGTAGCGGTAGGAGTTGCATGTTCCTGTGACCGGATCCATGTTGAAGGCATTTTCAAACTTGGTGCCGGCATTTACCATTGCCCGAAGGTCAGGATAGTAGTAATTGCCAATCTGGACCCTTAACTGAGGTTTCAAGCAGGACTGGAAGATCTCCATTTGTTCTTCTTCATTCAAAGGGGTCATCATTTCGCTAAGCTTCCAATTCCATCTCTTGTAGAATTCACTTACTGGCTCGTCTGGGCGTTGCAGAGTGCCTTGTAGGTCATTCCTGCTAGTTTCCCAATTTAAATTAGCCTTATACTTTTCCAGGAATGCTTCTTTGATCTGGTCCCAGGTGGCTCGGGCCTCTGGCTTCACATGCAAGAACCACCTAAGAGCTGAACCCTTCAATGACAATTGAAAATGGTCAGCCATTTGCTGATGCGTACAATCTTTGGCTCTCATGGCAAGAAGGTAGCTTTCAATGTGAGTCCGAGGGCAATCGGTACCATTGAACTTTTCAATCTCAGGCATTCGAAATTTTGGGGGAAGAGGGACAATTTTGCTGGGATCAGTGATCTGGTATGCTGCCTTCTTGGTGCTTAGTTCCCCAAATTTCTCTTGCATGGACTTAACTTGTTCCACCAACCAAGTCATGTTGGGGTCAGGTGACGGCTTAGGATTGTTCGATCCTGAAGCAGGCTTATCAGATTTGGGCGGTAGGACAGTGGGTGGCACAGTGGTAGCTGGTACCATGGCTTGGGGATCTTTAGAAGGAAAGTAAGTGTAAACTTGGCCTGGTCCTATGTTTCCGTGAAGCTGACCGGAGGCATAGGAATTAGGCTCATAGTTACCAGGATAAGGAAAAAGATACGGAGCCTCGTGGGATCCTGTTGGCAAGGTTGGGGGTGGAAGATCTGCTGTGGCAGGGCATAGATTGAAAAGGTCACTGGATTGATTCTGAGGCCTAGAGATTGTCTGGGACGGCCCATACTGAGGAGAGGGAGCGAATCCCATGGGGTAATGCAGAGGCTGCGTAACTGGGATAGCCGTGGCATTTTCTCTCTATTGGTAGGGAATAAAGCTGGGTCTTATCTGAGGAGGAGAGGGTATCAGGACCCTGATGGCTTGGGACATCGGGAAGGACTGAAAAGGGACAGTCCTTGGCAATAGATCATATGTGGATGGAGGAGGGCATTGGTTATAGGCTGGGGGAGCTGAGATGGCTGCTTCTGGAGTCTCATCTTCTACCATAACCAGGGAACCGTTGGACTCAACCACTATCTGAACCCCATGACGACGGAGTGCATCAATGAGCATGGCTTGCTGTTCCTCATGGACCTTACGACTGTTTTCCAAGGCTAAAGCTAGCTCTTCTTCCCTAGTCATCTGGTTACCCAAACCACTGCTGTTCTCTGTCAAATCGGCCATTCTGACTCCCTGAACCGACAAAGCTGAGGATTCTGGCAACCTGTCTGAGAATTCTGCGCTAACAAGCCGCTGACCCGGTATTCTCACCCACTTCTTTCTCACTGCGGGAAAGGGATAGGAGAGGTTTAAACTCGGGGTAGGTGTTTAGGCTGAAGGCTCAAGCAATATGCAAATTAAGAATCTTCCAGTTACTTAAAACGGTGTCTTTTATTAATTTCTATTTGGTTGGAAAGGGGTTCTGCCCTTCTTTTTTGCAACTACTCTAGATCCTGGATCAGTGGGTTCCGTCACTATGTCTATAAGCCCCTCGTATTCCACCTGTATTTCGACCTCCCAGGGTGGACAGCCCCGGGCGAGGGTCCTATAGGGCACGCGGATCCCACCGACCGAGAGAGAAGAATGCTCCTAACGGGTCTAGCGGGTCATAGGAACTTTTAACGCACGAGCGATGTGGATTATAGTCAAGGCAATACCGGGAAAGTCTCGTCTTTCTTCCTTAACGGAATTTCGGCAGAGTTTCGCTTGCGCGAATGACGTTTTGACTTTTCGGTAATGTCCGAGAAGATAATAGGCATGGGTCGGGCGGTAAAAGCCAGATGACACAGTGTCACATTGAACTTCGTTGCATAAGCAGTGCGTGAGTCAAAATCGAAGTCAATGCCGGGTCAAGATCTTGCCAATTTTTCCTTGTCGGAATTTTGGCAGAGCTCCGCTTGAGCGAAAGATCTTTGGATTTTTGGCACGGACTCGATCTCGACTCTTACGCATTCCGTGTGGGTCAAGGCCAAAGTCAATGCCGGAGTCAAGATCTTGCCAATTTTTCCTTGTCGAAATTTCGGCAGAGCTCCGCTTGCGCGAAAGATCTTGACTTCCGTTATGGACTAAGGTTTGACCTTTACGGGGATATGCAACTGGGCTATATGACACGGACTAGACCAAAAACCAACCAAAAGTCATGGTTTTTTGAAACGTGTGACACGGACTGTGCATTGGTCGACACTGGCTGCCATGGGGAGTTTGGGGTGATTCCGTGCGTGCCCGGGAGCATCGTAAGGCTGTCCGTGACTGCAACTGAACAACCACCCCGGGTTTAAAGGGACGTGCGTGCAAAGTGTACAGGATATATAAGGTGCGCGTAGTGTGCGGTCTCCTAAAAAATGTTCCTTTTTGAGTTAAAACAGAGATTTTCAGAAATGTGTTTTAAAAGGAATGATTTTTTTTGGGGACGGGGGAAAAATGCAACAGTTAAGGCACGTAAATTTTCTGGGAGCCCCGGTCAGTCTTGGAACTGAATAGCCCCAAGCTGCCTAAGCTGCCAGATTAACCTCAATTTTGTCCTGGTGGAATTGCCAATGAGGCCGCCCAGCTGGAACCCGAGGCGGATTAAGCCGTACGGCTGCATGGATCAATTTTCCAGGTTCCAATCCTTTGCAGTTTCAGGTTGCTCCCCGAACATTTTAGGCACCTTTCAAATTTTCAAGAAGCTTCCCTGCTCAGCTTCCGCAGTATGCACAATTCCCAAGATGCAATATGCAATGCAAAGAAAGAAAGCAAGCACAATAAATGGAATCCGCGACGGGAGGCTAACCCGCTCAAAGGAAAAAAGCTTTCTCTTTTTATTATTTTTTTTTCGAAAAGAGATATCGGTACGTGGGATTGTTAGACCACCGTTTATCCCAAGCCTCGGGTTAGGAAGCGATACAGGAAGGTTAGTGGTTTCCACCTATATACCGGGTATCGTTTTATTTTGAAAATGAAAGCTTTCTCCTTTGGTTTATTCACCAGCGGAGTCGCCAAACTGTGAATGTGGTGCCCAAATTTATTTTTTTATTTGTGTCATTTGGATTCACTTGAGTTTGAAAACATCCGGTTTAATTTGAAAAACGGAGTCGCCACGCCATTTTGATTTCCTCAAAACTTTGAAAAAAAAAGATTTAGGGTTCGGAGGTTAAGTTACCCCTTGGGAAGAACGGATCGTCGTTCACCCAAGGTGCCTTGCCGAAGCAAGTCTCCCAAGATTCCATTTTTCGTGCTTGCTTGCGTGCTTTCTTGTGTGCATGTGTTGAAAAGAGGGGGGGGGGATGTTCCAAGTTGTCTTCCGGACGTATAAACCATTTAGTTGGTTATCGCTCGGGATTCCTTGGATTTTTATATGTTCGAGAATTTGATCCCGTCCTCATCTTGGACTTGTGATCATCGCTATTTGACCTTGGGTCATTTGTGATCGAGAGAAGGACTCTCTTTTATGGTCCAAGAGTGAGGTCCTTTAGAAAGGAATGACCTTAGCCCATCAATCCTACACCTTGAGACGATTGAGCTTGTGTAGGGACTACTATACTCGTCTCAAGTGATAATCGGAGATATAGGGTTCAAGGCCTATTCATTTCTAAAGGGATTATGGCATCTTTAATGGAAGAAACGATGTAAAGATAGGATCTTTATACCGGTCCGCTCCAAAGGATGCATCCAAATACCAATGGGGACTAGGGAATGCATGTTTAGGATAAAAATGACATTTTTAATGAAAAAGATAACATTTTAAGTGCAAAGGATACTATTTTGTTTTCAAAGGATGCTTTTATGTAAAGAAATGATTTTTAATGCAAAGGATGCATCTTTATGTGGAAAAATAGCATTTTATATGCAAAGGATGCATAAAGATGTCATTTTGAAAGCAAAGGATGCTACTTTGATGTAAAGAAATGATTTTTAATGCAAAGGATGCATTTTTATGTATGAAAATGGGTTTTAGGTGCAAAGGATGCAATTTTTAATGTAAAGGAATCATTTTTAAGTGCAAAAGATGCAACTTTTATGTAAAAAAGAGATTTTTAGGTGCAAAGGATGCCCCTTTAATGCAAAGACTATATTTTTATGAGCAAAAGATGCTATTTTAATGCAAAGGATGCAAAGGGAGGGAGATATGATTTACATGTTCAAAGATATGATCTTTAACAACAATATATCAAGTCCCAAGCAAATATATAGTAATATGTAAAGCAAGGAGCAAATATATCACATATATACAAGTATAATGCAAGATAAAGGGGATGAGAGGTTACCAATGGTGGTGACCTCTTTCTCTTTGGAGTTCGCCTAGGGAAGGGACCAACTTTTGGAGGCTTCAAGGAGGAGGGAGGTGGCTCTTGGCACTCTCAGCTTGCTGTATTTTCGTAATGATGTTTTTGTGCTGAAAATTCGTCTTTCTAAAATGGGTAGAGGAGGTCTCTATTTATAGGCAGTCTGGAAATAGCCAATGAAGCTGTGCGGCCTGGAGTTCTCTCCTAATGCAGCTGTGCGGCATTATCCCCAATGACTCAGCATACTTCTAGAATCATGCTAGGTGACCTTTCTAGAAGGGTTTTATATAAAAGGAAAACGTGGTTTTTTAATTCCAAGTAATCCCTTCACCCCTCGAAAGGTTCAGAACAGTTCCCGAATTGCTCCTGAACTTTAGGAAAGTCCGGGGAATTGCCGGGAAACTTAACCGGAAGGCATGAGCCAGATTTGGGTACTTACAGAAAGTTGGTTTTCTTTTCAAGTTAAGTAAAAGTTTTAAAATTTAGGTGATTTATTTTTAGTAAGGGGACCCTCCCGCTCGGGGAACGAGCTAAGGTTCCGGGTTGGGGACCCCACAGTTGGTATCAGAGCTCGGTTTAAAAGTCAAGGGTAGATGTCTAGATTAAGGGGGAGTGTGTGATAACTGACGATGAGTGTTTGACGCAGGAGTTTGTTCAATGGCATGGAATGATGATGATCAACAAAGGGCTCAAGGAAATATTGGTGATGTCAGGGGAGGTGGAAATCAAAACGCAGAGATGATGAATATGTTCAGAGTCTTCTTGCAAAACATGGCAACTCAAGGTTAAGCTCAACATCACCAGGAGGGACGTCAAGGGCATGGATTGGAGAAGTTTGTGAAGATGGCTCCACCGAGTTATAATGGGGATCCAGATCCGCTAAAGGCAAAAATATGGCTTGAGGCGATGAACAAGATATTCGCGGTTATGGAAAGTCCGAATGAAGAGAAGGTGAGATGTGCCGTTTTCAAACTTGAAGGACCAGCAGAACATTGGTGGCATATTGTGAAGGAGAGTTGGGATCGTGATCACACGCCTCAGACATGGGAGAATTTCACCCAAAAGTTTAGAGAACACTATATTCCAATGGTTACACGGGACAAGAAGGAGGTTGAGTTCTTGAGGCTCGAGCAAGGAGCGATGACGGTGGCCCAGTATTCTGCAACGTTCACAGAGTTGGCTAGGTATTGTCCTCACTTGGTACCAGAGGAGGAGAGAAGAGTTTACCGATTTGTGAAAGGGTTGAGATTGGAGTTTAGGAAGAAGTTGTTGACTCATGACTTCACCGACTTTCAGGCGGTAGTGAATAGGGCGTATTAGATTGAAAATGATATTGAGGAGCACCGAGGCAAACCCGAAGGTAGTAGTGGAAGCAAATCGAGGTTTCAAGGTCAAGGATCTGGACAAAATAGAGGGCAACCAAGGTCTTCAGCTCAGGGGGTGGTTCGAGGAGGAAATGTGGCAGCTCCTACAATTCGTCCAGGTTCAAGTCAGTTTGGGATGGTGTGTAGCTTTTGCTAGAAAGTGGTTCATTCTGAGGATAGGTGTTGGAGCAAGAAAGTTAAGTGCCTTAAGTGTGGAGCAATGGGTCACTTCAGGAGGAATTGTTCTAGGTTGCAAAGGGGGCAAGCTTCGGGTAGCGGACAACAAGGGGGACAAAGAGGTGGTGTGAAGAGAGACAATGAAGGGAAACCGAAGGAGAAAATGCAAGGGCGAGTTTTTGCCTTGGGTTATAGAGAGGTAGATTCCACCGCTGTCATTAGAGGTATAGTACCTGTCTCAGGAGTTAAGGCCCGTATTCTTATAGATCCCGGGTCATCCCATTCTTTTTTGGTATCACATTTTGCATTTACATTGCATTAACTGCCTGAGATTATGCCTTATGTGCTGGAGGTCTCTACTCCTATGGGAGAGTGCCTTGAATCTTGTTTGGTTTATCATGGTTGTGATGTGATTATATGTGGGCATGTATTGCCAGTGGATTTGGTAGAGTTACCAATCTGTGATTTTGATGTTATTCTTGGTATGGATTGATTGAGTAGTTGTCATGCTTTGGTAGACTGTCGTAAGAAGCGAGTCTCCTTTTCTATGCCTGATGTGCCTATGTTTGTGTTTGATACGGATAAGTCTTTATTTGGCATTCATGTTATATCTGCTTTAAAGGCTAGAAAAATGTTGTCTAAAGGGTGTGAAGGGTACTTGGCTTATGTGTTAGACTCGAGTAAGAAATCCCCCGAGTTATCTCATGTCCCAGTTGTGAATGAATTCATAGATGTGTTTTCAACTGAATACTCTATGCCTCCGGATAGGGAAGTGGAGTTTTGCATTAATTTAGTGTCAGGTACCTCACCAATATCCAAAGCACTATATAGAATGGGACCGGCCAAGTTGAAAGAATTGAAGACTCAGTTGCAAGAGCTGTTAGATTGGGGCTTCATTCATCCGAGTGTTTCACCGTGGGGAGCACCGGTCTTGTTTGTAAGGAAGAAGGATGGCACGTTGAGATTATGTATTGATTACCGTTTGTTGAATCAAGCAACTATCAAGAATCAGTACCCTCTTCCGCATATTGACGATTTGTTTGATCAGCTTCAAGGTTCCGTGATCTACTCCAAACTTGATTTGCGTAGCGGATACCATCAGTTGAAGATCCGACCGGATGACATCTCCAAGACAGCCTTCAGAATGAGGTATGGCCATTATGAATTCATTGTTATGCCTTTCGGGTTGACTAATGCACTGGCGGTATTTATGGATATGATTAACCGAATTTTCAAGCCTTACCTTGATAGTTTTGTGGTAGTTTTTATTGATGATATTATTGTGCATTCAAAATCTTGAGAAGATCATGAGAAGCATTTGCGAATTGTGTTGTCTATCCTTCGTGAGAGGCAGTTGTTCGCAAATTTTAGCAAGTGTGAGTTTTGGCTCGAGCAGATTTCTTTCTTGGGTCACGTGGTGTCAAGTTCAGGTATTGCCGTGGATCCTTCGAAAATTGAGGCCGTGGTTAACTGGAAACAGCCTTCAACAGTGACTGAAGTTCGTAGTTTTCTTGGGTTGGCGGGGCACTACCAAAGGTTTATTGAAGGATTTTCTAGAATTGCAACTTCGTTGACAAGGTTGACACGGAAGGATATACCATTTGTGTGGGATACTAAGTGTGAAACAAGCTTTACCGAGTTGAAGAAGAGATTGACGACATCTCCGGTTCTTACCCTTCCAGGTGGATGCGAGAACTTTGTGATTTTTAGTGACGCCTCGAAAGAAGGGTTGGGTTGTGTTCTTATGCAGAATGGGAAAGTGATTGCGTATGCTTCGAGAAAGTTATCACCGGATGAGCAGAATTATCCTACCCACGACATGGAGTTGGTTGTGATTGTCTTTGCGTTGCATAAGTGGAAGCATTACCTATATGGGGCCAAATTTGAAATTTTCACCGATCACAAGAGCTTGAAGTATTTGTTTACCCAGAAAGAGTTGAACAACCGGCAGAGGCAATGTTTGGAGCTATTAAAAGATTATGATTGCGTTATTTCTTACCATCCGGGAAAGACGAATGTGGTTGCGGATGCAATTAGCTGAAAGGCTTATTTATCAACAATGATGTCCCGAGAGTCAAGAAGTGAGATGTTATTTGCGAATGTCCGAGCAATCCCTACCTTATATGGAGATCTTATGGAAGCTCAACAAAGTGATACCGAATTGAAGAAAATTTTGGGACAGTTACAAGATGGAAAGACAGGGGAGTTTGCGTTGAATAAAGATTTAACCTTTCAAGGCAGAATTTGCGTACCTTCTTCATCGGAGATCAAAAGGCGAGTTTTAGAGAATGGCCACAAATCAATATTTTCTATTCATCTGGGAAGTACGAAGATGTATCAAGATTTGAAGAGAGGTTATTGGTGGAATGGAATAAAGAGAGAGATTGCGAAGTTTGTGTCAAAATGTTTGACTTGTCAACAGATCAAGGCCGAGCATCAAGGACCTGCGCGGCTACTTCAACCGTTGGATATTCCGGAATGGAAGTGGGAAGGAATCTCGATGGATTTTGTGACTGGACTACCTCCGACCTCGAAGAAGATGGATGCCATTTGGGTAATAGTGGATAGATTGACAAAGTTGGCTCATTTTCTATCGATGTCAACAAAGTATTCGATGGAGAGGTTAGCTCAAATTTATATGCGTGAGATTGTTAGACTTCATGGAGTACCAGTCAGCATTGTATCCGACAGGGATCCGAGATTCACCTCGAGATTTTGGAAGACTTTGCATGAGGCTTTGGGTTCCAAGTTGAGTTTTAGCACGGCGTTTCATCCTCAGACCGATGGGCAGACCTAGAGAACTATTCAGATTCTTAAGGACATGTTACGGGCGTGTGTGATGGATTTCCACTCATCTTGGGAAGATCATTTGCCGTTGGTGGAGTTTGCGTATAATAACAACTATCAGTCTAGCATTGAGATGACACTGCATGAGGCGTTGTATGGGAGAAAATGTAGATCTCCAATAAGATGGGACGAGGTTGGTGAAGCTAGGCTTTGGGGTCCGGATTTGGTTAGAGATTCAACAGAAAAGATTAAAGTGATTCGAGATAGATTGAAGATGGCTCAAAGTAGACAGAAAAGCTACGCCGATACTAGAAGAAGAGAGTTGTCATTTCAAGTTGGTGACTTCGTGTTTTTTAAGATCTCTCCGAGGGCTGGGATTAAGAGATTTGGTAATAAGGGTAAGTTGGCTCCGAGATTTGTTGGTCCGTTTGAAATTTTAGAAAAGATTGGTGAATTGGCTTATCGATTGGCTTTACCTCCATCTCTTTCATCTTTTCATGATGTGTTCCATGTATCAATGTTGAGAAAATATTGCTATGATCCCTCCCATGTATTGAGTTCTCCTCCCGAAGATATTCAAGCGGATATGACTTATGTGGAAGAGCCGTTGAGAGTTTTGGAGTTTCAAGTTCGAGAGTTGCGAACTAAGAGTATTTCGGTGGTGAAAATCCTATGGAAAAATCATACGGTTGAGGAGGCTACTTGGGAATTGAAATCCGAAATGCTTGAGAAATACCCTTGGTTGTTTGAGCGAGCAAGTAAGTCAATTTAAAATTCTGGGCAAATTTTCTTTAAGGAGGATTGAGTGTCACGACCCTAATCCTAGGAAGCATTTTAGCACACGTTGATCGGATTACATTATACCTATGACTGTCCCCTTCTGTGGCCACAGATTGGGGTGATAGCTTCCGTATTTAGCCAAAAGCCTTACAGATAGCTAGTATCTTATATGGTTCTCTAAAATATGAGTCTTATAAGATGTGAATATGCCTAAGCAGTTCACAAATGAAGGGAGTTTACTCCCACGTTGTATTACTTATTGTTCAGACGGGAAAGATAAACTGAGGTAACGTAATGTGTTTACCGCTTTACCAATGTGTTGTGAGCAACCTTGTTATGTGTGGCATTTTACTTGGCATCTTGTTGTATTCATAATATCTTATTGAGATTTATTCTCACCCCTTCTCCTTTACTGTTTTAGATCGCACTGAGACAGGTGGATCAAACCTGTGAAGTCGGAAAGGAGTTTGGACAGCGTTCTTTTTGGGTTGTCAGGGTATGTTATAGTTGTGGTTGGGAGTAGTATTTTGATGTTACTCCTTTATGGAGATTGTATATATAACTACTTTTGTAAAACTTTACATTTGTAGTATTTTGTAACTAAAACAGGTTATCTCTTTTCAAGGTTTGTTTATAACTTTCCTCCATGTGGAGATGTATAAGGTTGGTTTATGAAAGTTGGTTTTCTTTTCAAGTTAAGTAAAAGTTTTAAAATTTAGGTGGTTTATTTTTAGTAAGGGGACCCTCCCGCTCGGGGCACGAGCTAATGTTCCGGGTTGGGGTCCCCACAGTTGGTATCAGAGCGGTTTAGAAGTCAAGGGTAGATGTCTAGATTAAGGGGGAGTGTGTGATAACTGACGACGAGTGTTTGATGCAGGAGTTTGTTCAATGGCGGGGAATGATGATGATCAACAAAGGGCTCAAGGAAATATTGGTGATGTCGGGGGAGGTGGAAATCAAAACGCAGAGATGATGAATATGTTCAGAGTCTTCTTGCAAAACATGGCAACTCAAGGTCAAGCTCAACATCACCAGGAGGGACGTCAAGGGCATGGATTGGAGAAGTTTGTGAAGATGGCTCCACCGAGTTATAATGGGGATCCAAATCCGCTAAAAGCAGAAAGATGGCTTGAGGCGATGAACAAGTTATTCGCGGCTATGGAAAGTCCAGATGAAGAGAAGGTGAGATGTGCCGTTTTCAAACTTGAAGGACCAGCAGAACATTGGTGGCATATTGTGAAGGAGAGTTAGGATCGTGATCACACGCCTCAGACATGGGAGAATTTCACCCGAAAGTTTAGAGAACACTTTATTCCAATGGTTACCCGGGACAAGAAGGAGGTTGAGTTCTTGAGGCTCGAGCAAGGAACGATGACGGTGGCCCAGTATTCTGCAAAGTTCACGGAGTTGGCTAGGTATTGTCCTCACTTGGTACCAGAGGAGGAGAGAAGAGTTTACTGGTTTGTGAAAGGGTTGAGATTGGAGTTCAGAAAGCAGCTTTTGACTCATGACTTCACCGAATTTCAGGCGGCAGTGAATAAGGCGTATCAGATTGAAAATGATATTGAGGAGCACCGAGGCAAACCTGAAGGTAGTAGTGGAAGCAAACTGAGGTTTCAAGGTCAAGGCTCCGGGCAGAATAGAGGACAACCAAGGTCTTCAGCTCTGGGGGTGGTTCGAGGAGGAAATGTGGTAGCTCCTACAACTCATCCAGCTTCAAGTCAGTTTGGGACTGTGTGTAACTTTTGCAAGAAAGTGGGGCATTCTGAGGATAGGTGTTGGAGCAAGCAATGTAAGTGCCTTGAGTGTGGAGCAATGGGTCACTTCAGGAGGAATTGTCCTAGGTTGCAACGGGGGCAAGCTTCGGGTAGCGAACAACAAGGGGGACAAAGAGGTGGTGTGAAGAGAGACAATGAAGGGAAACCGAAGGAGAAAGTGCAAGGGCGAGTTTTTGCCTTGGGTCATGGAGAGGTAGATTCCACCGCTGTCATTAGAAGTATAGTACCTGTCTCAGGAGCTAAGGCCCGTATTCTTATAGATCTCGGGTCATCCCATTCTTTTTTGGCATCACATTTTGTATTTACATTGCATAAATTGCCTGAGATTATGTCTTATGTGCTGGAGGTCTCTACTCTTATGGGAGAGTGCCTTGAATCTTCTTTGGTTTATCATGGTTGTGATGTGATTATATGCGTGAGATTGTTAGACTTCATGGAGTACCAATCAGCATTGTATCCGACAGGGATCCAAGATTCACCTCGAGATTTTGGAAGGCTTTGCATGAGGCTTTGGGTTTCAAGTTGAGTTTTAGCACGACGTTTCTTCCTCAGACCGATGGGAAGACTGAGAGAACTATTCAGATTCTTGAGGACATGTTACGGGCGTGTGTGATGGATTTCCACTCATCTTGGGAAGATCATTTGCCGTTGGTGGAGTTTGCGTATAATAACAACTATCAGTCTAGCATTGAGATGACACCGTATGAGGCGTTGTATGGGAGAAAATGTAGATCTCCAATGTATTGGGACGAGGTTGGTGAAGCAAGACTTTGGGGTCTGGATTCGGTTAGAGATTCAACGTAAAAGATTAAAGTGATTCAGGATAGATTGAAGATGGCTCAAAGTAGACAGAAAAGCTACGCCGACAATAGAAGAAGAGATTTATCATTCAAGTTGGTGACTTCGTATTTTTTAAGATCTCTTCGAGGACTGGGATTAAGAGGTTTGGTAATAAAGGTAAAATGGCTTCGAGATTTGTTGGTCCGTTTGAAATTTTAGAAAAGATTGGTGAGTAGGATTATCGATTGGCTTTGCCTCCATTTCTTTCATCTCTTCATGATGTGTTCCATGTATCAATGTTGAGAAAATATTTCTATGATCCCTCCCATGTATTGAGTTCTCCTCCCGAAGATATTCAAGCGGATATGACTTATGTGGAAGAGCCGTTGAGAGTTTTAGAGTTTCAAGTTCGGGAGTTGCGAACCAAGAGTATTCCGGTGGTGAAAATCCTATGGAAAAATCATATGGTTGAGGAGGCTACTTGGGAATTGAAATCCGAAATGCTTGAGAAATACCCTTGGTTGTTTGAGCGAGCAAGTAAGTCAATTTAAAATTCAGGGCAAATTTTCTTTAAGGGGGAGTGAGTGTCACGACCCTAATCCTAGGCAGCATTTTAGCACACGTTGAGCACGTGGGGTTGGGAGTGTGTAGCATTTCATTCTATGCATTTCATGATAATTGTTAGTTTTATGTGTTCATTTTGATATTTTGATAAATTACTTGATATTTTAGGATGTTAATAAATTAATTTTAGTTATTTAATGACCATTTGAAATTTTGAGGAAATGGTGTAGTGAAATGATACTTGTGGAAATTTAAATAAGAAGTTGATAAGTTTTGAGGTGTTTATGTGTAAAGATTTAAGCTTGGGGTTGTTAGTTGTGGCAACTCTAATCCTTGGAGGAGCTAAAGTGAAATGTGTCAATGTTTATCATTGAAAATGTATAAGGAAGCTTCATAAAAATCATTCTCAGCTCAATTCTCTCTTTGTTTCCATGGAAAACCATCAACCTAGGGTTTCACTCTAAATTTCACCATAAATTCGTTTCTTATCCGTTGGACGATCCGTCTTCATATTATTGTTCGTGAAGCCGAGGGGATCGCGTCTAGCTGAATAAAGTTTTTCTTATTTTCGAATTATTTTGGTAAGTTATTATGATTTCCTTCATATTCTTGATCATTCCATGTTAAAGTTGATATTATGGTTGTTTAAATGTTGTTTGGGGATTTTGGAACAAGTTTCTTTGAGTTGAAAAGATAATGGAAAGAGTTGAAGTAAAATTTGGTTATGGTATTGTTGTTAGGAAAAAGGATAGTAGTAAATTGTTTGTTTATGTTAAAATGATAGAGGTATATAGGTGCATGGTTTTGGAATCCTTTAAATTGGTTGGAAATGGATTTGGTACTTTTACTTGGGGTTGGAAAGGATTGAAAAGGGCTTGGAAAGTGTTGTTGAAGTTTAGGAATGGTTTATGCTGAAGTTTGGTTGGTGGTACTTGTGAATGTGTGCCCAAAATTTTGTGTTTGTTGGATTCACGCTAGTTTGAAGACAACCGGTTTAATTTGAAAAACGGAGTCGCCACGCCATTTTGATTACCTCAAAACTTTGAAAAAAAGGTTTTATGGGTTCGGAGGTTAAGTTACCCCTTGGGAAGAACGGATCGTCGTTCACCCAAGGTGCCTTGCCGGAGCAAGTCTCCCAAGACCCCATTAATCGTGCTTGCTTACGTGCTTTCTTGTGTGCATGTGTTTGAAAATAAGGAGGGAATGTCCCAAGTCGTCTTCCGGTCGTACAAACCATTTGTTGGTTGTCGCTCGGGATTTCTTGGATTTTATGTATTCGGGATTATGATCCCGTCCTCATCTTGGACTTGTGATCATTGCATTTTTAACCTCGGGACTTGCATGATCGAGAGAATGACTCCCTTTATAGTCAAAGACGAGGTTCTTTAGGAAGGAATGTCCTTAGCCCATCAATCCTACACTTTAAGATGGTCGAGCTCATATAGATGCTTCATACTCATCTTAAGTGATAATCGGAGATATAGGGTTCAAGGTTGTCCCTTTATAAAGAGATCATGGAACCTTTAATGGAAGGAACGGTGTAAAGATAAGACCTTTGCACCGGTCCGTTCCAAGGTTACTAATGGGGACATGGGGGAATGCATGATAAAAATGACATTTTAGTGAAAATATGACATTTTTAAGTTGCAAAGGATGCTTTTGATTGCAAATGGATGCTTTTTATGTAAAGAAATGATTTTTGTGCAAAGAATGTATTTTTATGTTGGAAAATAGCATTTAATGTACAAATGATGCATGAAAATGGCAAAGAATGATTTTTTAATGCAAAGTATGCATTTTTAAGTATGAAAATGAGTTTTTGGGTGCAAAGAATGCATCTTTAATGTGAAAAGGGATTTTGAATGCAAAGGATGCAATTTTTAGTACAAAAGGAATGATTTTAATGCATGAAAATAGGATTTAGGTGCAAAGGATGCACCTTTATGTATGAAAATGAAAAGATGACATTTTATGTACATAGATATTATCTAAATTGCGAGATAAACATCAAATTATAGCATGATGGGGGTTAACATCGAGATTACGAGCTTGAAATCGTGAAGTTTCTGCAAACTGGCTTAGTTTGTCGCGTGACATAGGCTGCCTATGTCGCGTGACATAACTAGCCATTTTGCGTAGACTTTACAAAGTGAGATTTGCAGAGGTATCAAGGCACCAATATGGCCAAGTTACTTCACAAACAGATCTCAGAGAGCAAGTATTTTAGTGATGAACACTTCAAAAGGGTGTGGATATGAGGGATCCACACTCATCTCGAGTGTTCATGCAAAAACAATGCCAAGCCGGAGCCTTTACATGAAATGGTATGCAAATGGATATGGATCTAAGCAATATAACACTAAAGCATGTAACTTTAATCAGAATACCACATTATTAACGCATTTAGCATAGAGATTTCACATTCAAAGGAAATGGATAGAGGAAAAGGGTAGAAAATCGTTACCCTTGAAGACCACGACTCCCTATATCAAGTTAGATATAGGGGCCTTCAAAACAGCAACCTCCGGGGCTGAGATTGAGCCTTGGTTCCTTGAGAACTCCTTGATTCTTGATGTGTATATGAAGTGTGTGTGTGGGAAGTGTGTGTGTGATTGATTTGGGATTGATTTGGGAGGTATGTGAGGAGAGGGGATACTTACGGGCGTATTCCCTATAGAGGGGACCGAGGGTGGAAAAGGTGTGTCCCAAATGAGAGGTGAAGGCCTCTATTTATAGGCTGCCTGCATGGGCTTGTTATGTCGCACGACATAACAAGCCATAACCGTTTTCCTTCTAGAAACATGCAAGGTGGCAACCTTCTAGAACTTTTCATGGCCTATTATGTCGCACGACATAAGTAGCCACTTCCAGATTCTTCTAGAAACATGCAAGGTGGCAAGCTTCTAGAAGTTTTCATGGCCTATTATGTCGCACGACATAAGTAGCCACTTCCAGTCCCTTCTAGAAACATGCAAGGTGGCAGTCTTCTAGAAGGGTTTTGGGATTAAGAAAAACGTGTTTCTTAATCACCAAGCATTCCCTTTAGCCCTTAAAAGGCTTGGAACATTTCTAAAATTATTCCGGAACTGTAGGAAAGTCCGAGGAATTACCGGAAAAATTACCGGAATTGCCGTGAAAATTAACCTAAGGCATGAGCCGATTTGGGTACTTACAGAAGCCCCTCGGCAACGTCACTTGCGGGCGAGTGGGGTTGTCGATAGAAAAGGATCAATCGCGAATGCCGAGACGGATTGGGTGACCAAGTTGGTCGAGTGGCTGGACCTTTCATGAAAGGCTACCTACGTATCCCGGAGGAATCAAGCCTTGATCGTAGTTCAGAATCCACTGGGGAAAGGGGGCGTCATATGTGACAAATTGGCTGAACCTACAGGAGGCTACCTACGTATCCCGGGGAATCAAGCCGGAGTCGTAGTTCGAGCTTTTATTGAGTCGAAATATTATTCCTTCACCTTGGAATAACGGAGATCGAAATAAAGCGAAAAAAGGTCGAAATGTTATTCCGTCATTCGGAAATAACGGAGATCGAAATAAAGCGAAAAAAGGTCGAAATATTATTCCGTCATTCGGAAATAACGGAGATCAAAATAAAGCGAAAAAAGGTCGAAATGTTATTCCGTCATTCGGAAATAACGGAGATCGAAATAAAGCGAAAAAAGGTCGAAATATTATTCCGTCATTCGGAAATAACGGAGATCAAAATAAAGCGAAAAAAGGTCGAAATATTATTCCGTCATTCGGAAATAACGGAGATCAAAATAAAGCGAAATGTTATTGCCTTCCGGCCATAACTGAAATTTTTAACAAGAAACATTATCCCATTTGGCAATAACAGGGGATTTCCCGGAGGAAACGTTATCCCAATTGGCGATAACGGAGGATTTCCCGGAGGAAACGTTATCCCATTTGGCGATAACGTAGATTTCTCGGGAGGAAACGTTATCCCATTTGGCAATAATGTAGGATTTCCAGGAGGAAACGTTATCCCATTTGGCGATAACGGAGGATTTCCCGGAGGAAACGTTATCCCATTTGGCGATAACGGAGGATTTCCCGGAGGAAACGTTATCCCATTTGGCGATAACGTAGGATTTCCCGGAGGAAACGTTATCCCATTTGGCGATAACGGAGGATTTCCCGGAGGAAACGTTATCCCATTTGGCGATAACGGAGGATTTCCCGGAGGAAACGTTATCCCATTTGGCGATAACGGAGGATTTCCCGGAGGAAACGTTATCCCATTTGGCGATAACGGAGAATTTCCCGGAGGAAACGTTATCCCATTTGGCGATAACGGAGAATTTCCCGGAGGAAACGTTATCCCATCTGGCAATAACGGAGATCGCGAAAAAGATTGGATTTTGCAGAGAAGTTGGAAGGAATCAATAGTTTTTTGTTTTTTTTTGTAAAGAAAAGTGGGACGCACCCGAATAATTTTTAATTTATTTTTTTTTTTTTGCAAAGAAAACTGAGATGTACCCTGATTATTTGAAAAATGAAATTGAAAATGCCAAGGACAAATAAACTGAGTCACAGAGGTAAATTTGTAAAATAGGCCTCGGGGGCACTGGAGGGAAAATTTGATTAAAAATGATTAGAAATGCCAGGGGCATAAAGGGGAAAAGAGGCCTACGGGGGACAAAATTGTAAAATGGAGCCTTTAAGGGCAAAATTGTAAAAACAGGCCACAGAGGCTTAGTATGTCGCACGACATAAGAGGCCAGGTGAACAGATTCTTTAAAATTCGCACAGTCGTCATTTTGAAATTCAATTAGACTTGAAATTGAGAGGGAGGCGACGGCGAGAAGAGAGAGAGCAACCTCAGAGGGAGATTTGAGAGGGATCGAGAAAACAAAACACTTTTAGTCCGATTACAACTTGGAAAATGCCTCCTAGGCTCTATCCAGACCAAAAGGGCTCCTCAACACGCCGAATTAGCTACTCGAAGGAAGGGGTGCAAAGGAATCAAAGGCCATTTCTTCCGGAAGCACCAAGAGGAGATTTCTACCCACAGCTCGATGAGCATACTTCGGATGTCAGGAAGAAGGATGTGGTAAGCAACCTAGGGTTTTTTTTTTTTTTTGAAAAATTTTGATTTGGGTGAAATCGATTTGGACTGGATTTTTTTAGACTGTGCTATGAATTGACATGAACTGGCATGTGAACATAGATTGACCTAGGAAATGTGATACTAGAATGCATGCTCTTAGATGATAGGTTTTGACCTATTTTTCATTTGAGACGATTTCAAGAAATAGCACGAAATATTAATATTTGTGCCATGTTTTCTTGCAGGGATTGCGCACCCGTGGCTCCCCTGAGGTGATTGGCAGGCTATGGGATAGCTTGCCGGGTAGCCAGGAGCAGATGGACTCGCCTAAGGGCCTGATTTACGCTGCTGGGCTAGGGCAATTCTTTGAGATGGCGAAGGCCATCGGAGGCACTCAGAGGAGTGTGGATCTGGTGAGGGCATTCAGAGAGTTTTGGTGGGAGACCACTCACTCGTTTCACTTCTCTTGGGGTGAGACGACAGTCACTCCGCTGGACTTTGCGGTCATCACAGGACTGCCCTTTACGGATGAGCCGCTCTACATAGAGGAGCCTGCACAGGGAGTTGAGCCCCAGCCTATTGCTGATGCTGATTTTATGGGCTTACTTGGTTTCGTTCCCCGGATCAAGAAGGGGAATGGATATGAGTTGGGGGTGCTACATGGCTTGGTTGGGGAGCAGTGCAGGGACTACATTGTTGTTGATGACCCTGTTGAGAGCCGGCTGAGAGCCGAGAGATTAGCGAGGGCTTTTGTATGGGTGGGCTTCTCTGACATGCTGTTTATTAACAGCGCATCTACTGCCTTGACTTCACTGTTGGAGCTTTTGAGAGCCTGGGACACCGTGGGGAATCTATCCTGGGGTGAGGCTGGCTTAGCTGAGATGTATTTGGCTCTAGATGACGTCAGCCGAGGGAAGGCGAAGTATTTTACTTGCTGTCATCTGGCTTTTGAGGTATTCTCTCATCTTGACCTCTTTTCTTTTGCACATTTCATTCTATCCTTTTTCCTTATTTTGACTTCTTCTTCTTCTTTTCAGGCTTGGGCTTTCGAGTACTTTGGCTGTTACGAGTGGCAGATACAGGATGAGTTTCCTGCCACCACCTTTCCTGCTCTCAGACGGTGGACGAAGAGTGCCAGGAAACAGACCAGGACACCGGAGGGTTCGAGGTGTAGGATTACTGCCTCGTACCATGACACGCTGAGGTGCTTGAGAGGGATTCCACAGAGGCTGAGTATGTTCCCCTGGACTGGCCGTTACGATGACCTGGATTTGGATCACGCTGCGCACTTGACAGAGTGTCGCAAAGGCTACAGTGGGTTTATCTGGAGACGCCTTGTATTTAGGAGAGAGGGTGTATAGACAGCATGGGCCGAATAGGCATGCTCGGATCCCTGATGATCCACCAGCTAGGATGTGGCTGCCTCGCCAGTTGGCGAATGTAGATGCTCTGATTGTAGGCTTGGCAGCACATCTCTACACACGGGAGGGGGACTATACTTTGTACGTGGCCAGGCATCTTCGGTCCCCACGGCACCGGGGTTGGTTATGGTGCTCAGAGTGCGGGACCCTCGACTGGCTACGTAGCTAGACCTCCTTTGCCCCCGACTTTCATTGATTATCAGGGCGGCGGTCGCATGAGGCGAGCCCATATTGATATGTCACAGACTCATACTTATCCCGCGAGGTTCTAGATCTGTAAGTATTACTCCTTACGTCTTTTGGATTGATTGCATCTCTTCCTGTTATCAAGAACTGCATTTTGACACTTATTATGTCTGCTTGTAACAGGTATCGGCTCAGGCTTACAGGCACTTGACCAGGGCTTATACCGGCGCTGTGGGCATGATTAGCAAGCTCCAGAAAGGTATGAGCTTTTGGAAGAATCAGTGCCGATCACAGGGTTCGATCGATATCTCTCCACCTGGCCAGCCGAGAAGGAAGAAGAGCCGTTCTGATGACGCAGGCACCAGCGGAGGCATTAGTGGACCGACGCCTCGGACGAAGAGGCCAAATGTGCCTCTTCACAGACCCATTGAGATTGATGATGATGATGAGGATGAGGATGAGGATGAGGATGAGGATGGTGGAGCTGAGACGGCCACGGACTATGAGCTTGACTCCACTGTTATCACTGAGCTTGACGACTATTACCGCACGGGGACCATAGCTTACGAGGCACCTTCGGACGATCCTGACGATGAGCCAGAGGAGGCTGAGGATGACGACGAGGATGGAGATGAAGAGGACGATGGAGAGGGTGATGGAGACGGAGATGATTCAGAGTAGCCCCCTTCCCCCCTAGACATCTATGACTTTTTGGCTATTGTACCCCTTTTAGGGAAAACACATCTTGTTATTTTTTTTATGCACATTTCTTAGACTTGGTATATTTTGGTTTGAATGTACATTGCTATCCCTTTTGTCGCATGCATTTATGAAATGATGGTAGGGTAACTAGCTTGAACTGAATGGCTTGAATGGATTTTTGGTTTGAATACGAATGCAATGGGTGTACATGGGGTACAGGAACCTTCCCCTATGCATTTGAGAAGTGTATGAATGGTATTTTCAGCTTTTGACATGTCGGGGATTGCCACAGGGAAAGCAACACATTGCGATGTCGATGTACGATGTGGCTTGTTATGTCGCGCGACATGGCTTGTTATGTCGCGCGACTCATTAAGCTTTGAAATGTGCTTTTCATTGCCCTTGGGCTGGAATGGCATTGCAGACACAGGTTGGAATTAGATGACCAAAGAGGTCACCTACCTGGTCTCCTTGGGACAATGGCAAAGAGATATTTGGTCCCTTCCTATAAGGATGGAAACGGGGTGACCTAGGAAGTCAAACAACCAACCTTTCATAAGAATGTGCCAAATCAAAAGGGGTGTGACCAATGTGGTCATAAAATTGGACATTTATGAAAAGCTTACGCACCATTGAGGAATGGGGAAAGAAAAAGGTGACCAACGTGGTCGGATGGCTGAACCTTTTTATGAAAGGCTACCTACGTATCCCGGAGGAATCAAGCCTTGATCGTAGTTCAAACATCATCTAGGCAGGTTAGGAACGATGTCTAGGATCCTTGAGAGTTTTGACAATTAATGGAGGTTGTCACGACATTATTTCATTCTAACGGAAGCTAAAGCTTACGGCGCTATCTCTTTTGACGAGAGATAGAGGAGCTAAAGGCTGGATGACGTTATTTCTTTATGACGGAAATAACGAAGACTAAAGCTTGCGGCGCTATCTCTTTTTGACAGATATAGAGGGAGCTAAAGCTAGAAGAACTTAAGCATACTTCACTAGAGGTATCTTAAGTTGGATTTTTGACAATTAGGAAAGCTGTCGCTGGCGTTATCTCGTTATAACGGAAGTAACGAAGGCGCTTTTGGGAGAAAATGTATTATTAACAATTGGCACGTTACTTGAGCCTAGGGGTGGTTTCTTCTTGGAAACAATGGTAGAGACTGGGTCTGGATGTACATATAGAATGTGCTTAAGACGGGTTTCAAGAAGGTGGGGTTGTATCCTTTGGGTGCGGGTCGACTAGCTGCTTGTTCTTTGAGATTTTGTCAACGTGGACTAGGATTCCCTCTTGGGAGGCCCGGGTTTAAAACTTGGGTCTCGATGAATGTTCCTTTCTCACATTCTGGCATTTGAAGCTGATGCTGATAGGCTTTTACAACCAAAGACTAAAGCAGATGTCGAAGTGACCAAACCTCTCTTCTAGGGATGGATGCGACTTATCGGAGCCGGTGCGAGGAAGAACTTTGCAAAGCCCCATGAAAGATCCTTTCACTGGCAAAGCCCCGGTTGGATGAACTGAGCAGGCGAAGTCTTAGGTTTTGAAGAAGTGACTTAGTGAAGCCCCAATCTGATGACCTAGCGAAAATCCCAATATGATTGGTACTGCGGAAGTGATCCTGAGGTTGATCTGACCAAAACTGAATCCATCTAGGGACCTAGTGAAGAACCCGATGTGAATCCCAAAAATGGCTAAAGAAGCCCCAGTTTAAAGAAATGGCTTGGCAAAGCCCCAGACTTGAAGAGTTTCAAGGCAACCCTAATGCGAATTGTAGCAGAAGAGGAAAGACCTATCCTTTCGTACTTACTTTCTTATTTCCTTTAGTCGCTCAGTCAACCTTAAGAAGATGTGAAAGGAAAGATTCTCAGAAATACATGCAGGGGCATATTTTTCGAAAGGTGGGAATAGATCCCGATCTTGTGTTATTTCGTAGGCACAAAAACTCGCTTTGGGTTTGACTCTTTTGAGAGAGTATAAGCGTAGAAGGGTTTGTAAAAGTGTATGGAAGCCCCTGCTGACAGAAAATCAGTGTTTAGCACTATTTTTCCTAAGATGTAGAAAGAGAAGACTTGTCAAGACATCTGAAAACTTGTTTTATTTACAATGATCACAAGATTGCTTAAAACCCTTTATTAATGTTCGGGTTATTCAACCACTAATCTCGATATGAAAAAAACATTCTTATTAATCATGAGGAGAAAGTCAACCAATGTCGCGGATCAAAGTTGGCTGGTGTGAAAGAAAGGTTTGTGTATAAGGAGGTCATTAATGAGACCGGGTTTTCAGGAATTTGGATATGTTTATGGGAGAGGTTATCCGATGAGACCGGATTTTCAGGAATTTGGATATGTTTATGACCGGACCATTTTACGGTTGCCTACGTTCCCCTCATTGTGAGGAGCTCAGGTCGCCGTAGTTCGGCCTTGGCCGGATTGTGTTTGGCTTTGGGAAATGGGATTTGTGGTTCCTTTAGTGGAAAGGTTTGGATGAGAAGATTGGATGATGAGGCGTGGGCCTCGGGATGATTCCTTGACCAAGTCATTCTTGGACGACTGCTTCTGATTGCTTCCTCTTTCATTGGGGAAGAAAGGATTTGCACGTGCCTGCAGGCTTATGAAATGCTTCTGGCTTTGCTTTGACTGCCCCATTATTATCGACAACTTTCATTCTCCAAGCTTTGATTTTGCCTGTCCGTCAAGCTTTTGATTGGCGGTGCTGGGTCCTTGGCCTCATTTTCTTTTATTTTTTATGTGCAACCCAGTTTTTTGCCTAGACTGCCCTTTTTTGGGATTTTCAGCCTAGCTGGGTATTACTCTTTTTGTACTTCTTTTCCTCTTTTTTTTTATTTTCTGAAGCACTTAAGGGCCAAGGCGAGCCCCTTCTTGAATTTTCTTGACATCTTTGAGGTCGAAGGCAGGCTCCTAGATTGTTGTCGACACGGGGTCAATCTTTCGAAACTGAGTGGTCTTTTGTTGTCCGTTGAATATGCCGCCGTCGTTGACTTGGTCAAGGTGAAGGTGAGGGCATGATTGGGAAAGTGTATGGTTTAGTGAAGGCTTTTATGAGGTAAGGAAAGTGTATGGGGAAGGCATTAGTTGACTTTCTCACACTGATTAATCGGAACGTGAATTATTTCGAGAGATTATTTGTTGAGCAATGCAAGTGATCATATGAAATAAAACCATTTCATTAAATGTAATGTAGGTGTGCAAATAATGTCTTAAGTCTAGTAAGAAAAGAAGAAGACTCTTTTATAGAAAATTGAAGATTAAATACAATGTCCGTAGAGGACTTGATTGAAAAAGAAAGGTACTAGAACCAACGAAGGTTGACTGAGTGACTATATTCTTTTCTTTTTTTTTTAATCTTACTTAAGGATAAGTAGACCCTAGTCTAGCTACTCTTCGCGGGTTGGACTGCCAGGGAGCTTGAGCTTTCCTTCGTAGATCAGCCACTGAATTTCTTTCTTCAGATCCACACACTTGTCTGTCACATGACCAAAATGCTTGTGGTACTCGCAGAACTTGGTCCTGTCAACTCTACTGGGGTTTCTTGGCTTATAATTCTCGAGAGGTGTGAGAAGGCCTCGTTTCACCAAATCATCGAAAACTTTGCTCATGGGCATCCCAAAATCATCAGGCTGACGTTTCTGACCTTGCACTTCCTGAATTGACCTCTTACCATAACTTTCTGTTTTTGGCCCATGGAGGTTCTCGAGCTTCCCTTTTTCTATCAATTTCTGGATCTCATGCCTCAAATAGGTGCAATCATCAGTGTCGTGCCCAGGGTATTGATGGAAAAGACAATGCTTAGACTCATCCACCCGAACGTTGGGGTTCTTGGGCTTCCAATTCTCCAGTGGCTTTATCAGCTTTTCTTTCATCAGCTCTTCCAGCATCTTGCTTAAAGGCATATCCGTATTGTCAAAATGAAGGGAGCGGGGTTTTCGGGAGACATTGTTGTTCTCAAGACTCGGAGTTCCATTGTCCAGTTGGTTCCATTGTTGGATTTGGCTGAAGGAGGCTACGACACTCTTTCCTTTGTGAGGAGATGGTGCGAGGGTACGGTTGCTGTTTAGTCTTTGGTGACATTGGGTTATGCTTGGTGGAGTCATTTCTTTGCCTAGTTTGACATCTTGGGTCAAGGGAGTATTGATGCTCATCATGAGGTCAAGCTTCTCCTTGCATTTGTTTCACTTGCTCCATCAATATTGCCACGTAGGGGTCAACGGGGACTCTCGCAACAGGACTTTTATCGGTAGAAGGAACCACAAGTAGCAACCCAGTGAATTCATTAAGTCCGGTAGGTGACAATTGAAACTTGAATCATCCAGTTTTCTTTTGGCAACTCATGATCGCATTCGGGTGGGTATAGTGGCTTGAACGTAGCCACATAGCTCGAACTGATTATGTGAAGCTGAAGTATAGACTGGCAGGTATTGCTGGAACTGAGAGACAGGCGGGGTGAAGCCTAATCCGTTCTGAGGAGCTGAGGGCGATGGAGCCCGGATGAGCTGGGATGTTGGAAAGGACCGAGGAGAAGTGGTCCTTGACAAGGGATCATATGTGGATGGAAGAAGGTATTGGTTATAGGCTGGGGGAGCTGAGATGGCTACTTGTGGAGTCTCATCTTCTACCATAACCAAGGAACCGTTGGGCTCTACCACTATCTGGACCCCATGACGGCGTAGCGCATCAATGAGCATGGCCTGCTGTTCCTTATGAGCCTTATGGGCATTTTCCAAAGCCAGGGCTAATTCTTCCTTCCTAACCATCTGATTTCCTGCATCCTCACTGTTTTCTGTCAAATCTGCCATTCTGACTCTCTGAGCTAACGATTCTGCCGAACTATCTGAACCTAAGGTTTTTTTTTGCACTGAAAAGCTGCTGACCCGGTATTATCGCCCACTTCTTTCTCGCTGTGGGAAAAGGATAGGCAAAGTTTAGACTCGGGGATATGTAAGGTTTAGGCTCGAAGGTAGGTAAGATTTAGACTCGGAGGTAAGTGTTTAGGCTAAAGGCTCAAGTAACATGCACTTATCGCTTAAACTTTGCTCAAAACACATTTTTTCCTAATCCTAATTGATCAGAAAAGATGAGACCTTGAAAGGTCAAGATTGGAAATTGAAGATCGGACTGAGGAGGTCTCGACTAGGAATTTGACCGCGAAAGAGGGAGAGATGAAAAATCGAAGATCGGACCGAGGAGGTCTTGATTAGGGATTTGACCATGAAAGGTCGGGAGATGGAAGATCGGGAATCGGACCGAGGAGGTCTCGATTAGGGATACGACCATGAAAGGTCGGGACAGGGAAATCGGAAATCGGACCGAGGAGGTCTTGATTAGGGATATCAGAGATAGGAAAATGCAATTATGATTACATTAATTGTTCAAGTTTACTTAAAATCATGTCTTTTATTAATTCCTATTTGGTTGGAAAAGGGGGGGGGGGGTTTCCCTTCTTTTTCGCAACTACTCTAGATCCTGGATCAGTGGGTTCCGTCACTACGTCTATAAGCCCCTCGTATTCCACCTGTATTTCGACCTCCCAGGGTGGACAGCCCCGGGCGAGGGTCCTATAGGGCACGCGGATTCCACCGATCGAGAGTAAAGAACGCTCCTAATGGGTCTAGCGGGTCATAGGACCTTTCAACGCACGAGCGATGCGGATTATAGTCAAGGCAATACTGGGAAAGTCTCGTCTTTCTGCCTTGATAGAATTTTGGCAGAATTTCGCTTGAGCGAATGACGTTTTGACTTTCGGTAATGTCCAAGAAGATAATAGGCATGGGTCGGGCGGCAAAAGCCGGATGACACAGTGTCACATTGAACTTCGTTGCATACGCCGGGCGTGAGTTAGAATCGAAGTCAATGCCGGGTCAAGATCTTGCCAATTTTTCCTTGTCGGAATTTTGGCAGAGCTTCGCTTGAGCGAAAGATCTTTTGATTTGTTGGCAAAGGCTCGGTCTTGACTCTTACGCATTCCGTGCAGGTCAAGGTCAAAGTCAATGTCGGAGTCAAGATCTCGCCAATTTTTCCTTGTCGGAATTTTGGCAGAACTTCGCTTGAGCGAAAATCTTGGCTTCCGTTATGAACTAAGGCTTGACCTTTACGAGGGTATGCAACTGGGCTATATGACACGGACTAGACCAAAAACCAACCAAAAGTCACGGTTTTTTGAAACGTGTGACACGGTGTGCATTGGTCGACAACGGCTTCCATGGGGAGGTTGGGATGATTCCGTGCGCGTCCCGGGAGCATCGTAAAGGCTGTCCGTGGCTGCATTTGGAACCACCCTCGGGTTTGAAGGACGTGCGTGCAAAGTGTACGGGATATATCGGAGTGCGCGTAGTGTGCGGTCTCCTAAAAATGTTTCTTTTTGAGTTAAAACAGAGATTTTCATGAATGTGTTTTAAAGGAATGATTTTCGGGACGGGAAAATGCAACACATAAGCACGTAAATTTTAAGGAGCCCCGGTCGGTCATGGAGCCGAGTAGCCCCAAGCCGCTAGGACTGTCAGATTAACCATGATTTTCCTGGTGGAATTGCCCGAGGTCGTCCGGTCAGAATCCAATGAGGATTGAGCCGTACGACTGCATGGATCAATTTTCCAGGTTCCATTCCTTTGCTATTTTTTTCGGGTTGTTTCCCATTCACAGTATGCACAGATTCCAAGATGCAAATGATGCAATGCAAGGTAAAGAAAGCAAACAAGATCAATGAAATCAGCGACGGGAGTCTAACCCGCTCAAGGGGAAAAGCTTTCTATTTTTTTTTCGAAAAATGATACCGGTACGTGGGATTGTTAAACCACCGGTTATCCCAACTCCCACATCAGGGAGTGTATAGGAAGGGCAAGTGGTTTCCACCTATATACCGAGTATCGATTTTTTTGTTTTTGAAAATAAAAGCTTTTCTCCTTTGGGATTTCCCCAGCGGAGTCGCCAAACTGTGAATGTGTGCCCAAAATTTTGTGTTTGTTGGATTCACGCTAGTTTGAAGACAACCGGTTTAATTTGAAAAACGGAGTCGCCACGCCATTTTGATTACCTCAAAACTTTGAAAAAAAGGTTTTATGGGTTCGGAGGTTAAGTTACCCCTTGGGAAGGACGAATCGTCGTTCACCCAAGGTGCCTTGCCGGAGGAAGTCTCCCAAGACCCCATTAATCGTGCTTGCTTACGTGCTTTCTTGTGTGCATGTGTTTGAAAATAAGGAGGGAATGTCCCAAGTCGTCTTCCGGTCGTACAAACCATTTGTTGGTTGTCGCTCGGGATTTCTTGGATTTTATGTATTCGGGATTATGATCCCGTCCTCATCTTGGACTTGTCATCATTGCATTTTTAACCTCGGGACTTGCATGATCGAGAGAATGACTCCCTTTATAGTCAAAGATGAGGTTCTTTAGGAAGGAATGTCCTTAGCCCATCAATCCTACACTTTAAGACGGTCGAGCTCATATAGATGCTTCATACTCATCTTAAGTGATAATCGGAGATATAGGGTTCAAGGTTGTCCCTTTCTAAAGAGATCATGGAACCTTTAATGGAAGGAACGGTGTAAAGATAAGACCTTTGCACCGGTCCGTTCCAAGGTTACTAATGGGGACATGGGGGAATGCATGATAAAAATGATAATTTAGTGAAAATATGACATTTTTAAGTTGCAAAGGATGCTTTTGATTGCAAATGGATGCTTTTTATGTAAAGAAATGATTTTTGTGCAAAGAATGTATTTTTATGTTGGAAAATAGCATTTAATGTACAAATGATGCATGAAAATGGCAAAGAATGATTTTTTAATGCAAAGTATGCATTTTTAAGTATGAAAATGAGTTTTTGGGTGCAAAGAATGCATCTTTAATGTGAAAAGGGGTTTTGAATGCAAAGGATGCAATTTTTAGTGCAAAAGGAATGATTTTAATGCATGAAAATAGGATTTTGGTGCAAAGGATGCATCTTTATGTATGAAAATGAAAAGATGACATTTTATGTACATAGATATTATCTAAATTGCAGATAAACATCAGATTATAGCATGATGAGGGTTAACATCAGATTACAGCTTGAAACTGTGAAGTTTACGCAAGCGCTTAGTTTGTCGCGTGACATAGTGCCTATGTCGCGTGACATAACTAGCCATTTTGCGAGACTTTCTGTTGAGATTTGCAGAGGTATCAAGGCACCAATATGGCCAAGTTACTTCACAAACAGATCTCAGAGAGCAAGTATTTTAGTGATGAACACTTCAAAAGGGTGTGGATATGAGGGATCCACACTCATCTCGAGTGTTCATGCAAAAAACAATGCCAAGCCGGAGCCTCTACATGAAATGGTATGCAAATGGATATGGATCTAAGCAATATAACACTAAAGCATGTAACTTTAATCAGAATATCACATTATTAACGCATTTAGCATAGAGGTTTCACATTCAAAGGAAATGGATAGAGGAAAAGGGTAGAAAATCGTTACCCTTGAAGACCACGACTCCCCATATCAAGTTAGATATAGGGGCCTTCAAAACAGCAACCTTCCGGGGCTGAGATTGAGCCTTGGTTCCTTGAGAACTCCTTGATTCTTGATGTGTATATGAAGTGTGTGTGTGGGAAGTGTGTGTGTGATTGATTTGGGATTGATTTGGGAGGATTGTGAGGAGAGGGGATGCTTCTGGGCGTATTCCCTATAGAGGGGGACTGAGGGGTGGAAAAGGTGTGTCCCAAATGAGAGGTGAAGGCCTCTATTTATAGGCTGCCTGCATGGGCTTGTTATGTCGCACGACATAACAAGCCATAACCGTTTTCCTTCTAGAAACATGCAAGGTGGCAACCTTCTAGAACTTTTCATGGCCTATTATGTCGCACGACATAAGTAGCCACTTCCAGATTCTTCTAGAAACATGCAAGGTGGCAAGCTTCTAGAAGTTTTCATGGCCTATTATGTCGCACGACATAAGTAGCCACTTCTATTCCCTTCTAGAAACATGCAAGGTGGCAGTCTTCTAGAAGGGTTTTGGGATTAAAAAAAAACGTGTTTCTTAATCACCAAGCATTCCCTTTAGCCCTTAAAAGGCTTAGAACATTTCTGAAATTATTCCGGAACTGTAGGAAAGTCCGAGGAATTACCGAAAAAATTACCGGAATTGCCGGGAAAATTAACCGGAAGGCATGAGCCAGATTTGGGTACTTACAGTACTGATGTTTGAAGAAAAAGGGTATGAGCAAATTGGGTTTGAAGTTGCTGATGTGCTGAAGTTTCAGCTCTGTTCTGAGTTTCTGGTGAAGGGCACGAGTCGTGCTGTGGGGACCCCGACCCGGAACCTAACACGTGCCCCGAGCGGGAGTGTCCCCCTACTAACCAAAGACCACCTGAATTTTTCAAAAAATTTACTTAACTTGAAAAGAGTACAACTTTAACATTTCCATTCCATTACTAACTTTACTCATCTCCACTTGGAGGAAAATTTGAAACAAACTTGGAAAGATAACAACAAGTTTAAGTTCCAAAAGATCCCAAATAAAAGTTATACAAAAGTTGTTATATAACAAACTCCAACAAAGGAGTGATACCAAAATACCATTACAAACCCATCTAAGACATATACATACCCAACAATCCAAAAGACGTGTACAAACTCCTCCCCGTCCTCACTGGCCGGGTCCTCCTGTCTCAGTCCGATCTAAAACATTAAAGGGAGAAGGGTGAGAATAAATCTCAATAAGCTATTATGAATGCAACAATATGCCAAGTAAGATCCAACACATAACAAGGTGCATATAACACATTGGAAAAGCCATAAACACCTTACATTACCTTGGTTTACCTTTTCCTGTCTGAACAATAAGTCATACAACATTGGGAGATAAAACTCCACTCATTTGTGAACTGCTTAGGCATATTCACATCTTATAAGACCCGTTTTTCAGGGAACCATATAAGATACTAGCAACTCTGTAAGGCTTTTGGCTTAATACAGATGCTATAACCCCAGTCTGTGGTCACAGAAGGGGACAATCACAGGTATAACGTAATCCGATCACACTATAGAGCAATTTCCATAAATGATCGTATTCCGTTATACCCCTAAACATCAGTTGATTAACATAAGTTCAAGCACATAATAGTTACTTGAAAAGAAATCCACCAAAGGGATAACAAAAGAACAACATGGTATACATACACATGTTTAAATCAATACCATAGTGTAACATACATTTCATACACTATTTATATCACAAACCATGGATATGAACTCAAGTAAGGCCACAATATATAACAAACAAGCCCTACTTGGCCCTACTTGTTCAATATGAAACAATACATAACCTCTATAAAGGTCCAAGTTCAAATTACCAAGTTGATTCACTTTGGTTAAGTTGCAAATCAAGGCTGCCAACCTTTTTCCGAACAATATTTAAACCCCTTCCACAATTCCATTTTGACCAAGTAAGATACCATTGTATAGCTAAAGTGTTATACTTTAATCTTAGCTAAAGAAGGTTCCATTATATACTAGGTTGGATAGGTTTCTAGGGCTTGGAAAATGCTTCAGAGGTGGCAGGGTAGGGCACGACTCGTCCCCCAGGGCACGACTCGTGCCCCATTGACACCCCCAAAAATTCAGTCGTCCCCCCTTGGGCACGACAAGGCACGACAGTAGGCATGACTCATGCCCCAGGGCACGACTCGTGCCCTCTGCCCAGAAATCAGAAACAGAGCAAAAACATCAGACTTCAGCAATAACCACCAATTTTGGTCATTTCCCTTTGTTGTAAACTTCAGCAAAACACCACTACAACTTCAGCCAACTCATTTTTACCATTCCAATCCATCCAAATTCAATACAACTCCAACCAAAACCATTTCATTACAAGAGCCTTGGTCCATAATACCATGCAACACTAATTTACACTAGTTTACTACCAAACCAAACCATTTCACAACCATTTATATAACTTCTACCCCAACCTCATTCTCTTTATTCCAAAACCGAAATAAAACACCAAATTTTTAACAAACAATATTTATAAAGCTACAATATCAACTTTAACATTCCATGAACATATTTTGAAAAGAAATCATAATAACTTACCGAAATAATGCGAAATGAAATATTTATTTGTCCGGATAGATGCGCTCCCCTCGACGCCCCGAACAAAAATATTCGAACGGATTTAAAAACGGAAAGGAAATGAAGAGGCTAGAATTTATGGAAGAAGGAGTTAGGGTTTGGCTTTCATGGGGTTTTAAAAAGAAGGAGAATGTAACGACCCCGAATTTCCACAATAATAATAATACTTAATTGATAATAAAATAGCCTCCAACGGCTACTAAAACCATAATTCAAACACTAACCACAATTTGAAATAACTTAAATGCGGATAACGGTAACAATTTCAACGGCTAATACAATCCACTAGCTCAACAAAATCCTTAAAGTCTTACAACTCCCAAATAACTGAAACAACTGACTGAAGAGTCTAAAATGAAAATAAACTAAAACGATCCTTAAAATCCTTATGAAGTGCTCCCGAACCGTTTCACATTCTTCCTATATAAAATCTGGAAGAAAAGAAGATGAAAGGGTGAGCGAACAATGCCCAGTAAGTTCATATACAACCCCTCCGGTTACTAAGGAGGAGTTGACCTGAAGGAATATCAAACGATACAAATTTCCAATAACAATCGAATACATAACAGAACACAAATTCAAAATAGTTATTTACCAAATCTCAAACCAAATGTCTTTCAAAATTTCAACGGTTTCACAAACTGAGTTGACAAATATTTTGGAGGTTCAAATGATGACGAAATCGATTCAAATTGACTCGAATGATTTACTTAATTAAAACTGTCCCATACCAGTCTTAACTAACTAAACCACTCACAGATTTTTAGGAATTTCAAAGAACTGATAAGCTGAACAAAGCTAACTCGAGTAATCTAATTATCTACAAATGTCCCATACCAGCAATAGGTAATCAAATCACTCACAGACATCATGATCACATAAGTGGTCCACTGACCTTATCAAACAAAAATCCCATAAAGGGAACAAAAGCCCACAAAGAGCACTAATACCCACAAAGGGTTTGAAATCCCACAAAGGGCACAAAGGTTGACTCCGCAGAGTCCTAAACAGTGTATCCGAAACACCCCACCACTACTACTTTGAAGCGGTGAACTAAGTTTGCCCGAAGGCCAAAATATCAAATATATCCCGCCGAAGCAGGTTGTCTAACTTAGTGATCATTAATGGAACAAAATTATATCATATCAAAACTTATTGTATACAAAAATATGAACTTTTACAAAGACAATAAAATTTCCGTATTTTCGAAACCAAAGAACGATTTAAGCAAACGAATAGCAAAAGATTAGCAAATAACGGTAACCGAGGGAGTCAAAACAAATACTGACGCGAGGTCAGCTTTTACGTATCAAAGAACATACATCGCCAAGAAATATGCGGAAGCCTAAATAATGAAACGGAGCGGAAATCAATTAACTTAAAGATGTATAATCCCTTACCTCGATTGTTTGTACTCGAACAATTGCTAACTCCGATCGGATCTACACAAATAAATAATATCCGTTTAGTACGGATTAACTACTTAATACTCCGTCCCAACTTAACTTTATTTTACTTCACTAACTTATGAGTTAATTCTATTTAACTTCGTCTCAAGTTGCTTTCCACTTCTAGAGTTTCCCAAAATACCCTTCACATAAATACTAAAACACCCCTAGGGTTTACCCAAACTACCCTTAGGTTTCTAACATTTTTATTCTCTTTTTAAATAATTTCCTAAAGGTCTTTTGACTTTTCATTACTCTCAAAAAGGTCACTTTAAGTTTTCTTATTTCCAGAAAAGTCCCTTTAGTTTTCATAATTGTAAAAAGGTCCTTTAACTTTCTAAAATTACAAAGAAGTCCTTTGACTTTCAGAGATTTGCAAAATAGTCCCTCAACTTTCAGGTTTTTTTTTCAAAACAGTCCTTCAACTTTCAGATTTTACAAAGCAGTCCCTCGACTTTCAAAATTTACAGTTTAGTCCCTAGTTTCCAGATTTTACAGTTTGGTCACTAGGCTTTTTAACAAACTGATTTTCAGCTTTTTAACCTTTTGTTAGATTTTTAATCAAAACACTTTTACTCAAAATCAAACCTTTTTGACATTTAAATATTTAATCAAAACAATTTTGTAAACAAGTTTTAACCTCAAAAATATTTACACAACACACACACACACATACACGGCACACACCCAAGATACACACTTAACCCTAATTTCAATCATCATAAACCCTAGCATGCATATTAGGTCCAACCTAATTTACTTAACATGCTTTCCAATCTTAATCAATATTAGGTTTTCAATTAATCAATGATCCGATAAATATAATGTCCTTAAATAAATTCTTAATTAATCAACAATATTCATAATAAAAATCCCAATCTAATCTCAAGAGTTTCTAGGATTTTCTAAGCTTTAAATTTAAGAACAATAATTATTAGACGAAACGGATTACTTCACCTTGGTTTTTGGTTTAGCCTTTTCTTCCAGCTTTTTTCACTTCTTCACTTCACGCTCTCACGGTTCTCTCTCTCACGGTTCTTCAAAGGTGCCGCCTCCTTCTATATTTCTTTCTTTTTTGTTTTGAAAAAAAGAACAAGGTTTAGAAAAAGATGTATTTATAATTAGGGATTTTTCAATCCTAGACCAATTAAGTTCTCTTAGCCCATTAGGTAGTTTAGCCCAATAATAACTAAAGCCCAAACACAATTCAATCTTTTTATTAAAAAGGTAATTCAAATAATTTGATTTAAGAAAACAATTTAATTATTAAAACAATTTATTAAAAATGAGTATTTATAAAAGGGTTTTACTAAATCTAAGCCCAATACCAAAGTCCAACTCATCAAAATAATTTAACCCACATAATATAATTTCTAGGACTTCAATATAATTATTAGTCCCTCTAAAAGCCTAATTGAAAATTTAACAATTTATCAAATAATCCTCGAAAATTTTTGGGTTATTACAGAGAACGTAAAATCTAAGGAGAAACGCGTTTCTCCTTAGCGCTAAGGAGAAACGTGTTTCTTAACCGGTTTATTAACTGTTTTAATTGAACGTTTAACGAACCGGTTTCTTAACCGGTTTAATTAAAACATGTTTGCCCTAAGTTTAATACCAATACGATATCAGTAGCAAGGGAACCCCAGTTGAATATCCAGAAACTATATCCAGAAATCAGTAGCAAGCGAAATCAGTAGCAATCGAAGGTATTATGGGAAATCCAGTTGATGAAATCATGAGCAATCGACCAGCTGAAGAAATCAGGACCAAGCGAAAATCCGATTGTGAGTTCACATGTTATTATTGTTTTGGTTCGCATTTTCATAAATTTCTGGATATATTAAGCATACTCATCTGTATATGAATTTAACAATGTGTTTTAGTTTGAAATTTTCAATTTGTGTATCGATTTTGTGTTTTATGTTTAACGATTTACTATTCTACTTAGTATTGTCGTTTCTTGGCTTTTAATTCATAATTTTCGTCATGTTTAACAATGTGTTTTAGTATTGTCTCTTGGCTTTTAATTCATGATTAAAAAGGTTACGGATATCAATTAAATAGCTTGGATATCCTTTCAAGGTTGGATATCCTTTCAAAGATTCTTGATATGTTACGGATATCCGAGAACCTTTTGAAAGGATATCCGAGAACTTTGAAAGGATATCAGCTTTGATAGGATATCCTTTCAAAATTAATTGATATCCGAAGCTTTTTAATTGATATCCGTAACCTTTTGAAAGGATATCCGAAGCTTTTGATAGGATATCCGAAGCTTTTGATAGGATATCCTTTCAAAATTAATTGATATCCGAAGCTTTTTAATTGATATCGAGAACCTTTTGAAAGAATATCCGGAAGCTTTTTAATTATTTGTAGATATTTTTGAATATCCTTTTGAAAGTTTTGGATATTCAATTGTTTGTTTACGGATATTCAATTGTTTCTAGATATCAATTTGTGGATATTTTACGGATATTCATTTACTTGTTTACGGATATGCAATTGTTTGTTTACGGATATTCATTTACTTGTTTACGTATATTCAATTGTTTGTTTACGGATATTCATTTACTTGTTTACGTATATTCAATTGTTTGTTTACGGATATCCTTTCTTTATTATTACGGATATTCATTTCATTTATTTCTGGATATCCTCTTGATTTTTTTTATTTTTTTTTTTTTTTTTTTTTTTTTTATGTTTTGTAGCTGCGGATTTAAATAAAGGTGAAGGTATTAAGAAACAAAAGAAGAACTCAAATAAGAAATCAACGGGGATGTGGTTGAAAGTGGTAAGAAACGGGCATTTGAACATTGTTGTGTCCCGAAAGGCTTATTGATCTTAACTTAACCGATTCTCGGAAAGAAGATGTTAAATCTATAGGTTTTGGTGGACTATTAGAACTTAAGATGAATAGATTGCCAACGGGGGGGAATTGTGGAATATCTCGTGGAAAGATTTGATTCGGGAAGATTTATTCGAGAGAATCAAAAATAACAAGTATTACATAAATACAAATGATGTTTTTGATATTCTTGGTCTTCCTAGGAACTTAAAAAAGAGAAGATAAATAGTTCAATAGGGATTGACAAAACGTTGAGCGCACGATACAAAAATACTTTTGGGAAAGTTAAAGATGGTATTCCGGCCCGTCTGCTTGGTGAACGCATCAAACAACTACACGATGGAGGTGATGAGTTTAAACGCCTCTATGTCTTGTTTCTTTGTGGGTTTCTTTCTTGCACCGGTAGTAACAAAGGCTATTATTTGTTCTTTGTTGGCATTGGTTGAGGATGTTACTCAAATCAAAAGTTTGATTGGTGCCGGTTGTATTGAATAAGTTATCGATGGTGTTAGGAAGTTTAAGGCTTCTTACGGCGGTAAAGTCGGGTGTTGCGGTGGTTGTGTGGCAATTCTTTTAGTAGCTTACTTTCATAGATTTCCATATTTGAGTAAACATGAACCAAGCTGCACGTCCTTTGATTCAACATTGGACTCAAGAGAAAATTTACGTCGAGTGGGAATGAAGCTAAGATTGGTTGGGGTACAGTTCTTTATTTGGATAATGTTTATCCGATTTCGAGATATGAGGATGATTTAGATGAAGGACAAATTGGATTGCTGATTGAAGCTGCTCCTTTTGTTGAGGATGTAAGTCATCGTACAAAAATACCTGCAAGTGAAAATGTTCCAGAAGTTTTGGATTTTGTTAAAGAGTCACTGGAAATATTTCAAAATGATATTAAAGTTGCTATCAATGCTCACATTGCAAGGGTTTCTAATAATGAGAAGGGGAAAGAAAAAGTTAATAATGATGATGTTGAGAAAGGATCTGCTGAAGAGGAGGATTTGGTTGGTGATAGTGAACCTTGGGGAAGTCAGGTTTTTGATTACATTGATGATATTATTGATAAGTTGAAAACATCAAAAGATGAGTTTGAAGGAGAAAGGGAAGGTTGGACCTTTGCCAACATTTAGGATTCTTTCACAGAGTCAAGAATCCGAGCATACAGTGCCCGATGAAAATGTTGAAAAATTTCAGAGTTTTGATGATAGATATGTGCATGAGCATTATGAGGATCAAGATGTTACAGAGGATCAAGTTAATGTTGATCAACCAGCGAAGATCAATTTGCGAGCATCAAGTTGCGATTCCACCTCCGGGCGATCAATTTGCTAGGCTTAATACGAGAGGATCAAGTTCTTGATTCCCATCTGTTTAAACAACCGACCATTGAGCCTATGTACATTATCAAGGAAGTTTACGAGGTGGAAGAAGAATATTCTACACAAATTTTGGGTGATATTGATAGTTTGGTTGATAAAATTATTCAACATGGTGTTAATGGTGAGAAGTTTGACAAGATGTTAGATGATGTGCATTTGGAACTGTGAATGGTGAGATTATTCTTTCATGAATTTATGGTGAAGAATAAGGACGTAATGATTGGTATGCCAAAGTGAAGATGGAAGTGGTTGATTATTGCTTCTCAAAATTGATTCTTCCAGTCAAAAAAGTAATATCCCATTTTTATTACGGTTGAAATTTATTATGGTATTCAAATTCTAATATTATTTTTTTTCGGTGTTTATTTTCGGTTTAATGATGCCACTTGGGTAGACGGATGATATTCGAGTATGAGAGAAGACACGAGATATCACGGGTGTTATTGTGAATGCTTGGGCATTGTTTTTGAACAAGTTGGAGCATAAAAAGGGTGTAATGAAGAGATTTATGTTTGGTGTTGACCATTACGTAAGTTTACTTTTTTCAACAACTTATAAGTATATATTTGATATTGATTGCAGGGTATATATCCATGAATTTTCTTTAAGATATTGTTATCATTTATATTAACAGGCTACTTGGGCGATACGTTCTCAAAATGCTCGTAATAATTTTAAAGAAATGGCTCAAGCTTTTTGGTATTGGAAAAATGATGTTAATGTCGATGGGAATCTAATGGAACCTGAATGAAGTAGATGCAGTATGTATTTTCATTTGTCAAAACATTTACGGATATCATATTGAAAATTTACGGATATACTTTTATGGTATTTGGATATATCCATGACCAAGGCCTAGGCCAAGGCCAATGCCTATGCCTATGCCATGGCCAAAGTAATTTACGGATATACTTTATGGTATTTACGGATATACTTTATTGTATTTACGGATATATCCATGACCAAGGCCAAGGCCAAGGCCAAGGCCAAGGCCTATGCCATGGCCAAAGTAATTTCTGGATATACTTTATGGTATTTCTGGATATACTTTATGTTATTTCGGATATACTTTATGTTATTTCTGGTTATATCCATGACAAAGGCCTAGGCAGGCCAAGGCCTATGCCATGGCCATAGTAATTTCTGGATATAATAAATGGTATTTACGGATACACTTTATGGTATTTACGGATATATCCATGTCCAAGACATAGGCCAAGGCCAAGGCCTATGCCATGGCCAAAGTAATTTACGGATATACTTTATGGTATTTACGGATATACTTTATGTTATTTCGGTTATATCCATGACCAAGGCCTAGGCCAAGGCCAAGGCCTATGCCATGGCCATAGTAATTTCTGGATATAATAAATGGTATTTCTGGATATACTTTATGGTATTTACGGATATACTTTATGTTATTTACGGATAGTCACCTAATATATTTTGCGGTTTTTATCCCATACTTTAAGGGAAGCAAAAGATAAGGTGGGCACTTTACACTATATGTGGTACAACATGGCTTCAAAAAAAGATTCAATATTTTGACAACCTTGCAATGAATGATGCAAAAGAAGTCGAAGTTGTGAAACTTACGAAAGCATTGGTATATGTTTTGAAACTCACGAAAGCGCTTTTTATATTTTTCATTTTTGTTTTTATTGGTTATCTAATATTTTATATTTAATTTTTTTTTTTTTCAAAGATGTGCCTATGAAAGCTTTTTTGCAAAGATTGGTCATCGATGTTATAAAGATTTTGAAGGCAAAAAAACATATAAATTTGAATACATGCAATGTGATTGGGTTCTTAAAGAAAATAAATGATAATCATGATTGTGGAGTTTATGTGATGCCGAGATGAATGATTTTCAAGGATCAAAGTACTCATGCCCCGAGTTATGTCGGGTACTATTAAAGTTTTTTATTCATATTTATATTATATGAGTTTGTATATATATGTTTTAACAATTTTTTTTTTTTAATTTGTAGGATAAACAAAGGATCCGTCTACTTAGCCGGGGAAATTCTTTCAACACTTTTGCTTAGTCAATTGAACAAAGATAAGCATAGGTTAATGATTGACGCAAACACTTTTGAAAAAGAGAAAAAACAAAAAGAACGAGGAAAGAACAAAGTAATGAACAAGATTCATAGATGAATGTAATTATGTAATTAGGAATGCGGTTTAGTGATGTAATTAATGTACATTGTAAAAGTTTACGGGTATTCAATATGGTTGTTTACGGATATAGAATTGATTGTTTACTGGTTATTCAATTTAAGAGTTTACGGTTATTGAATTGATAGTTTTCCGGATATTCAATTTGGTAGTTAATCGGATATACATTTTGATAGTTTACGGATATACTTATTATTAGTTTACGGTTATAGAATTGAGAGTTTACGGTTATAGAATTGATAGAAGTATCGAGAATGTATAAAGAAAACAAACTAAGTAAATTATTTTAAATATAATTACAAAAAAAAAAAAAAAAGAACAAGCGCAACAAGGGAGAAGCAAGAACAACAACAAGAACAAGAACAAACATCAACATCCCCTAATTCCCATCATTTGACTTACGTCATATGTTGTTCTAGTGCGATGTCTCGTTTCCATGGATATTTCTCCATACGAAGAAATAGATCCATAATGAATAGCATGCGCAAAGAGTAGGTCCCAAGTCAAGGTTTTTGTTAGAATTCTCGGAGGGTGGCGTAATGGGCATTGCAATTTATTTTCCCCATTATAGAGGGAAAACGCCCATTTTGGATTGATCGCTTGTGACTTGCAATTTTTTGCTCCAGGTCCATTCTCTTGTAACCCTAGGAGGAACACTAGGCGGAACATCCACATATTCAACCTCCTCAGCCGAAACCCTACATCGAGAATCGAGAACTTTCGCCTGTGAGCTTGGTTGTTGTTGTTGTTATTCATTTTGATAAATTTGATTTTTTTTTTTGTTGTGATGGTAGGAGTGGTGTTGTATTGTATTTATATAGGCTGAGTACTTGAATCCAGTCAAAAAGTTGCTCAATGAATTTAATGCACTTACATTCATTACTCTTTTTGAATTCAATGAATTCAATGCACTTACCAACCGAACACATTTATTACTCTTTGAATTCAATGAATTCAATAATAAGTTTGAATGCTTTTTTGACCATTAAAGACAAGGAAACTTATCCAAATCACGGATTCAATAGTTAACCACATTTCAAAACAAAATGTCCTTTGCAAACTTTAATGGTTTACGGATATACAAATGAATAACCGTAAAACAATCAAATGTATATCCGTAAACTATCAATTTTATATCCGAAACTCTAATTTGAATATCAAGAAACTATCAATTTTATATCCGAAACTCTTAATTTTAATATCCGAAACTACTATATTGAATACCCGTAAACTTAGAATTGGCCTTGAACTTGATTTTGGACAAGTGTTCCAAGTTAGGTGTTCCAAAGCTGAGTAATAAAAAAACAAAAACGAGTCACGGATTCAATAGTTATCCCAACTGAGTACTTCATTTTGTCCATAAGCATGGATTCAATAGTTAACTACATTTCAAACAAAAACAAACCATGTATTCAATAGTGCCAAATTTCAAACAAAAACAGTCAAACAAGTCATGTATTCAATAGTGCCAAATTTCAACGCTACATTGTCTATAAGTTTATGGAGAGCATGAATGAATAATTTGTTATGTATTGTGTGGTTTGTTTGTTTGTAGATTTTTTTAATGAATAATATCTACCGTATAATATAATTTTCTTTAGATCTAAAGTGCCGCTTAGTTTGGTTTGAATTGCCGTATTACTTATTTGAAGCACATTTAGATAACATAATACATCACCTATATTACAAAATACATCAAACACAACGATATTAAAAACAGTAATTTAACACCATTAAACACTACCACTACCACCTGCTCCATCATCGCCTACGTTGTCATTCAATTTGTTTTTTTGGATCATATTCATTCAAAATATATTCCAAATACATTTCCAAAGCCTTGTGGTGAATCCTAGCAGCTTCATCAATGTTGTGAGCGTTGCCAAACTCATGAGCATGATTGACTATCCCCACATAATCCTTATCCCTACAATTGTGTCCATTACATGGCTCCCAATGGACAACGAAATGAGGGAGTTCCATTTTGCAAGAAAGGTCGCTGAACAACAAGATGACCATTGAGGAATTTTTGGTAGCAAACCATGTATATTTTTCCAACTTTTGTCATCATTTGAATCACCCAAAGTTGGCTCCCAGAATTTCCCTTGCCTTTGTTCATCACTAGAAAAATTATTAAAGGTAGAATTTTTTCTTGAACTTGATGTATATGCTTGCCTTTGGACAGATTTATATAGGCCGAGTACTTGAAACCAGTCAAAAAAGTTGGTCAATTGAATTCAATGCACTTGCTAACCGTACACATTTATTACTCTTTGAATTCAATAGTAAGTTTGAATGCTTTTTTGATCATTAAAAGTATATCCAAACTATCAATTCCATATCCGTAAACTATCAATTCTATATCCGAGAAACTATCAATTCTATATCCGTAAACTATCAAAAAGTATATCCGTAAACTATCATCAATTAACCGCCATGGATATATTTTCGCCATGGCCAAAGTAATTTCTGGATATACTTTATGGTATTTCGGATATACTTTATGTTATTTCGGATATAGCCAAGGCCTATGCCATGGCCAAAGTAATTTCGGATATACTTTATGGTATTTCGGATATACTTTATGTTATTTCGGTTATATCCATGACCAAGGCCTAGGCCAAGGCCAAGGCCTATGCCATGACCAAGGCCTAGGCCAAGGCCAAGGCCAAATCCATGACAAGTTCAAGGACTTGGCCTAGGCTAAGGCCAAGGCCAAGTTCAAGGCTTGGCCAAGGCCAAGGCCAAGTTCAAGGCTTGGCCAAGGCCAAGGCCAAGGCCAAGGCCTAGGCTAAGGCCAAGGCCAAGTCCAAGGCTTGGCCATGGCCAAGGCCAATGACAAAATTTACGGATATGCACCTACCACATTTACGGATATACATTCACATACTTCGGATATATAATTGGCAATGGCCTTGGACTTGGCCATGGCCAAGGCCAATGACAAAATGTATAACCAGAAACTATTAATTTGAATATCCAGAAACTATAAAAATATATAACCGTAAACTTCAATATGAATAACCAGAATCTTTAAGTGGCCTTGAACTTAGCCTTTGGCCTTGACCATGGCCTTGGCCTTGACCATGGCCTTGGCCTTGACCATGGCCTTGGCCTTGGACTTCTGGATATCAATGCACTTACCAACTGGACACATTTATTACTCTTTGAATTCAATAGTAATTTTGAATGCTTTTTTTGACCATTAAAGTATATCCAGAAACTATCAATTCTATATCCGTAAACTATCAAAATGTATAACCGTAAATTATAAATTATATATCCGTAAAAATATCAATAAGTATATCCGAAACTATCAATGAGTATAACCGAGAAACTATCAACTCTATAACCGTAAACTATCAATTCTATAAAACTATTAAATCAAATGTTCATTTGGTGTTTTTGAACCAAACTCATCGGTGATTGGCTTTCTTCTATCAAACTTTGTCTTTAGTTTTCGTTTTACGCCCTTTGTATTTGCACGAATTGGATCCATCATACTGAGCACTTGTTATACTTTCGAACTAAAGCTATCATTAACACTTGTCGTAGATCTACATTCCTCGTTGATTTTCTTCGACAACAATTGTTGTATAAGAAGTGAGTCTCTATTGAACCCATCTTCCAAGATCTTTTGCATTCTGTTTTCTTGACAAGCCATCATCGGATTGTGGTATTTCATTGCCATCTTTTGTTTCCAGGGAATGAATTCACTTTTCTCTGTTGATGTATTATCTTTTCCTTGATAGACTTTGTCCCATACATCTTTTTTGCCATCTTTGTCCACCTTTTTCAATGTAGATATCGGTATCCTTGTGACATTTGACAAATTCAGCGCCTTTATGCAATGAAAGCACAACCAACCGATCGTAGTAAACCGATTGCATTTTGCATACAATCGTTACACTTTCATCACTCCTAACAAAGAGTACACTCTCATATTTATGCGGGTACTTCTCATGAGCAACATGTATGAATCTGCAATCTTCATCACTTTCATCTCCAAATTTATATACGACGGGAAAAGCTCCGTTTTACACCTCAATCTCAAAGAACTTGAATATACTCGTGGTGTGTATACCTGAGTGCTTGTTTTATGATACCACCATACATGTCTGGTTGAGGGACCGAGATTGATGCTTGAAATTCCTTCTCTGTTCAGTATTCCTCCAACGTTTAAGCTGTCTCATTGAATATGTCAAAGAAGCTGAGTGAGGGATGTGTTTCTGTTTGCTTTGAAACAAAGGGCATGATTTGTGCTCTCGCTTCTTTGGGATGACAATATTCCAGTGAGAAGAAATTTGTGCTTAAAGCCGTGCACCATTTCTCCCGTAGTCCATATAGACAGCTTGAACCGGGAATTTTCAACGAGATTGTATTTCACAAGCATTGACTCCCAAACATCTTTCAAATTCATCCTCACCGGTACATCCCATTAAACAATGATCAAATTCTTTTTTAAAATCTTCATTTGTCTTCAATTGTCCAAAGTGGGATACGCATTTTTGTTGGATGTGCCATAAACATAGCCTATGCCTCGTCCGCCCTTCAAATACCTGTATTATAATAAAGTTTCGGATATTAACATTATATGCTTCTCGGATATTAACATACAATAAATTTTCATTGACCAATTTTTTGTCATGTACGTAAACTTAACAATTGAATATCCAGAAACTACCAAAAGAATATCCGAGAAACTACAAATTCAATAACTTGAGAAGAACTATATAGCACAAATAAAATACTAGATAAGAAATATTATAAAAGAAGCTGGTTATGGAATTTTATAATCATACCTCTTCAATTGCATTTGACATTGCTTGGTCTTGGTGCGTAAATATTGTTTTTGGTTCTTTGCCTCCCATTGATTTTCTAAAGCGCTTAAGCAACCATACAAATGTTTCTTTTTTTCATTTGCTATGAAAGCACAACCAAACATGACAAAGTGTTCCAATGATTATTAATGCCAACTATTGGGGCACAAATAAGATTGTATCTATTTGTAGTATAAGTTGTGTCAAATATAACCGAGATCTCCATAGAGCTTGTAATCTTCCTTCATCATGCTATCTCTCCAAAATATAGCCCCAAGTCTTCCTTCATCATCAAATTTGATTTTAAAATAGAACCCTCGATCTTCCAGTTGAAATTTCAAAAGCCTATCAACAACATTACGAGCATCACCATTTTCAATTTTTTCCATTCTAAGTTTCTGAACAAAATTGACATGATCTTTCTTTGTGTGACCAACATGTTCCTCTCCACCGCCGCTTTACCAAAAGACTATATCCATCGGTTGGTCTTATACCGGCTTCTTCCATTATTTCAATTATATCACCACGATCTTCGAGATACACCTTTCACTACGCTTCAAATGGTTCCAATCTGTCCTTGTCATTGGATGATTGTGCTCTGTAACATGGCGGTCAACAATATACATATCTTCCTCTTTTATCAATTTCGCCCCTCAAAAGAGCCTTACATTGAGTCCTCTTTATGTAATTTCTCCTTCTCTTTTGTTGTTTTTTGGTAACATCGAGTTGTTCAACCTGGTGAAGGAATTTGAACTTCATTAACATCAATGGGTGATGGAACACCGATGTTAACCTCTTGGGTTGATACGGTAACTCCTTCACACGAGCAACGGAATAGCTTGTCTAATATCCTTGAAGTCTTTTTTGAAACATGATTTGTTGACAACTTAATACTAAATCCTAGTGCATTTTGCATAGAAGTTTATACAGTTTGTACAATTCCTCCCATGTCTTTGCTTTTGTTCCCCGCAAATTTTTGCTTATATCAATATTAGGGTCCTCGATTACGATTCTTGCACACACAAAATATTTTAAAAAGAATAATGTCATATGAAATCGGTAATTCTAAATCAATATGTCAATAAAGTTAAGAGAGAAAACCTATTTGTAGCCCGGAGTTCGGGATTCGTAGGTTGTTGAATTTGGAGATTCTAAATCAATCGGAGAATATGATTCGCAAGAAAAGGCGGTAGTTAGTTAGTTTACGGATATTCATTTTGAAGGTTTCTGGATATTCCTTGGCCTAGTACATTGCCAGTTTAAAGTTTCGGATATTCAACTTGGTACTTTACGGATATAAATTTTATTGTTTCGGATATGGTCAATTGTGTGTTTCGGATATCCAATGTGGTAGTTACGGATATTCAATTTGAAAGTTTCGGATACTCATTTTGAATGTTTCTCAGATATAGCATTGGCCTTGGCCAAAGACATGGCCATATCCCTTTGCCTAGTACATTGTCAATTTAATGTTTCTGGATATTGAATTAGGTACATTACGGATATACATTTTATTGTTTCTGGACATGGTCAATAGTGTGTTTATGATATTCAATTTGGAAGTTTTTGGATATACATTACATTTTGAATGTTTACGGATATTCATTTTTGTAGTTTCTGGATATAGCATTGGCCTTGGCCAAGGACATGGCCATGTCCCTTTGCCTAGTACATTGTCAATTTAAAGTTTACTGGATATTGAATTAGGTACATTACGGATATACATTTTATTGTTTCTCGGACATGGTCAATAGTGTGTTTTTGGATATTCAATTTGGTAGTTACGGATATTCAATTTGGTAATTTACGGATATTCATTTTGAACGTTTCTGGATATCATTTTGTATGTTTCTGGACATAGAATTGACCAAAACCATAAGCAATTTCTGGATATGTATCTAACACATTTCAGGATATAAATTCAGATACTTCTGGATATCATTTATATAAATAATTTACTAAATTGAAAAAATTTAAATTACATTTTTTCCCTTCCCATAACCCCCATAAGGCTTGACACCAGAAACTCCATCACATCCTCCATCACCTTTATCAAAGGGCTTCTTCTTGACCTTGTCCTTCTTGCAAGAAGGAATTTCCACAGGTCCAAACAACTCCAAATACTCCTTAAGGTATTTTGCCAAAGCCTTGTGCTCAGCTTTGGCAACATTGGAGAAAGAGGAAGTGGGTGCACAAGAATCAAAGGCATGCTGAAGCATTGCAGTTTGGTTCCTTTCACGTATCATACGCCCCGCACAAGGCCGTAGAGGGCATACATACAACTTAACCGGGAGATGTCCGGTCGATCCCGAGGGATACGAAGATGACCAAAGTGGAGTTTCTTTGTCATTTCACGAAAGGCACTCCTAAACTCTTTCTCATCAGAGTCATACTCATCATTTGAGGACATATTGCTTGAAATTATGAGAGAACTGAACTGATTTTAATGAAAGAAGAGATGTAATTTTGAAATTTCCAGTTCATGTGTTGTATAGTGCAAGTGTCTAGCCCCTTCCTATTTATAGTGCATATACCTTGGAAACAATTCAAAGAGTAATAAATGTGTTCAGTTGGTAAGTGCATTGAATTCATTGAATTCAAAGAGTAATAAATGTAAGTGCATTGAATTCATTGAGCAACTTTTTTGACTGGATTCAAGTACTCAACCTATATAAATATAAATACAATTTGAATATCCAGAACTACCAAATTGAATATCCAAAAACACCCATTGACTATCAAAAAACCTTCAAAATGAGTATCCAGAAACCTTCAAAATGAATATCCAGAACTACCAAATTGAATATCCAAAAACACCATTGACAAGCTGAATATCCAGAACTCTCCAAATTGAATATCCATAAACACACAATTGAAACAAACTAAAACTTTCATTATGAATGTTTCTGGATATTCATTTTGAAGGTTTCTGGATATGTACCTAACACATTTCTGGATATACATTTTTGGTAATCTGGATATCATTTATATAAATTTCTGGATATGTACATAACACATTTCTGGATATACATTTTAGGTACTTCTGGATATCACATGGCCATATCCGATTGCCTAGTACATTGTCAATTTAAAATTAAAAAATAAGTTATATTGAGATCAAACCTGTAGCTTTGTAGAATATCGATTTGTGTAGCCCGGAGAATATCGATTTGTGATATTTACGAATATCTGTCATGTAGTTGAGCTTCCATTTATGCTATTGCTGGATAGATCCCCAAACTTTCGTAGAACAATCTCTGGAAATGTACAATAACAATCGACCTTAGTAAAATAAACGTTGATTAAAATTAAAAACAGTAGTTGTTGATTTGGTTCATATTACCTCGATTTAATCAATATCGATTTACGTATTGTTTCTTGATATTCAATTTCATTGAAGCTGTCGAAGCGAGAGATGGAGAAACGCGTTTTCGTTGTAGTGTGTCCGTGTGTGTAGGTTTTGGACAATAGAACCGGTTTAATTCAAACGGTTCCCGGTTTTGAATATATTAAAACCCGTTTCTCCATACAAAGATGGAGAAACGCGTTTTTCACCAGACCAACTCCTAAACTATTGTTTACAAAAAACAGATGTACTATTACAAGAAAGCAAAAACATCCGTGCAAAAATTCCAATCAGTAAAACAGCAGAACTCAGATATCACATATATGATTTAGAAGAACTTTTAGATTACACCTTTGCACAAAATTACAAACTCTCTATTAAGGCAAACATTTCAGCATTGAAAAGAATTATAAATTGTATTGAAAATGATTACACAGGAAACACTAGACAAAACCCCTTGCTAATTCCAGACTAATTTTATGCTTACAGGATTTGTTACAATGACTAGATATATGGAACCCTTTAAAATTTTAAAGAAAAAAGAGAAAAAAATTATTAGACGAAATTAAAAACCTTGAAAAAAGAATAATAGAAGAAAGGAAACAAATAAAACAAGATCCCTATTACCCATACAATTACCACATTTGGACTAGTCTAAAACAGCATTACAAAATACAATTTGGTACAAAAGGCAAAGTCTTAAATTAATCTATATTGAACTACATATGCTATGGCTTAGTAATATTACGGGATAAAATTTCATTGCAGGATGTTTACAAGCTCTACAGAAAAGAAAAAAGATAAAAAAAACCCTTATTTACCATTGCTCTTCCCCCCACAAAACTCCCAAATTACATTCCTGACAAAACACCAAAGATAAAAAACAAATTCACAGTATTAGCAACCTTACCCCAACCATCTTCATCACAAAAAACATACAAAACCTCCCTCAAAACAGAAGGACCAGACTATCCCCAACCATCAAGTCCACAATTACCCATACCAAGTCCAAGCCCAAAACTAAAACAAATACCACCTCCTTTTTACAACCAAATAATTCCAAGCCCAAGCCCAAAACAAACACCACCCACTTCTTACACCTATAAATCCTTTGAAGAATTTATCTGTGTCATTGAACCAGAGTATTTCGAAAACAATTCCAATTGGCATCCATATCAAATTTCTCAATGCCTCCTTCCGGAATCACACAATTACTTACCCGACAATTTCACCAAATTCCAATTTTTTTATGAAAAAATTTTGACCCAAACAAAATCGGCCACCTTCCAATACTCCACTGATCATCTGGACACATCCAAAATAAGATATTGCAAAGTCCAAATTTTAAAAATTTTCTCTGTATCAGATTGGGGCCAAAAGCCCAATGAAGCTAAATATTTACTTTTTCAAAATGGATCATCCCGATTTAATTATTGGGATTATATTACAGCCTGGTCACGGGCATTTTTCAAACAAAACAAATCCTTTTCTTTATCATATTTCTTTTACTTTTCACCCCAATTTTCCTTCCCCACACCATTTTGGTTTCACATATGGTGGAAATTTTTTGGGTTAGACAAATCAATAGTCCCAAATGTGTACAAATGGCTTTTGACCATTGGTCAACAAATTCTATATATCCAGAACCCATTGACCAAACCCCTCTTTGGACCCTATTCTGTCATACTTTCCAAGTCCCTTGGATTTTCATGACTGAATTTGATCTACAAGAGAAACAAATATGCGACTGTATACAAATGGGTGCCCCTGGGCAACAAAAGTGTGAGTGTGTACACAAAACAATTCTTCCCATCTTGATCCGAAAACATAAAATCAAGTGGTGGGAGAAAACAGAAATATTCCGATGTGATTTGACTGCGGTCAAAAAATATTTTAAACAAAATACAAAATTCTGCAAAAATATTCCACCAAAACAGATTCAGAAAAATGAAGAATTCCTTCAAAAGAAGCAACAAATTATGGCACAAATGGCCCAATGTACCAATCAAACAGATTTCAAAAAATTAATGGGACAACTCAGCGACGAAGGGAGCTCGTCGTCAACAACAATGCCAGAGGATGATTACTACAATAATGAAGACATCTTCACCAAGCCCATCCAGGAGCTAGAAGGAGACCTATGAAGATGACTACATCAGCAGACATGTCAGCATCCACCATTACCAAAACAAAAGATACACAGGAAAGCAGCCCGACAAAATATTATGGTGACCCCCACCATATTTGACGAATGAAGAAAAAATAAAGAAAAGGGGAATCCACAGTGAAGCCGCCCAGACAAAGGGAATCCACCTTCTCAGTGGATAATAATTTCTTTTGTAAATTTGTAATATAGTCAAAAGTTATGGATCCCTCTTCTGAGGACAAATGCGCACCGAACGTGTGGCGCGATCCACTACTCCCCCTTGTATTATAAATAAGGAGTCCTCCTCATTTGAAGAGGCAAGTTTTTCTTTTCCAGTTTCCATTTTTCCCCTTCTCTCTAGATATCCCCATTTCTCAACCATCCACCGGTAGAGTTAGCCATCCGCCGTACACCTTTGTAAATTACGAAGTTCTGTATAAATAAATAAGTAAGTTGTTCTTACTTTCTTAGTTCTTATTTATTAATATATGCTTTCTTTTAGTAAAAAAGACTTTTAAATAATTAAGGTATATCGGTCGGAAACCAGTCAGCGTCAGGTGTCGCCGAGACACTTTTGAGTTAGATGTTTTATCATCACTCATCGCAGCTTTATAATATTCAAAATTTATAAAGTGTGGCGGGTAGAACAAAGACCACGTATCTTAGAAATAACAGGTCAATTTTACTATTAGAAAAAAGTCAACTTTACTATTTTACTGTAGCAATTTAATTACCATAGATTTTCTTTAGAATTTATGTACTTTTATTTCGATCATCATGTTTGCTTAGTTTAAATGTTAAATAATCATCGATCCTTTGCTTATTTGTGGTATCGTAGCCTATTATTAAAAAAAGTTAGCTAATTAGCTCATCTTATATAATATATATATATATATATATATATATATATATATATATATATATATATATATATATATATATATATATATATATATATATATATATATATATATATATATATATATATATACTCCTTCCGTCCCGGAATAATTTTCACACTTTCCCTTTTGGGCGTCTCAAAACTTATTTCACACATTTAAAACTTACCTAAAATGGAAAGGAATCTTCACTATTCCCTTCACTCATTCTCTTTCCTACATTATTTTAATACTCACAACACATTATAATTTACTATTCTCTCCACTCATTCTCTCTCCTATTTTATTTTCACACTCACAAAACTTTCAATATAATACTCCCTCCTTAAAACCAGGTGCAAACTTGTGAATTATGTTCCGGGGACGGAGGAGTATATATATATATATATATATATATATATATATATATATATATATATATATATATATATATATATATATATATATATATATATATTCATCATCTCCCTCCTTTGTCTAGTTATAAAAATATTTTAAATATTATGTGTGTTCTTTTTGTGTTTGCTTTATGTTTTAACTTATTGTCCGTTAAATATAAATTAATGGTTAAAATTAATATTTGTTTTTACTTAATGTTTATCAAATGTAAATTATTTGTTAAAACTACTAGATATGTTTAAATTAGTAATGGTAGTGGTTTAACGGAAACCCGAAAAATCCGCCATACCCCCCTTTTATGGTATCAGAGCATGAGAGATCCTAAGTCTAAAAGACTACAACAGGCTTGATCGGTGGCATGTTGATGTAAGTCCACAATATATCAAGAACCCGTGTAGGTGAAGATGAGGGATTAATCATTCTTTTATATCATTATTAGGATGATATGATGGAAATTTTTTGGTTTTACGCATGTTAATATTGTTTTATTAATTGTTTATTATACTTTTATTAATTGTTTATTATGCTTTTATTAATTGTTTATTATGCTTTAATTATAAGGGCTTTATGACAATTTAATGAAGGTTAAAGGGTTTAAGAAAAAGACTAAGGGTTAGGTTTCCTCCTTAATTAGAATTGATATTTCAACATCATCATCTTTAACTCTCGTTGAAATTTGCAATCAACATACTGAAAGTCAAAAAATATTAGGCAAAATAGTAAACAACCTAGACTACATTAAACAACAAAATAGTCAAGTTTTAATAGAATTAAAAGAAATACGTAAACATCTACCTACTAAAGAAGACTTTCAACAAGTTAATTATTTGCTAGAAAATTCAAAGCCTAGACAAATTTTAGAAGCTAAAGATCTTATACAAAAAGTAGAAAAACAGGTAGTAAATTTAGAACAAGTTATAACCACAGTTAAGAGTATAGTTGAAAGTTAGAACTGGAAAATTCTAGAGAATATTTACAGGCTTTAAGTGAAGCTAGAAAACATAAATTAGAAGGAAATACAGAGGAAGTAACAGGATTTACAACTTATACAGGAACAAGTAAAGCTGATAAGACCTATCCTATTCTCTTTAATTTTATTATAAGTCTATTATTACAGATAATCGAAAAATTAAATAAACTCTTATCTATTAGTGAAAAGCCACAGCCTAGTACTAATACAATAGATAACGACCTAGATAAAATAATTAGTGGAATAAATAAATTAAGCCTAGGAGAAGAAGTCAAAATTAAAAGAAAACCTATACCTTATAAACATTGGGTACCGAGAAAATGAGTGATCAACAAAATAGAAGTTTTTTAGAAAGAAGTAGGACAGTACAGGAATTAAGAAATTCAACAAGTAATTTACAAGATATTATTACAACAGATAACTTTATAAACAGGATACTAAGAAGAGGATCAGGATCTAACAGTAACCAACAAATAGTACAGTTAGAAGAAGAAATAGATGTAAATTAAATCTAGATTTATATAACCAGATCGCTTGGATATTTTAAATCCAAGAACATTATACCAAACAGAATGTTAAATATTAATACGCTTTTAATACGAAGTAGTAGAGAAGAAAGACTTAGGGTGGTTGATGGAACAAGAACAATAGATTTATTTTCATCGAAACAATACAAAAAATCAAACAATCCTGAAAGCATTTTTGCACATGTGGGATTAGTAGTAATTGGAATAAAAGGATTAGGAAGAAAAAAATTTAGGAACAAAATTATTAGCCTTATTATTAGATAAATCATGGAAAACAGATTTGAAAAAGCCATTATCTCAGAATGGAAATAGACTTCCGGGAGTCAAAATACAAACTCTATTTTACCGTACACCAGAATACTAAAAGACATAAAAGATTTACAAAACATTAAAATTGCCTTAAAATCAAAAGGATATGATAATTATGTGGGTAATAACATAGTAATAAGTGTAGGAACATTAGGAAAAGCTAGCAACGTATCGGGAATGAAATATAAAGTAAACATAGACGGAATTGTTAATACAATTGCCTCAAAATCAATACAAATGATAGAACCACTTAAAATAAATTCTGAGGAATTAGCAGGACTGGAATGGTCTTTGGATGACCTACAAGAACCAGACAGTAAAATATTAATACCAAAACAAAGTCATATATATGAAAATGCAAATGGAATGCAAAGTTTAAGGTTCAGTAAATTTTAAAAGAGAAGACCTTACACAAAGTGATAATGAAAATGTAAAATGTAATATAATTTTATGAATATAGAATATGACACAGAACCAATCTATGATACAGATAGTGAAGATAAAGAAATAGCTATAGGATTTGACCAATTTGAAACAGAAGAAAATGACTTTAGCATAATAGATTATTTAGAAGAAGAACCATCTACAGGCTTTAAAGTAGAAGAGACTAATAAAACATTTGAAGAAATTATAAATAAAAAAATTCACCGAATTAAATATCCAAGAAGAAGTGGATGACATGATATTAGACTGCATTACAGAATTAGGATTAACATATGAAGAAAGTTATAATAAATTACAAGAAATCTATAATTTACCTTTGGTAAGTGATATACAACAGGGAAAAATAATGATAGCCGACTTTTACAAACAAGAAAAGGCATTTATGGACCAACACATGGAAAATGCAAGAAAGAGAGCTAAACCCTCTGAATGGACGTAACTGAATGAACAGCTATAAGATGTAATAGGAAGAGAAAAATTGGACTCCCCTTCTAGACAATATACGGGAGAATCAAAATACACTAGCCAAGGAGCTAGATTACCTATAGGAAATTTATATAGTAGTAATATGTTGTTATTAGAAAACAAAAGCCACGCTATGGAATGATGAAATATTGTTATGGGAACAAACAAGAGTACGAATGTGGGAAACAAATAAAAGAGACAAGATGGACATGTTTTCATATTTAGAGACCACATTAGGCCCAATAGCCTTAGGAATATGGCAAAGTAAAAAGCCCAAAGTCCGGATGAAATAAACAGATTAAAGGCTATAGGAGACAACCCATATAACTTCACCACCAAATTAGAACATTAATACTAGGAGTAGACCCAGCAAAAAATACTACTCTTATACAAGATACATTTATTAGAAATTTAGAACAACTAAGTATAGCAGACATGAAATACATAAATGAATTTACCCTAGATTTTACTAGGTTATTATCACAAACAGGACAGGCTATGAATGATGAATTATGTGATAATACTTTGTTAAATTACCTGGAGACTTAGGTAAAACTATCCATAACTCATGGAAACAAGAGTTTGGTGACGTACAAAACCTAGAATTGGACCTAGAATTACATATACCTTTAACATATTAGAAGATAAATGTAAAGAAGTAACCCTCCAAGAACAAGCTTAAAAGAGTGCTTATGCATTCGTCAGAAACAAAGAATTTACACACCACAAGCTTATGGACAATATAATAAATTCAAAAAGAAAATAAGAAAAAGTACAACATACGTAAAAGAATATAAACCTTATGTGAAATAAATACGTAAGAAAACCTCGCACTAGAAAATGTAGATGTTTTATTTGTGGTGATGAAAACATTTAGCCAACAAATGCCCAAATAAAAACAAAAAACACGTAAAGGAGTAATTTAATAGAACAATTAGAGAATACAAACATAGAACCTCTAGACAATATGGAATCGTATAATGAGTCAAGATAGCGCATCTACAAAAGAGTGATGATAATAGCCAAATCACAAAAATTACATACATTTATATGAATAAAGAAGAGGAGTGTATACATAATTGGATTAGTAGAAGAGGAAATAATTACATAAAATGTTTTAATTGCGGTTATTTTCCGAGTATAGAAAAAAGGTCACAATGCAACATATGCTTTAAAGAAATTTGCTATTTATGCTTAAAAATATTATTCGAGCAAGAAATGACTACAAGAGAAGTATCAGCTAAAACCAAGAATATGGAATTAGTTACGTAAAAATTAGATAAATTAGAAGTAGCAACAGAATTACACAATTCTAAAATAAGAAATATGGAAAAATGATATTGCAAATAGAAAATACAAGATATAAGGAAAACAAAAATAACAAGAAGAACAAGTAGACTATACAAATATGTCAAATGTAACATACATTAATACAAACAAGGAATATAACTAACATGATAAATTTACAATGTCGATTATGGCTTGATAACAGTGAATATTTAGATCTAACAGCGTTACTAGACACAGGAGCTACAAAAAGTGTAATATCACATGACATGGTTCCAAAACAGTTCAAAAAAAAATTAACATATAAATTAGTAACTAGAACAATAGAAGATAGGTTAATGACAATCACACATTGCATTGAACCTATAGGAATACAAAGCTTTCTAGACTTTTCAGAAATTATAGCTTCAAATATGACATACCACAGGTTAACATTAGTCCAGAATATGTAAAATCAAAAGATTTTATATTAGGCCTAAATTTCATTCTACGTTTACAAGGAGCTATAACAATTACAAAAAATTACATTACACTTAGTAAACATATTTATAGTATACCTACCCTACGATATAATCAAACATCAGAGTTCGCACGTAAGCTGCAAGTGGACTAGGTAGCTTAGAATTTTTAAAATCAAATCAAAATAAAAAATGTCATATAGAAAATGAATCCCTAAATCTACTCACAAATATGTTAACACAAGAGTTAGAAAAAGGGACTGATATAACAAAAAGTATAAATCATCCTATAATTTTACATTTAGAAAAAATAGGACTAATAGGAGAAGACATTACAAATTCAAAGGTTACATACACGTGTAAATTTAAAATAAAAATCCCGATATTACAATCGAATACTAACATTGAATACAAATCGTTAGATAAAGAAGAATTTAAAATACAAATTCCGTAAATGATAAAACAGTAATTAATTAGGAAATCGTAAAGCCCACATAGATCGCCAGCTTTTCTAGTTAGAAACCATAGTGAAATTAAAGAGGAAAAGCTAGAATAGTATATAATTATAAAAGACTAAATGATAATACGTAAGATGATGGGTATAACATACCAAATAAAGATTCTTTAGTAAACTTAATACAAAAGAAAAAGATATTCTCTAAATTCTGATTTAAAAATCGTGTTATAATCAATTAAAATTAGAAGAAAAATTTAAACCATGGACAACATTTACATGTTCGAGGGACAATTTGAATGGAATGTTTTAAGTTTTGGACTTAAGAACGCACCCTCAATATTTCAAAGATTATGGACAAAAAGATATTCCTAAAATACGATTTTTGCATGGTTTATATAGATAACATCCTAGTAGCAAGTGAAACTTTACAGGAACATGAAGAACATTTGAAACAAGTTTTCAAAGAAATAAAAACACATGGTATAGTAGTATCAAAAAGAAAGATGGAATTATTCAAAAGAAAAATATCCTTCTTAGGATTAGAGATAGGAAACGGGAAAATAGAATTACAACCTCACATTTCAACAAAAATTATTGATTTTTCGGAGAAATTTGAAAATTTAAAACAGATACAAGCCTTCTTAGGATTAGTCAACTATGCAAGGAAATTCATCCCAAACTTATCAAAATTAGTAGGACCACTTTACAGTAAAACTACAAAAAATGGTCAAAGGAATTTTAATAAAGAAGACATAAAATTAGTAAAGGAAATAAAGGACAAGGTAAAAAAGATAAAACCATTAGAATTACCCTTAGTAACAGACTACATAATTATAGAAACCGATGGATGTAAAGAAGGATGGGGAGCAGTCCTTCTTAGTAAACCTAATAAATATACTCCTAAAGACACTGAAAAAATATGCTCTTATGCTAGTGGGAATTTTAATAAAACAGGACAGAATTGGACTAGCTTAGATTATGAAATACAGGCATTAATTAATGCATTAGAGAAATTCTAAGATCTTTTCTAAACAAAGAGTTTACAAGAAGAACAGATTGCGAAGCAATAGTTAAATTTATAAAAACTATCAAAGTAGAAAGGTAAACAATCATGTGGATAAACTTACAAAATATAATACGTGGTAGTATTATCTTATTAATTTTGAACATATAAAAGGGAACAACAATATGATTGCCTATTATTTTGCTCTAGAAATTTTAACAAAGTTATTTCGAACAACCAATGGATAGAAGCAAAAAGAAAGTACTATATCCTCAACAAAAGACAGACACATGCATAGAAGATGAAAACAGTGTGAGAGGAAAAGTTGCTACAAAGCGACAATTCCAATAAATTGTTTATTCCAACAAGCTTGATCTCAATGTAGTTTTCAGAAAGCAGGCCCGCTGTTTCCTGCCGATAAAAATTTTTATACCATAAAGCTCAAGACAATAAAAAACAATTACTTTTGCCCAAATACTTTACAAATTTGTACGTATTAGTAAAAAGTTCAGCCCATTTATGGGATGAATTTACCGTACAACAAGAGCCATGCTGACAATCTTCTGGCATATCCAAACAAAGGCTCAACGCGGCAAAATTCAAAGTACAGTCCTAAACGCTCTAGGACATTATTTCGTAGAACAGCACAAAAACTGGTCCTATCACAATACAGAAAAATTCACACATTATGTGATTTACAGAGTAGGTACAAAAGTGGGAATTTTCAATAAATGGGAAACAAATGGCAAAATACATACAAATAGGCAACCCAATTTATAAGGGTTTACAGCCAATGAAGCATCCACAATGCCGATCATTTTGGAACACAACAGCTTATTGAACCGAAAGAAGTTAAATCTTTTTCATCGTGATCCAAGAAAATCCGTAACATATTATAAAGAACAGAAGATTGATTGCAAATCTTCAAAAGTGCGATGAAGCGAAAGGCTCCACAGATTATCTGTCAGCTACGTGATTGAAAATAACATGCCAAACAAGAAATAACAAGCTTTTTAGAAGAAAACATAAGTTACAAGATGAGAAAAATCGAAAGAAAGGAATAGAAGTTTCCTGACAGCTTTTGCTGTATGTTGGGATCTCCCACGGAGACATTCCAGCCAAATCAGTTTTTTAGATTTAAAGAATTAGATCAAATTATATCCATTATTTGTGCAGATTTCCCAAAATCTGTTTGACATTACAACAAATTGTTCAAATGGTGTTTAAAGAAATAAATTGCATGAAAGAAATCAATGATCACAGTGAGAAGATACATGTGCTCTTTCTTATCACGCATTGATCTATTTAAAACAGATATATTCCCATTTGATATCTCAGCTTTTACATTATTACAGATTGACCATATCAAATTTTTGCACTCTCACACGTAAAAAATTTTTAGCCTGTCGGTGAGAATTAATGGTCGGCTAACACGGACATAGCCTATTCACACGGTAGGATGCAAAAATTTTTGCTTCTCTGCAAATGGATGCATACACACATAGACAGCCAGAAAGATCTTTCATCGCCACCAATGATTTGATGATCAGTGAATTGTGAAATGGCGCTGGCATTGAAGATAACATTGACTTTCTTCTAGTCTTTCGATACACGATGAAAGAACAGACGCTTTACAACGCATTCATTACAGACAATGTAAGCACTTCAGTACCTTCCGAGGTATTTCACGGTTCAACTAACGGCGAGTGACACACACAAACCGGGCAAAGACAAATTGGGACATGTTACTTCCTCTCACAAAGGCAGTGGGAATTACAAAGACATCGTAGACAAAGAAGAAGACACAGCAAAGACAAAGATGAAGAGACATCATGGCGGGCTCATCATGATTTGACGCAAGATGCACAGATGACGGATATTCATTTGACAAAGATATCACAGATTTTAGACGATTGATCTAGCGCTACTTTATCAAAGATAGGGAATCATCTTTCAAAGCCGTAATTGACAAGAGTTTGCCTGTAAATAATGGAATCTACTTTGTTAAGTAACGTGTTCTTTAGAAAAGTGTTGTTTAGTCAAAAATTAGTGGCTTTTGTGAAAATTTTAGTCAGTGTTTTAGTGAGAAAGTTTTTGTTTTTTATCAAATATTAAAAATCGTGATAATATCGGCTCTTAAGTTGTTGTGTAAGCGACTAGCAGCCTCCTCTTCTCAGCCGAGAGAACAAATTGAGAAATAATTCCTTGTTCATTCAATCTACGGCAGCTTAAACATCTTTCTCGATTCCTTAGTCCCATTACATTTAAATTTCCTTTTATACCCGCACTTTCATACAGAGCCCTTACATAAAAAAAAAAAAAAAACGCCATTTTCTACTGCTGCACTCCCCGAAGAAATATCATCTTCTTCCATCCTTGTCTAGTTATAAAAATATTTTAAATATTATGTGTGTTCTTTTTGTGTTTGCTTTATGTTTTGTCTTATTGTCCGTTAAATATACAAATTAATGGTTAAATAATATTTGTTTTTACTTAATGTTTATCAAATGTAAATTATTTGTTAAAACTACTAGATATGTTTAAATTAGTAATGGTAGTGGTTTAACGGAAACCCGAAAAATCCGGTTTCCGTTAAACCACTACCATTACTAATTTAAACATATCTAGTAGTTTTAACAAATAATTTACATTTGATAAACATTAAGTAAAAACAAATATTAATTTTAACCATTAATTTATATTTAACGGACAATAAGTTAAAACATAAAGCAAACACAAAAAGAACACACATAATATTTAAAATATTTTTATAACTAGACAAAGGAGGGAGATGATGAATACTTACAAAGAGACTGAGGAGGTATTTCTTCAGAGTTTGTACAACGGAGTAGAAATGAAAACGTTTTTTTTTTTTTTTTTTTTTTTTTTTTTTTTTATGTAAGGGCTCTAATATGAAGTGCAGAAGGTATAAAAGAAATTTAAGTAATAGGACTAAGGGGTCGGAAAGGTGTTTAAGCTGCCATGGATTGAATGAAAGCAAAGGATTATTATTTCTCAATTTGTTCTCTCGTACTTACAAATGAAGAGGAGGAGCCTTTTTATAGTCCTTACACAAGCAACTTAAAGAACCAGTATTATCACCGGTTACCTAATATTTGATAAAAAACAAAAAAACTTTTCTAAAAGCTGCCTAACTTTTGACTAAAAATTTTCTAAAAGCCACCTAATTTTTGACTAAACAACTTTTCTAAAAGAACACGTTACTTAATAAAGTAGATTCCATTATTTACAAACAAACTACTGTCAAATTTTTGGCTTTTATTTAAAAAGATGATTCCCTCTGTCTGTTGATAAAGTAGCCGCCTGTCGTCACTGCTTGCGTTTCTGTCTAAAAATCTCTGTGAGTACTGTCAAATGAATATCCATCATCCTGTGCATCTTGCATGTCATCATCATGATGAGGCCATGATGTCTCTTCATCTTTGTCTTGCTCTGTGTCTTCTTCTTTGTCTCTGATGTGCTGTAATTCTAGCTTTTCTCGCTTCCCAACGAAGGGAAAGTAACATGTCCCAATTTGTCTTTGCCACTGCACTGCAGGTGTAGTGTCCTTCCGCCATTAACTTGTAGTTGAACCATGGGAAATACCTCGGAAGTTCTCGGGGGTCTTCTCGTTGATCTCGTAATGAATCCGTTGTAAAAACTCCGTCCCGTCTTCATTTCTTTCATGTATCCGTAAAAGACTAGAGAAGTCAATGTTGTCTTCAATCTTGACTGCCATTTCTAGCAATTCCCGATCATCAAGTCTCGTTGCCGATGAAGATCCTTTTCCCGGCCGGTCTCGTATGTGTATGCATCCATTTCTCGGGAAAGGAAGCAAAAATTTTGCATCCTACCTCATGCGGATAAGACTGTAATGCAATGTTACCGCCACCATCGCAATTTCTCACCAAAGCCGTTTTAAAATTTTTCTCATGGGGTTAACCGAAATTTGATATAGTCAATCATACCATAATGGTAAAAACTGAGATATCAAATCTGGGGGCATATCTGTTTTAAATAGATCAATCTGTAATAGAAGAACACCTGTATCTTCTCCCCTACTATTGATCCTTTCTGTAATTTTTATTCCCTTGTAATTTATTTCTTTAAACACCATTTGAACAATTTTCTGTTGTAATTCAAACAAGATTTTGGGAAATCCTGCACAAATTCTGTCAGATATAATTTGATCTAATTCTTTAAATCTGTCTAAAGCCGGTCAAGAGTCTCGTCTATGGGAGATCCAACACTCTAGCTTTAAAACTGTCAAAACTTCTATTCCTTTCTTTTTCAGTTTTTTCTGTCTCATGTAACTTTTTTATGTTTTCTTCTAAAACTGTTATTTGCTGTTTGAGCATGTTATTTTCAATCAGAATCGCTGGGTAATCTGCGGAGCCTTTCCTTTATTCATCACTCGCTTTTTAAGATTTGCAATCAAATCTTCCCGTGCTTTTATAATATGTTCGGATTTTCTTGGATCACAAAGAGAAAAGATTTAACTTCTTCCTGGTTCAATAAAGAACCGTTGTGTTCCAAAATGATCCCGAGCACCGTGGATGGCTTCATTGAAACCGTAGAAACCCTTATAAATTGGGTTCAAGCACCGTATGTATTTTGCCACTGCTTTCCCATTTATTGAAAATTCCCACTTTTGTACCTCTCGTAAATCACATAATGTGTGAATTTTTTCTGTATTGACTGTTCGGGAGTTTTTTGTGCCTGTTCTACGAAATAATGTCCTAGAGCGTTTAGGACCCGTACTTTGAATTTTGCCGCATTGGGCAACCGTTTGGATATGCCGTAGATTGTCTAGCAAACACCGTTGTTTTTCTCGTTAAATTCATCCCATAAATGGGCCTCGAACTTTTACTTTCTTCGTGCAAATTTGTAAAGTATTTGGGCCGAAAGTAATTGTTTTTATTCTCGTCTCGGGCTTTTGGTATAAAATTTTTATCACCAAACTTTGAAAACCGGGCCCCGCTTTCGTGAAAAACTCTTCCTCGTTCGCATCCATAACCGTTGGATCGTAGTTTATTGGAATTGTCAAGCCGTAGCAACTCGTTCCTCTTTCACACTTTCTCGTTTTCATGCCGCTTTCGTGTCCGAATCGTCTTTTTCTCGTTGAGGATATAGTACTTTCTTTTGCTTCTATCCATTGGTTGTTCGAAATAACCTCGTTAAGATTTCTAGACAAAATGTCAAAGAATCATATTATTGTTCCCTTTTATATGTTCAAAATTAATAAGATAACCACTACCCTGTATTATATTTTGTAAGTTTATCCACCTTGTTCTGTTTACCTTTCTACTTTGATCATTTTTTATAAATTTAACTATTGCTTCGCAATCTGTTCTTACTGTAAACTCTTTGTTTAGAAAGATCTTAAATTTCTCTAATGCATTAATTAATGCCTGTATTTCATAATCTAAGCTAGTCCAATTCTGTCCTGTTTTATTAAAATTCCCACTAGCATAAGAGCATATTTTTTCAGTGTCTTTAGGAGTATATTTATTAGGTTTACTAAGAAGGACTGCTCCCCATCCTTCTTTACATCCATCGGTTTCTATAATTATGTAGTCTGTTACTAAGGGTAATTCTAATGATTTTATCTTTTTTACCTTGTCCTTTATTTCCTTTACTAATTTTATGTCTTCTTTATTAAAATTCCTTTGACCATTTTTTGTAGTTTTACTGTAAAGTGGTCCTACTAATTTTGATAAGTTTGGGATGAATTTCCTTGCATAGTTGACTAATCCTAAGAAGGCTTGTATCTGTTTTAAATTTTCAAATTTCTCCGAAAAATCAATAATTTTTGTTGAAATGTGAGGTTGTAATTCTATTTTCCCGTTTCCTATCTCTAATCCTAAGAAGGATATTTTTCTTTTGAATAATTCCATCTTTCTTTTTGATACTACTATACCATGTGTTTTTATTTCTTTGAAAACTTGTTTCAAATGTTCTTCATGTTCCTGTAAAGTTTCACTTGCTACTAAGATATCATCTATATAAACCATGCAAAAATCGTATTTTAGGAATATACTGTCCATAAATCTTTGAAATATTGAGGGTGCGTTTTTAAGTCCAAAACTTAAAACATTCCATTCAAATTGTCCCTCTGAACATGTAAATGCTGTCCATGGTTTAAATTTTTCTTCTAATTTTAATTGATTATAACCTGATTTTAAATCAAATTTAGAGAATATCTTTTTCTTTTGTATTAAGTTTACTAAAGAATCTTTATTTGGTATGTTATACCCATCATCTTCTGTATTATCATTTAGTTTTTTATAATTATATACTATTCTAGCTTTTCCTCTTTTTATTTCACTATGGTTTCTAACTAGAAAAGTCACGATCTATGTGGCTTTCCGATTTCTTAATTAATTTCTGCTTTTATCATTTCGAATTTGTATTTTAAATTCTTCTTTATCTAACGGACTGTATTCAATGTTAGCTGTTCTGATTGTAATATCAGGATTTTTTTACCTTTTCCTTAATCCCCGTGTCATTTCAAAAAATCATAAGTCGGCCGAGACGGAGGGAGTATACTATACCCTCTTTTAACCTAACCCTAATTCTCCCTTCCGTCTCACACCCTCCCCTACGCCGCTTGAGAGAGAAACTTAGAGAGAGAGAGAGACGAAGTCGAAGCTCGAAGGCTTCCCTTCAGTCTCACACCCTCCCCTACGCCGCTTGAGAGAGAAACTTAGAGAGAGAGACGAAGTCGAAGCTCGAAGGCCGAAGCCGCTCCTCCGCTGCCGTCGACGGCGATTCTCCACTCCAGGCTTTTCTTAATTTCAGGTATTGAACCTAATTACTATGAAATCCAACTCTGATTTATGTTTGCGATTCAGCCTGTGTTTATGTTTGAGATGAATTTGTGTGTGTTTATGTGTGACGAATTTCAGGCAATATTTAAACCCCTCTCTGGAATAAATTTAAATTGCTTATGTTTTGAAATTTAAGATGTAGCTGTTTCGAATTTCAGGCAAAGCTTCTGACTGAGGCTGTTTCTTTAACTGCATTCTCACTCTGTTATCTTCAAGGCAAGTCATTGATCAAACTACTTTATTCGTATCTGATAACAATCGTAATTGATGTTGACCATGTTAGCTAGAGGAAGTCTTTGTTAAACTGTTATTGAAACTTTTCAAAAGAAAAATGAGTAGTCCAGTCAGTGTTGGTAATTCTGCTGGAACAATGATTTTGAGATGTATATTTTCATGGCAGGGACTCCCAGTTGGTTGGTGTACAAAGATCATATAAAGGTTTGTAAAGATTATTTGGTGTATATTTTCATGGCTTTGGGGAAAAAAATGGTTGGTTTACATGGCGGGTCGGGTTCGGTTTATGTGCTTGAATACTCGGGTCGGGTTCGGTTATGTCAAACCCGACCCGAACCCGACCTGTTGCCATCCCTACAGTCTCTAGGACGAGAAAATGGTACTTTTCTCTTTTCTCTGAGCCGGATATAAAATTGAACGGGGAATTGAACAAATTTACACCTCATTTCAAACAGTTATCAAGAATTCAAGATTCAAAAAGAGTATTTCTACTTGGGTGAAGAGAAATTGAAAATCATACAATCCACCATCGACGGTGACGGAGGAGGACGTAGCGTTTTGAGAATTCCAACATTGACGACGAGGGTTTAAGCTCAATTCCTTCTTTTATCTGGGTAAGTTTCCTCAATTTTTTGTTCATTTTCACCTCTAATTCAAACCCTTACCCTCTCTGTTTGCCATTGTTGGCCAATCATATTCTTGACCTAATGTAATGTCATAAATTTCAGTTTTTGTTACCCTGTAGATATGCATTTCTTGATTAAGAAATGATCAAGAACATAAATGGGTCATTGATTTTGGTAGATTTTTAGGGTTAGTGACTTATCTAAAGTATAATGATTAAATGTCCTAAGTGAAAATACATAAGTGATTAAACTTGGTCAAAAGTGTGATTGGCCACCATTGTTTGGTTGCCACAACTTTGTTTCAAATTCTTTTATTTTCATCTTGTTTGGTCTTTTAGGAAATACTGCAGTGAATTCGAGTGTATTGATGGGTTCTTCTGAGTATGGTGGTCGAAGGGTCATTCAGAAGCAAAATGTTGATAGGATCAGCAACTTACCCGATGAGCTGCTTTCCCACATTCTCTCCCGACTTCCAGCGAAATGGGCATTTCAAACAAGCATTTTATCAAAGCGATGGGAGAAAATTTGGACCTCTATCACTTGTCTCGTAGAAGCCCCAAATCTTGAATACCTCCATTTGAGTGAGAGTTTCATTACTTATAATACTGAAGGAAATTTCTCATCACTGGTTAAGGCATATGTGAATATTGGACATATTTCTAAGCGCCATGACTTTAAGGTTAGTTCAATTTTCTTTGGTTCCATACTCTTTTACTTTTTTTACAAAGGGCACATTTCTCTTTTCATTGTCTTAGGTAAACAATCTAGCCCCTTCATAAAGTTATGTGATTCTTATTTTCTGCCTTTTCTGTCCATGGAATTCATTATACCTTTTTTGAACGATACAGGACTTTCCTCGCAGTTTCGCCCTGCCCAACTTTGCTTCTTTGACATGTTTAGATGTCTTTTCTTGTGAGAATCGTTTCTGGGCAATGCTCCCTAAATTTTTAAGAAGCACACCAAGCTTGGAGGTTCTATCTATAGAGCAGGTATCTATGGTTTCATGCTCTGCTTTAATCACAAAAGTCTTTACTAGTTATTGAAGTTTGACATTTTCCTTTTAATTCTTGAAGAAGGACGGGCATGATAATGTGATAGATGAAGAATATGATTGGGTTGAACCAAAATCTGTAGCCAAGTGTGTGCGTCACCACATTGGAGTAATCAAAGTTGAAGGGTTTAAGGGGAGAAAACACGAACTACAACTTATCAAGTATTTTCTAGGTAGTGCCAAGGTCTTAAAGACACTCACAGTCAGATGTCAAGGAGCTAAACATGAAGAAGAGATAAAGTTCGTTGGGAAACTACTGGATTTTTCAAGGGCTTCAAAAGACTGTAGGGTCAAATTTCATGGAAATGTTATCTAAAAATTATAGATTGTCTCTTTCGTAAGAGTTTTTTGGAAAATGAAAGTGGTTTATTTGGTAATTGTTTTGTAGAATATTCACATTCAGATGGTTATGACTATTTATGTTACTGAATATTTCCTAGTTTAGATTCTTGTGAAATATTTAATTAAGCTCCTCATGTTTGAATATTGTACTCTGTGTTGTGTAATCTATATGCATGTGTGCTATATATGCAGATAGAGATTTTTTGTAAAGAGTATTGGGTCTCTTTCGTGATCCATAAACAAATGTAGGTACCTCTTTTGGTTCTAACTGATGTTACCATTAACTTCATCACGCGATTAGAATGGTTTCACCTCTCTAGACTTAAGCGTTCTTCCGCAGTGGTTTTATTGGAAAGAGGGGCGGGACTTGGTTCTCTTAATGCGAGATCAAGGTCCATACAGTCTAAGATCATTGTTATCTTCTTTTTCCAAGTTTTAAAATTAGTCCCGATAAGCAAAGATATATTGTTTATAGCAGTTTACGGATGAAGCATTAATCAAATCTGAGTGAAAAGAACAAGATGAAACACAAAACATATACTCCCTCCGTCCCTAAATGTTTGTCCAATTTCCCTTTTTCATTTGTCCCAAAAAGTTAGTCTTATTTCCAAAATTAAAGCTTCAAAATCACTAAATTTTCAAAACTTGTAACATTTAGGGACAGAGTATTACATAACGGCGGTGTATATTATCAATAATTTTCAAAGCGTTCGTAAAAATAACCAAAATTAAAACTTCAAAATACTAAATTAAAATGTTTGAAAAGTCAAATGGGACAAACATTTAGGGACGGAGGGAGTATAAGAATCTACACAATGATTAATTATATCAAATGAATTTCATCAAAAATAAAAAGAAAATCAACATGACATCAAGACTAATATTTGGATTGCGAATTGACTCATAATTTGATTTATCTTGGGGTGAACAAATAATCTAAACAATACATTTTAAATATTTGCCTTCCTTTGAGCCGGTTTAAGTATAAAAGATGTCCTAAAGCTTAAGGTACTTGTTACCCGGCAATAAAGAATATAAACCATTCATTTTAAACACCCGACTTCCTTTGGGATGGTACAAAGTATTTAAAATGATCAAATTTTTTTTATTCAATTATTACCCTATGAACGCAAATACTTAGTCAACAACAAGGTCTCATTTGGGAAACAAGCATGTTATCACATATTAACATTTACATTCATCTTTTAACAAGTTTAAATTTAATCAACAAAATCACTTTGGCGATGATGTTAATTTTTGTCCAAAATGTTAAGGATATAATTACTCGGAAACATAAGGCCTTAAGGTAATTTCTGAAATTTAAAGGGTAAAGAAACAAGTGAAATTTATCACAAAATTCTGGGCAAAACTGACCCTGAAAAGCTCTATGGCCGACTCGTCCCTGGGGGACGACTCGTCTTTTTAAGGGGAACGACTTCATCATAGACACCCTTTTCTGGAAAATCAAGGAGGACGACTCGTCCCATAGGGGACGACTCATCCCTTTAAGGGGAACGACTTTATCAGAAAGGTCCCATTTTCAGAAACTTGACGGGGACGAGTCATGCCAACTGCCTAGATTGACGAAAGGTCACCAATTTTACACCATTTTATGAACAGGTTCGATCCAAATTTCCATACTCTATGCATTATAAAATGCTGGCTATGTAAATGGGATAAGTTTGTACTTCAATTAACATGATTTAAACAAGTAGACCTAGATTTACACACTCCAAACATTACACAATGTTGGCTATGTAAATGGGGTAATCTTGTATGAATCATTGTGTCTCTAAAGTTTGATTTTACCATTATTTCCAGAAATTGAATGAAGTTTTGAACATAATACTCTTAGACAAGATGAGTATCATGTACAAGAACAAAAACAAATGAAATCACACAAGGATATAAACATGAAACAAAATTAAAGCATAAGGCTTTACAAGAAACTCAAACTCAATCTAGTATATGAGCAGGCTCTGATACCAATTGTTGGAACATAAATGATCCAATAACCCTAATCCGACTCACAACTAGATTTAAGTAAGAGAAGAAGATGAAGACGGAAGCGTGTACCTGAGGAATCCATTGTGTGTTCTTGATCTTTGTTCTTGAATAAAGGAGAGTAGAGAGATAATCTTCTAAATGATAGTGCCCACACTTGTGTTCTTCTTAATGAGAAGAGAGTTTAATTTGTTGAAATTTTATGATTGTCAAGTGTTTCTAATGGCTGATGGATAGCCTATATATACATAGAGAAGTAGGGGTGGACATGGTTCGGGTTGGAAGGAATTTGGAGACCAAACCGCTAGTACTCGGTTTGGGAAAATCCCAAACCAAACCGAACCATAGAAAATTTCAAACCAAACCAAACCACCTCGGTTTGTTCGGTTCGGTTCGGTCTCAAACCACGGTTTCATAAACGGTTCAAACCGTGGTCCGAACTGCGGTCTAGACCGCTATCCGAACTACAAACTTGTCCAACTAAAAGCGTTGCTCTTTACATATTTTTTTTTTTATCAAACTAGCAATCATATATATTAAACATAATATGTGTTCAAGATATTATCTAACTTCATGAGTAGCTTTCCTGTCATATATCTGCAGCCAAAAAACTAATATGTGTTCAAGATATTATCTATCTATGAATTCAACAATCAAGCTGTCCAGCAACATTGCAAATTCCCCATTAAAGAGCAGAACTAACCCGGATGCCAGTTCCAAGAATAGACTTAAGGTGTGACCAATAACTTCCTCACTCTGCAAGGAGGGAATTTTTTCAGATAGAACATGAAACTTCTACCAAGAAAAAGGAGAAGTAGGAAGAATATTATTTTGACCTCTGTAATGGATTTGAGATTGGTAGCAATTTTGCCAACAATCACATTTAGTACTTGAAAATGATCATGGAGTCCAAGCAAATCTCGACATAAGCGGGCATATAACTGCTGCAACAGAAGGATAAAGTCTCAAGAATTTCATGGTTCGGTTCCGTGGTTCGGTTTCACGGTTCCAAACCGCGGTTCGGTCTGAATCGGTTTGGTTCGGTTTGGTTCGGTTTTGAGGTTCCAGAATGCGAGCTGAACCGAACCACACGGTTTATTAAATTTTCAAACCAAGCTAAACCATTTATAGAAAAAAACCAAACCAAACTGCGTGGTTTGGTTCGGTTCGATCTCAAACCGCGGTTTGAACCGAACCATGTCCACCCCTATAGAGAAGGGGCACTTCATTTAGGGACTACATCCTTTTATAAAGATGGTGGTGTGAAGTTACCATTATGCCCATTATTTAATGGTACTTACACCTAATGGAATTCTACATATTTTGTCTATACTTTAACATTATTAAATGATTATAACACATGAAATTTAAATAATACATATTAATTAATCCATGTTCTAACAATTGGCACATAATTTGAAGACTATTTTTACATGTTGCTTCTTATTCTTCTTCCCCACCCCGCGCGCTAAAAAATGACAAGCTGGAGAGGCATTTTGCTGGTTCTCCCTGAAATGCAATTAGCTGTTGCTACCAAAATCCATCTTTCAAGATTGCTTTCAATGTTTTATGCAGGCGGAAGGACCCCTTGGCTTGATATTAATGTTTTATGAGGACTAGCATTTTTCAAAATCATGTCTTCGGTCCCTGTTTCAAAAACTTTTCCACCCCTTCCTACCCGCTCACCACGGACTTGAAAGTGCTCCGGCGAAAAGTGTCTACAACGCTATAATAATAGAAAAAAATTTACTTATAAAAAGTTCACTACCAAATGTAAAACATGTGTAGTGTGTGTATTATAAAATATTCAAAGCGCGAGTGTTGCACTGTGGTAAATAAAAATGAATAATATTTTTTTATATCACTTTTTTTATTTTGTAGTGATTTTTTTACAGCTATTAGATTTTTTTACGCGTGCAAGAGCGCATGAACTAACTCATGCCGGAGCATTTTCAAATCCCTCACCCCTCTTCCTCCCTCCTATACAACTGTTTTGGTCAAATTTCAACAATTATATTTTTATGATGGGAAAAGTGACTAAAGTGATATGAATCTAGGTACAATGATCATCATGATGTATAGAAATGGACGCAAATGGTTTGTTGACTAGGGAAAGCCCTTGAACAACTTGTTCGCCGGCACAAAACCCCGGGAGGATTAGGCTCCTACCTTGACCGAAAGTTTACTAAGTGTTCTTGGTAGATACAATGATGAGAGCGTACGAATAAGGGAGCTTAAGCTAGTGAATCATGTGTGTGAAAATACAGTGTATATCCCCCTATTTATACCTCAAAAATAGAACTAATTAATAAATGAAATTATAGGCCTATAAACTCGGGATTATTGTTGAGCTGTTGGAGACATATCCGCACTTGTTTGTTGAGGAGGAGATGATCATTCGTTTGCTGGAGAAACGTGGTTGATCTGGTCTTTGCTTTCTTTGGCACGATCCCTATAAAATAGGAGTAACGTTATTGCGTCCCAACCTGTAGAAAAACCAAGTTGTAAATGGAACAACTCAAGTTGTTAGTACCAAGTTATTTAGGAGTAAGTTGTAATACATGTTGACTGAAAATGTAGGGCCCAACAATTGCCCCCAAACTTTTTGAATTTTAAAAAAGAGGAATAGAAAGAGACAAAAGAATTCAAAAAGTTTGCCAAATAAAGAGGGATGACGGGTTTTTTTTAAAAAAAAGAAAAAGGGATGCGACGGAACGGTTTTGAGTGGTCTTCTCAAGGCAAAAAAGGTTTATTTGTCTTACAGTTTCAACCGCCTTCAACCTCCATAAATAAAGAGACTCCTGTTCCAACTTTCCCTTTCAAAAAACGTAGCTTTCAAAGAGATCTCGAGAAGAAGAACCAGGGGAGACGGTACGGAGAAGAAATCAAGTAGAGATTTGACGGTGAGTCTCTTTTTCCTTTCAACTCCAACTCTGTTTTTCTGTCTAAGTTTGTAAAAATGGGGAAGAGAAAAATGGTGACTTTAATCGAAAGCGGAGAGGGTTTGCCCGCGGGTTTTCTAACCCAAAACATGTTGAAGAACCCAGAAAAAGAGAAGTGTACAATCCCTGCCGCCAATTTAGAAATCATTAAGAAGAACCACGCCATGGCCTTCGAAACCGAGCTTTTCACACACCCCGACTTGACCCTGCATGCTACTCCCCTGAATGGGTATGTTTCCCCGAATACCCTTTCGTTATTGGTCTGAAATTTCCTTTCCCTATTCTAATCACCCAATTCTTCGCATCCACAAAGCTTAACTATGCCCAACTTATGCCACAAGGTTGGAGAAGCCTTCAAACCCTAGTGAGGCTAAACGCGGAGACGGAGTTGGGAATTGGTTTAGAGGATTTTGCTTTTACAAATGAGTTTAGGAGCTTTGCCTGGGTAGGTATGGCTTTAGGGTTAGGGCTGGTAGGGTTTCTTTCTTGATCGACAATGTTGATCTTGCCGACAGAGGGTGGAAGAACAAATTCTTTTTTGCAAAGAAGAGCACCCTGGTGAAGGATGTGGGTGCCAACTTCAAGTGGAGGTCCCAAGGTAGTATAGGCAATTTCTTATTATTCTAGTGATGCCCTCTAATAACTTACTAACTAATTCCTTGATTTTGCCTTGGTTTAGTTGCGAAATTGGATGTACTCTTTCCTTTTAAGGACAGCACAGAGGAGAAAGTGAGCAAGATTTATGAGCAGGACATATTGTTAAGAACTTACAAAGCACTGCCAGTTGCACTTGTTGCAGATTCTAACGAAGAAGTTGATCTTGAGGAAACCCAAGAAATAATCTCTGAAGAAGCTTTTTCTGAACCCAACAAAATGTCTACAGGTTAACCAACTTCCTCAAATCTTTACCTATCTTCCAACTTTGTTCTAATTCCTTTAATCTAACTCTCCACTTTTAATTGTAGCCACTCGCTCCAAGAATTCTGTTAGCGCTGCTGAACTACTTGCTGCAGCCAGAGCAAAAAGTTTGGCAAAGAAGGACAGTAAACCCCCCACCCCTGTGTCAGTTGTGGCTAGCTCCCACGTGGCTGCATCCAAGAAGAAGGGGGATGCGAAGAAGAGAAAGCTAGTGGAAGCGGAGGCCACGGATGCGAAGGGAGACATGGATATAGAGAAGTTGGGAGAAAAATTCAAAGCTGTTGTTGAGAAGGTAAGGAGGAAGGAACCTTTGGGTTTTTCAAAAGAGTTTGATAGAATGGTAACGCTTTCTTTTACGCAGGAAATCATGATCCCTATTGTGGCTCACATTGATGTATTAAAGATCAAAGCGGCAGGGCTCAGCCATGAAGCTGCAGAATCGAAGAAGGAGGCCACAAAAAATGCCAAGGAAGCAGAGAAGTGGAAGAAAGAAGCAAACAAGCATGTTGACGAAATGGAAGGTTTGAAGAAGGATTTTGAACGCTTAGGAAAAGAAGTGGAAGCCATTCGTGCCGAGAACAAAGCCCACATGAAGGAACTTGAAGTTGCAGAGGGGAACTTCAAATATAATGCCACCAAGACCTTGTTGGAGACCCGAGTTCAGATGATTGAAGAATATGAAAATGGGCAAGCCATAACTTGGAACTTGGAGGATGAAAGAAAAGTTTTGGAGGACCACATTGAGGAGCCGGCGGACGCAGAAGAAGTGAATTCCGCGGCCCTGGAAGCTCTAGTTGATGATGCTAACAAGGATCTGAACACCATAGTGGCCACTCCAAATGATCAAGAGGAGAATGCAACACTGGCGGCAGCAGGCCAGGAAGTTTGAAAAACATTTATAACTTTTGGGTATTTTGAGAAAACAATTTTTTGCTTTATTTGTGTACCTCTGTTGGTACAACAAATGGGGGGAGTGTCCCCAAAAACAAGGTTTTTAGTTTGTAATGCCTCATAAGAGCCGAGACAATTTATTTGGGGGTACTAGGTTGGTCTAGTACTCCAAGCTTTTTAGGTTTTTAGGGACTTGTTTGGCTTACCCAACTTGTCCTTTAGTTGCAAAAAATCTTTTGAAAAACACTTAACGGTTTTTAGCAAAGTACTCTATGTCTCAGAGAGACGTTTTGTTTGTTCTTTAGATAACATGTAAATGTTATAAACCGTAGGTAACATGAAAATGTTACAACCCATAGTTCACAACTTGTATAAGTGTGAAAACGTGCGCCCAGGCGAAGGTGTCAAAACCTTAATTCGTAAGAAAAGATGAATATCTTTTAACCATAAGTACCTTTGATCAGAGGTAAATCGTTTGAAGAGATAGAACAAGTATCAGCCGTCCTGGCGTGTCAACAAGTTCTATCCCTCTCCAGCTAGGATTCCAACATGTATCAGCCATACTGGCGTGTCAACATGTTGAAATTTTCTTCCCAGGTTCAAACATGTATCAGCCGTACTGGCGTGTCAACATGTTTGGCCTGCTCGAACTTGGGTCTCAACATGTATCAGCCATACTGGCGTGTCAACATGTTGAGACTGCTTCATTTGCTCAAGTTGCACCTTGTAAAACAGATTTTCGTTAGGGTTGGGCGTTAGCGTAGCTAACGCCCCTCCGACGCTCAAGTTAGTAAGGATTTGATGAGAGTGGAAAATTGAAATGTTTAATTGAACTTGACATAAATTTAAACCATACCTGAGGAGTCTAGTTATACGTAACTGGACTTACATGAAATAAAGTTTCAAGTGGATAGCGTTCCAACTTCTAGGGATTCTGTCTCCACTTGGGGTTGACAACCAGTATGCACCTTTGCCGGCTTCAACATCGATGAGATATGGGCCTTCCCACTTGGGAGCTAGCTTACCTGCATTCAACTCTCTTGTATTTTGAAATACTTTTCTTAAAACTAAGTCACCAACCTGGAACCTCCGGATTCTGACATTTTTATTGTAAGACCTCGCAATTCGTTGTTGGTAAGCGGCCATCCTTATCTTGGCTAAGTCCCTGATCTCATCAATAGTATCTAAATCTTGGGTTAAGAAGAGATTATTTTCAGATTGGGTTAATAAACCATACCTCGCTGTGGGGATCGTTACTTCAACTGGAATTACAGCTTCAGCTCCGTATACTAAGGAATAGGGAGTTCTACCTGTTGCTCCTTTAGAAGTGGTTCTATCTGCCCAAAGCACAAGTGGTAGCTCTTCGACCCACTTTCCCTTCTTTTGATCCAGACGCTTCTTCAAGTTGTTGATAATCAACTTGTTGCTTGACTCAGCTTGGCCATTGGCTTGGGGATGGACAGGTGTTGACATGATTAACTTGATGCCCCAGCGAGTACAAAAATCCCTGGTCTTCTTACTTATGAATTGTGACCCGTTGTCACATATAATCTCCGATGGTACACCAAACCTGCTAATGATATTTTTCTTTAAAAATGATATTACCTCTTTGTCTCTTATTTGTACATAAGCTTCCGCCTCGATCCATTTTGAGAAATAATCGGTTAGAGCCAACATGAACACTTTGCCTCCTGGAGCTTTAGGCAACTTGCCTACAATATCCATGCCCCACTGCATGAAAGGCCAAGATGAGACTATAGGATGTAGTGGCTCGACAGGTTGGTGCAAGATGTTGCTGTGTCTTTGGCAAGCATCGCACTTCTGTACATAGCTCATGGCATCTTGACGCATGGTTGGCCAATAATATCCCGTCTTGAGGGCCTTTGATGCGAGTGCCTTTCCTCCAGAATGATTCCCACACACTCCTTCATGGATTTCCTTGAGCACCAGTTCAACTTGCTCGCTATCTACACATCTCAAGTAATGTCCTGCAAAAGACTTCTTGAATAATACATTATCTATCAAAACGAAAGTTGAAGTACGAATCTTAAATGATCTAACATTCTTAACATCGGGTGGAATAGTTCCAAGTTGAAGAAACTCAATTACAGGTTGGGTCCAAGAGGGTTTAACATCTTGTGCCCCAGTTGGTGGCATAACCACTTGAATTTCCTCAACTTGGTCTATTGCAGGGTACTTAACATAAATAATGGGGATACTAGTATGCAACATTGATTTACAAGTCGAACCCAAGTTGGCCAAGGCGTCTGCCTCTGCGTTCTCCTCTCTAGGGACCTGTTCCAAAGAGAGTGATAAAAATTTCGAAGCTAAAGCCTTAACATGTTGGAGGTACAGGGTCATCTTGGAATGCTTCGCCGTATAACTGCCATTAAACTGGTTAGCTAGCAATTGAGAGTCAACAAATACATTTAAATGTGTAATATTCAAACTCAAAGCTGTAGTTAAACCCATGATTAGGGCTTCATACTCAGCTTCATTATTTGTTGCATTAAATTCACAAGAGACAAATGAGGTATGATATCACCTTGAGGGGATTTTAGGACTATTCCCAAGCCAATCCCTTTGGAATTCGAGGCTCCATCCGTGAACAATGTCCAGAATCGAGGAATAGTTTTACCTTCAAGTTGTTGCACTTCTAGTTCTACCTCGGGCTGCAAACTTGGACTGAAGTCAGCTACGAAATCGGCTAGGGCCTGAGATTTGATGGCTGTTCTTGGCTCGTATGAAATATCATACGTGCTCAGCTTGACTGACCACTTGGCCAACCTGCCTGACATTTCTGGAGTTCTCAAAACATTTCTTATAGGATAATTAGTTTTAACAGTTATAGGATGCGTTTCAAAATAGTGACGTAACTTTGTAGCAGCAACAGTTAAGGCTAATATTAATTTTTCAAGATGAGAGTACCTTGTTTCAGCGTCTAATAAAGACTTACTCACATAATACACAGGGTGCTGATCGCCTTGAATCTCCTTTACCAATACTGTACTAACAGCATTTTCAGATACAGCCAAATATAAACAGAGGTGCTCACCATGTTCTGGTTTGGCAAGTAGAGGTGACGCCACCAAATATTACTTAAGTTGTGTAAAGGCAGCCTCATGTTAGTCAATCCATTGGAAGAGTTTGTTCTTCCTCAAGACTTCGTAGAATAGCCTGCACTTATCAGAAGATTTAGATATAAACCTATTCAAAGCAGCTACTCTACCTGTCAACCTCTGTACGTCCTTGATGTTCTTAGGAGACTCCAAGTTGAGAATGGCTTTGATTTGTTCGGGACTTGCTTCGATTCCCCTCTTGGTCACCATATATCCTAGGAATTTACCTGCTCTAACACCGAAGTTGCACTTTGAAGGATTGAGCTTCATGTTGAAGGCTTTCAAGATGGTGAAGGCCTCAGCAAGGTGTTCTACATGATCTTCAATGCGTTTGGACTTTACCACCATATCGTCTATGTAGACCTCCATCGTCTTGCCAAGTTGGTCTTTGAACATCTTGTTCACTAACCTTTGATAGGTTGCCCCTGCATTTTTAAGACCAAATGGCATAGAAATATAACAATATATACCTTCGGGAGTCATGAAAGCCGTATCTTCTTGGTCCGAAGGCTCCATTTGAATCTGTTGGTATCCGGAAGATGCATCCATGAAGGTCAAGATGTCGTGGCCAGCCGTCTCATCAACTAGAGAATCAATGTGAGGGATAGGGAATGGATCCTTTGGGCAGGCTTTGTTCAAGTCGGTGAAGTCCACGCATACTCGCCACTTGCCATTCTTCTTCTCCACTACTACGACGTTGGCCAACCACCTTGGATACTGAACTTCTCTGATCATCTTGGACTTCAGGAGCCTATCAACTTCAGCCTTTATGATCTGATTCCGCTCCTGGGCAAACTTCCTTCTTTTCTGGTGGACAGGACGGATGGTTGGGTCGATGTTCAACTTGTGAGTAATAATATCCTTGCTTATCCCTGTCATGTCTTCATGCTTCCATGCGAAACAGCATTTCTGACTTTTCAGGAACTCGATCAACTCCTCTTCAATTTCGGAGGGTAGGTCTACCCCAACTTGCACTTGGGCCTCAGGGTTTGAAGCATCAACAGGAACGCTTTTTGTATCATGCTCTACCGCTTCAAGAACGTCCTGGGCCTTTTTCTTTAATTGCTATGCTTGCCGAGGGGCTGAACTTGCTTTCATGTTGACTTTGTAGCATTCCTTAGAGACTTGTTGATTTCCTTTCAACTTGGCTACACCCCAAGGTGTTGGAAACTTGACGCACTGGTGGTAAGTTGATGGAACGGCCTTCATGTTGTGGATCCATGGTCTCCCCAAGATGACGGTGTACGAGGAAGAACAATCAATCACACAAAACCTCTCCATTGAATTCATACCTTCCAAATAGAGTGGCAACTTGATCTCCCCCACCGTCTGCTTAATCTCACCACTGAACCCTACTAGTACGGATGAATTCTTCACGACTTCGAACAAAGGAATGCCCATATCTTCAAGAGCATGAGTGAAGATGATGTTGACTGAGCTGCCACCGTCTATCAGAATCCGCTTGACCACACAATTAGCAATCTGCACCTGAACAACTAGACCATCGTGATGAGGGTCCAACGTGTTGTCCTTATCTTCATCCTCAAAAGAAATGATATGACCATCTGTGAAGTCACGGCGCCTTATAGGCAATTCTGATTGATCTTCCTTAGAGCTTTTGGCGTGACGCTTGGCAGCAGAGTAAGTTGTGCCGCAAATATGAGATCCACCTGAAATAACGTTCACTACCTTGGTGGCTGGAGGGGGTGCAACTTTCTCGGGTCTAGACTGTTCTCCTGAATCAGGTTCTTTGGATTCACTCCTGACCCTCTTCTTGCCCAACAAATCCTTGAGAAGACCTTTGGACAATAAATGAGCAATCTCCTTCCTCAAGGCGAAACAGTTCTCCGTGGTGTGCCCGAAATCTTCGTGAAATGCGCACCACTTGGACTTGTCTTTCCAAGTTGTTGACTGGTCATTTTTCTTGGGCCATCTAGCTTTATCTCCAAAATTTCCCATGGCGCACAAGATTCCTGCAATGTCCACAGAAAAGCAATATTCAGAAATTTGTGGATAATCATTATCATCTCCTTCTTGATCATCATCTACAACATGAATTCTAGAAGGTTCGCTTTAACAGGGGGTTTGCCCCTGTTGGACTTATAGTGATGAGAATCCGATCGTCTGTCTGAGGGCTCAAATAGAGGAGTGGGGGTCCTCCCAGTTGATTTCCCCATTGCCAAGCTGTCCTCTTCCAATCTGATGATAGGTAAGGCCCTGGTTCTGATCTCCTCAAGTTGCTTTGCCGGCTTCATCACCAACTCATTGTAGAACAATGAGTTTTTCTTCAAGCCTATACGGAATGCCTCTGTTGCTGTGGACACGTCCAAGTTGGGTATAGTAACTGCCTCCTTGTTGAACCTGTGCAAATATTCTTTAAGATTTTCGTTAGGTTGTTGCACAATTCTGTAAAGATCACTAGTCAACTTGTCGAACGCCCTATTGCATGAAAATTGATTAATGAACATGTTGACAAGTTGAGCATAAGATGAAATAGAGTTTAGAGGAAGCCCTGTTAGCCATTTTAAGGCTGGTCCTGACAAGGTTGAGCCAAAGCCCCTGCAAAAACATGCTTCTTTGAACATAGGGGGGATACTTATGATATCCATTGACTCCTGATACAACAATACATGCTCTGCTGGATCGGTACTTCCGTCATACTTCTTCATGTGAGGGACTGAGAATTTCTTCGAGATCTCCACACTGGCTATTGCTGGCACAAAACGAGACTCATTGTAGCAAGTTGGAGAAACTTGGTGATACGGTAAGTTGACTCCAGGCACGCTTCGAAGCAACTCCTTAATGGTTTGCATCTCCTTAACAAGTTGATTCTCTGCAAAAAGAGGAGCATTACTAACCGGAGGTGCAAAAGTATCAAAAGTATTAAAGAAACTCCCTGTTTGCCCCAGTGGGGGTGTAGCATAGGTGTAACAAGATGACAGCACAGGTTGGCTAGCCGACAAGTTGAATCTTAGCTGCTCGATCGGAATGGATGTCACAATTGTGCTCTCTGCGGGCAAGGCGTTGGACATAGGAATATCCCCAACATGGCTCGGTCCTGTACCTGTACCAAACAAAGATCTAGGAAGTAAAGGTGAAAACGGAGTGGATACTTGAGTCTCAGCTTGCTTCCCTTTACGCAGATTGTCAATAGCATTGAATATCATGGTATTAGTGTGCTCCTGAGCATCTAACCGGTCATTTACTTTCTTCAACACACCGGCCATGCTGGTCATCAATTCCAAGTTGACAGCTTCTGCGCTCATAGGTGGATTGCTTGGGGAGCTGGAGACAGGATCGCCGAGTCTCGACTGGAAGAAGAATAAGCCATTTCTACAAGAATAATCAAAGTTTCCCACAGACGGCGCCAAATTGTTTTGGTCAAATTTCAACAATTATATTTTTATGATGGGAAAAGTGACTAAAGTGATATGAATCTAGGTACAATGATCATCATGATGTATAGAAATGGACGCAAATGGTTTGTTGACTAGGGAAAGCCCTTGAACAACTTGTTCGCCGCACAAACCCCGGGAGGATTAGGCTCCTACCTTGACCGAAAGTTTACTAAGTGTTCTTGGTAGATACAATGATGAGAGCGTACGAATAAGGGAGCTTAAGCTAGTGAATCATGTGTGTGAAAATACAGTGTATATCCCCCTATTTATACCTCAAAAATAGAACTAATTAATAAATGAAATTATAGGCCTATAAACTCGGGATTATTGTTGAGCTGTTGGAGACATATCCGCACTTGTTTGTTGAGGAGGAGATGATCATTCGTTTGCTGGAGAAACGTGGTTGATCTGGTCTTTGCTTTCTTTGGCACGATCCCTATAAAATAGGAGTAACGTTATTGCGTCCCAACCTGTAGAAAAACCAAGTTGTAAATGGAACAACTCAAGTTGTTAGTACCAAGTTGTTTAGGAGTAAGTTGTAATACATGTTGACTGAAAATGTAGGGCCCAACAACAACCATGGCTGACCAACACATCAAATCCGCCCACAAAGATGATATATGAGTTTGGTCTGTTTTGGTTGATCTGAGTTTGATAATCGCCTAATCGGGGAGAGCTGGTCTCCCATGAGAACAGCTATATCCGTTTCATGGATGAGACGGGTCGGAATGACCCGAAGCCCGGACCCATGACCCGACCTATAAATTGGTCGACCTAACGAAAACACACACAAACACATAGTAAAAGGTGAGCCGCTAATCTACATACACAAACACGCAGTGAAAAGGTGCGACTGCACAACTCGATTAATCGGAGGGACAAAATTCCGGAGACTGAACCTAAAAATCAAAGGTCGCCGGAGCCGATTATTCAACAACAACAACTCAGATCTAGCAAAATCAGATCAACAAAAACATCATAAACAAAATCCAGATCTAAAATTTTCAGATTTCGTCTCGCCGAAGATTAATGGAGAACGATATACAACATCAGCAACTTAATGACGGTAAGATTGTTACTAGAAACTAGATTTCACATTATTTAACTTGAATTTAGATTTGAATTTGCATAACATTACACACACACATGTAATGACTGAATGTATTATTACTTTAAGTCATTGACACCATTACATTGTTGTTTATCATCTAAATCTATCGTGTATAAATACATGAAACTTTATGATCTATTACGATTATATTGAACAACTATTACTTCAATAATTGTGAACTATTATTTTAAATATAAAGCTATAATTTAGAAGAACATTATTTACTGTCATTGTTACTTTACATAATGAATTGGGTTACTTTAATTGTAGTTGATGGATCAGTTTACAAACAAACTTGGGGACTACAAGACTATGCTAAAGAAACATTCAAAGAAAATGAAATAATAATTGAAGAAGAACAGAATGATACAGGATCAAACATGAGTGGATCTCTATTTGGTTTTACAGCAAAGACAATTGATGAAATGTATGACTTGTATTGTCAACATGCTAAGGAAATAGGGTTTGGTGTAAGAAAGTCAACTACAAGATGTCGAGGAGATGGAGTTGTACTACACAAATATTTCGTTTGTTCTAGTGCTGGATCTCGAGTAGAAGAGTTTGATGATAATGAACTTAAATAGCGAAAGACTCATATAACACGCACACAATGTAAAGCTTTATTAAAAGTAAAGCTTTTAGAAGATGAAGGACATTATGTGGTCGATAGACCTATTTTGGAGCATAATCATCAGTTGACAAGGAAAATGTGGTCCAAGTATTATAGATGTGAGAGAAGTATTATGGAGGATAAAGGTAAAGTAATAGAAGATATGGTTTCTTCTGGTATAAGAGCAATGGACTCCTACCGTTATATGTCATATGAAGCTGGTGGAGATGACATTCTTGGTCACACTAAAAAGGACCATTTGAATTATGTCAATAGATTGAAACTAAAAGAAAGAGGGAGTGGAGATGCACAGACACTTGTTGAGATGTTATATAAACAACAATCTGAAGAAACTGATTTTTTCTTTAGAGTAATGTTGGATGATGAAGGTAGATTAAGTAGTGTGTTTTGGAGAGATTCAATGATGAAAGAGGATTATGATATTTATGGTGATGTGGTTGTCTTTGATACAACATATAGTACAAACAAATATGATTTGATTTGTATTCCAATAGTTGGGTTAAACAATCATTGCAAAAACATTATGTTTGGGGTTGCATTTTTGGCAAATGAAGAAACAAAATCATTTGAATGGTTGTTTGAAATATTCAAGAAAGCAATGGGAAGCAAGTGCCCGGTGACAATATTCACTGATCAGGATCAAGCAATTACAAATGCTATAGCAACGGTAAGCATTTTTATATTCATTATATTTAAGTATTACATTAACTATATAATACTATTATAATAAGGAACATTAACTATTACTTTTTGTTTAACAGTTCTATTACACATTGTACAAAAATGCTACATTACATTATAAAGTTTATTGTGTTACATTAATAAATACTCTTTATTACCTTTACATGCATTCCCTAATACAAAACACAGGTTGTGCCAATGGCATTTGTATCAAAATGACATAAAAAAATTTGGCCGTTTGAAGAGCGATGATGTCTTCAAGGACGAGTTCAGAAAATGTATGTCGGGTTGTAATGATGAAGCTGAATTTGAAGAATGTTGGAATGACATGATTAGTAAGTATCAGCTACAAAACGAAACGTGGTTTAAAAGATTGTATGCTTTGAAGGATAAATGGTGCACGGCCTTGAACAAAGATTACTTTTTAGCTGGTATACTTTCATCACAACGCAGTGAGGTTACAAATAGTGAAATGGGGAGCAATGTGAAAAAAACAACTAGCCTTGTAGAATTTCATTCAATTTTTAAAAGTATATTGGAAAATTGGAGGAAGACAGAAGAACAAGATGAATTCAAATCTGCAAGATCAATTCCAACGTCTACACTTCTATTAACGGGATTGCTTAAGCACGCTTCAGAGGTATACACTTTATCTGTCTTTCAACGATTTGAAAAAGAATTCATGCTAGCACTTACAAGGAAATGTACTCTTATGGATGTCGATGAAGTGCTGCAAAATTATGAGATTTGTGGACTTGATGGTTCTGGACATACAAGATATGTCATGATGGATCCAAAAACTGACTTTGTGAGTTGAAATTGTAGAAAATTTGAAGAATGTGGTATTTTATGTAGGCATATATTGAAAGTCCTCTATCATAATGATCGTATAAAGATACCAGAAAAGTATATACTGAAAAGATGGACAAAATTTGCAAAATCATCAGTTTGGGATAAATTCCACACCTTGGAAAATTTTGACAGGAATAACAGTTTGATTCAATGGCTGCATGAAATGTCAAGAAAGTTCTATAATCTATTTTTGAAGTGCCAAGACAGTGACGCATCAAGAAAAAAAAGTTGATGACGCTTACGAAGATCTACGCGTTGCCCTTTCTTCAATGAGCAATAGAGAAGAACAAGAAGAAACTTCAGTTCACATGTTTCATCTACATCAAATGTAACACTAGATCCACTCGTTCAGTCACTAAAGGAAGGAAAAAAAAAGGATAAAAGGGGCTATCGAAAAATGAGGAAAAAAGAGTACAGAAGCCCATGTTAACATAAGTGATCAGCCAAGGGAATTTGGTTCAAAAACACCAAATGTTAGATTGTTTTAGAATTAATATTACAAATGTTACTTTTTCTCGTATTAAGTTTTACATTATTATTCAAGTAAGTATTACATTGTTTTAGTTCAACTATTACACATGCACTTATAAGATGTTAATCTTACTTTAATATTATGTTTATTGCTATTGTTATTACCTTTTCATGTATTAAGTATTACATTATCAATTAAATGGTATTACATTAGCTAATTTCAACTATTACACATGTAGTTGATTTTACATTTTCATATATTAAGTATTACATTATCAATTAGTAAGTGTTACATTAGCTAGCTTCACCTATTACATTAGTTTTCATCAATTATTACCTTTTCATGTATTAAGTATTACATTATCAATTAGTAAGTATTACATTAGCTAATTTCAACTATTACACATGCAGTTGATTTTACATTTTCATATATTAAGAATTACATTATCAGTAAGTATTACATTAGCTAACTTCACCTATTACATTAGTTTTCATCAACTATTACCTTTTCATGTATTAAGTATTATATTAGCTAATTTCAATTATTACACATGCAGTTGATTTTGCATTTTCATGTATTAAGTATTACATTATCAATTAGTAAGTATTACATTAGCTAATTTCAACTATTACACATGCAGTTGATTTTACATTTTCATATATTAAGTATTACATTAGCTAACTTCAACTATTACATTAGTTTTTATCAACTATTACACATGTAGTTAATATTACCTTTACCTATGTTTATGCACCAAAAAAACAATAAAAATACTTATACTTTACGTAACAAAAAATATTTTCAAGTGATTACTACCAATATTTACATTGATTACTAGTGAAAACTGAAAAGTACATAACATTGTTTGAACAAAAATAAAAAAACCTACCATTGTTTCAAAGGTACCCATATTTTCACGAGACTTAAACATAGAACATTGTTTAAACAACACAACTATTTCTTCAAAGATATACATATCCCCACGAAAACAAAAACACAAAACATTGTTTCAACAAACACATCTATTTCTTCAACTTTCCTTTCTTCTTCAACTCTCCATCATTTTTCTTCTTTTCTTCCACTTTAAACTTCAATTGGGTTTTGTTTTTACAAAATTCAACAACATTACCCAATAAAAATTCTTTGGCAAAGATATTAATTTGATGCAGAACAACTTTCAGTAAGTACTTCGCCCTAAGAACTCTTCTCACATTACCCTTCAAAACAAAAACAGAAAGTATAAAAACTAAAAAAAAAACTGAACAGTAATGCTCTAATAAATATGTTGTACTAATTAAAAAGTAACGAAGTAATACCTTGCTTATATCATCATCACTGGACACATTTTCTCCATCAAAAAATTCCATATTGTACATCAGAAATATACCACAATCATTTCCATCCGAGTTATTCTGCCCGTTAAACTTCAAAAATTCAATGGGATACTTCACTACTTGCCCGGCCTTAGGATGATTAATATCACGAACAAACTTTACCAACAACTTGTGCTAATCATAATAATAATAATAATAAAAACTCTATTAAACAGATAATATACAAATATAATATAAAAAATAACCACTACTTTATTTATAAGTACATACCACTGTTTTTGCAATATCTTGATATATTTTCTGAATTTCCGGCTCAAACAAAATTCTGTCATCATAATCTCGATTAACAATGACTTGAACCTTGCCCAACTTGAAATTCAAAACAATACAATAGTAGTGCTCTCGGATGTTAATCGGAACAAAAATCTACAATACAAATAAGAGAACATTGGAAGTTTTATTATAAAGTAAAAGTAATACAAAAACCGAAAAACCGAAAAGTATAACTATATTAACAAAGGTACTAACCATTTCAGCCGTCTTCGCATCCACATTAACAATTTTAAGAGATTGCTTGAAAGAATCTCTTACATTCGACTCCATATTAGAAACATCAATTCACACGCCATTCACAATAAGGTCCAAGTAGGCCTTTCAAAAAATTAAGATAGAAACTATTATTAGTTAACAAAAAATAACACTATTACTTCACAAGTGTATTACTATTACTTATAGCAATACCAACTATTACTTAAACAAATGATAAGTATTACTCAAAATGAAAACAGTTTCTAACACTATTATTAGTTAAAAAAAACACTATTACTTCACAAGTGTAGTACTATTACTTGTAGCAATACCAACTATTACTTAAACAAATGAGAAGTATTACTCAAAATTGAAAACAATTCCTAAAACTATTATTAGTTAAAAAAACACTATTACTTCACAAGTGTAGTACTATTACTTATAGCAATACCAACTATTACTTAAACAAATGAGAAGTATTACTCAAAATGAAAACAACTCCTAAAACTATTATTAGTTAAAAAAAAAAAACACTATTACTTCACAAGTGTAGTACTATTACTTATAGCAATACCAACTATTACTTAAACAAATGAGAAGTATTACTCAAAATGAAAATAGTTCCTAAAACTATTATTAGTTAAAAAAAAATAACACTATTACTTCACAAGTGTAGTACTATTACTTATAGCAATACCAACTGTTACTTAAACAAATGGGAAGTATTACTCAAAATTAAATCAGTTCCTAAAACTATTATTAGTTAAAAAAAAACACTATTACTTCACAAGTGTAGTACTATTACTTATAGCAATACCAACTATTACTTAAACAAATGAGAAGTATTACTCAAAATGAAAACAATTCCTAACACTATTATTAGTTAAAAAAAAAACACTATTACTTCACAAGTGTAGTACTATTACTTATAGCAATACCAACTATTACCGAAACAAATGAGAAGTATTACTCAAAATGAAAAAGTTGGTAAAACAATTATTACTTACACAATGCGCATGCATTTAAGAACACCCGTTTCCCATCCTTCGCTTCTTTGTTTAAAATAACAAATTCCGTACATCAATGATATTAACAAACACCCATTTTGTGAGGACCCCAACCCGGAACCTAACCCGTGTCCCGAGCTAGAGCGTCCCCAAAAGAACTCAAATCACCTAAACTTTTTAAAACTTTGATTTAACTTACAACTTAAACATACTGAACATAACCATTTCAAAATAACTTCATTCCTCTCTACATGAAAGGAAGAGTTGAATAACTTTAAAAGTAATAACCTGTTTTAATTACAAAAAGACTTTGGTTATAACGTAGAAACCAAGTTTTATACACACAAACTCCATAAAGGAATTATACGAAATACATCTTCTATGCCAACCTATACGTACCCCGACAAATCCCAAAATACCTCGTCCAAACTCCTTTACGTTCTCACTTGGCCGGTCCGCCTGTCTCAGGATCTAAAAACATTAAAGGGAGAGGGGTGAGAATAAATCTCAGCAAGCTATTATGAATGCAAAGAATATGCCAAGTAAGATGCAACACATAGCAAGGTACATCTCACATATTGGTAAAACAGTAAACACCTTCCGTTACCTTTGTTTACCTTTCCCGTCTGACTCATAAGTCGTATCACTGTGGGTATAATACTCCACTATTTCTGTGAATGCATATACACCAGAACCAATATCATATAACCGAGACAGTTATGATTATAACTCATCTCCTGTGAACTGCTTAGGCATATTCACATCTTATAAGACCCGTTTTCCAGGGAACCATATAAGATAATAGCAACTCTGTAAGGCTTTTGGCTCAATACAGATGCTATAACCCCAGTCTGTGGCCGCAGAGGGGGAGAGGTCACATGTATGATGAACCTTCAATCACTTATAGAACAAATCAATAATTGATTGAATTCCATTATACCCCCCAATCATATAAAATATAAACACGTTCAAGCACATAATAGATACTTGAAATATAATCCACAAAAGGGATAAGCAATGTAGTCACATGGTAATATATACTCATGTTCAACCAATATCATAGTGTAACATTTATGTAATACACTAAGCATAGCACCATCAAAGAATATGTATTCAAGTAGGGTAACTATATAATCAATAACTCCATAAATGGAATAACAACACAACCATATGATAATCATATCCACACTTGGGATAATAATGAAACAATGTAGTAAATACACATTCCCAAACTAGCACAATAGTGTAACATATAGCTTCTACACTATCCAAACCAATCACCGAGTATATGGGGCAAGGAAGGCCACTATGTATTATAAACCATTCCTACGTAGTCATTGTACAACCTCGAATAAACTTAATAAAGGTTCAAGATCTATTTCCCAAGTTGAACTACTTTAATCTAAGTTAAAAGGGATTAATTAATATCCGGTTTGGATTAGGTTCTACTAATTTATAGTGGTTGGAAATCATGTCACGAGGTTGTTGGTAAAGATCAGCAAAAAAATTAATTGAGGGAATCTGGTGACATGGGCGACCGCCCATGTCACTTGGACGACCGCCCAAGAGAGATTACAAAGGATACATATGCTTCTGCAGGGATGGGAGACCGCACAAGGTAGCTTGGGCGACCGCCCAAGAAGGTTTCCAAGGCACTCAAATTTCTGATCACATGGGCGGCCGCTGCCCCCATGGGCGACCGCCCAAGACACCTTCCAAAGAATACTAAATTTCTAAACCCCTTTTCACCTAGTTTCTTTTACCCTTTTTAATTCTTTCCCATTTTTGATGCTCATGAAAGACTCCCAAATATTTACTACTTCATCCTAAATCAATCAAACCCAAACAACATAAACCTCAATCCTACACAACTTGATTTCCTATACATTTCCTACCACAAACCTAGATCAATTATCTTCATTTAACTTAAACCATTTTCATCCACTTCTTAATCATCTTCTATGAACAACAACATCCTTCCATAACTTTAACCAATTCCTCCATTCTAAGAAGGTTTCCAAAGCATCAAACCATCATTTAACAATAATAACAACATTCATAGTTTATGAACATTTAAAGAAGGGAAAGTCATAATAACTCACTTGGAATAGAAGGTGGATTATGGATTTCTTGAGCTTGTTAAACTCCCCTAGATGCCCCGATTACAAAAGTACTTCTGGATTGAAAGATGAAGAAGAAATGACTTCTCTAGGAACTTGAGAAGGTGAAGCTTCAAGGTTGATTTTCCATGGAGATTGGTAAGAGAGAAAGATGGAGAAGAATGATGGAGGAGGTTAGAGAGAGTTTGGGGAGAGTAAGAAAAGTATGGGAGGTATGGTAAGGGTTTGACTATTGGGAAAGAAGGAGGAGTGAATTAGTGGAAGGGACATGCCCCCCACACTTACTAAGACTTTCAACAATTTAAATGGAACCCCCCTTTTTCCCATTATTTATTCTACCCAATTTAACCTCCTCTTACTCTTTATCTATTTTTATATTTTCCTTTATAACATTATTTTATTTCCATATCATTTTATCCTAATACAAGAAATCAAGTATATAAAAAATGAACACATAATACTAAAAGAAATATTAAAAGCACACAAAATGATGCTAAATTAGTGCCTAGGGTTAGGGTCGTTACACATTTCTTCATGTTCATAGTAATTATATCTTTCTTGAATACATAACATGGGTATTCGTCAGCATCTTGAAGCCTGAACATCAAGCATTTCCCGAATGAAAAAAATAAAAAATAATACATTAGTATTTCAATTTATAAAACAAAAATATAATTAGAGAAATAATAATTAAACTTACCCATCATAGAAATCATCAACATCAAACATACAAAAATCAATAATTTGTTTATCCCTCAAATCACTATTCACAAAAAATCTTTTGTTTTGTGTCATAAAACTGGAAACAAAATCGGTCCTTTCAAAGAATGACACAAGTAGTAACTCACAAAGGATCATAAAATCCATTTGGCCGATCAAACTTCTCCACAGATTTGATGGCTTCTCGAATGGATTCATCTTCCTCACTACACAAACCAATATCTACCGTCTGATCATCATCAAAAATGTTGAATTTTGTCTGAACTGGGGTGTTAAATTCTGAGGGCGAAAGCAGCTCAAAACTCGGCATATCATCGCTCATCTTCCTCATCTGATTCATTCTCTCACATGCTACATCTATGATCTTGAGAACTTCCTCACTACTCCAAAACCTATCCTCCTCTTGTGAATCTGTGTAGTGCACTTGATAAACCTTGGGAACATTGTCCTTCAAACCCTTGAGACTGTGCATATAATGATCAAACACTATTCCCATGTCCCTCTTAATCAACATAAAAATTTCATGAAAATTCTGAAAATTAAGAGTAATAATTAGAAACACATAATATAACCATATAACTATATATAATGTAATAGATGTAATAAATAATGTAATCCATAAACAACATGAAATAATATATGGCAATACATAAAGTAACATAAAAAAAAATACTTACATCCTTCGCAGACTTTTTGATATCTTCATTTGTTTGAAGACCTTTTGGAATACCAAACTTTATATATCTTCCATCTTTCTCTTCAACTTCCTCATACAATCCCAAACCCTCACTGTTTATTTCATCAATAATATTTTTCACAAAATCATCAGTTCTAGCACCACCATCAGGAGCAATGTCCTCCTTCTACATCTTCTCTGTTTCACAATCATCAATCGAAATTACCACTTTTTGTGTGATATGATAAACATCCTTGACCCAGAAACCATTACCAAAAGAACCTGATTTCTTTTCTTGCAAAACTCTTTCCAAGATTTTGTCACTGGTCCAATGTTTGATAAGTGGGAGTGTAGTTAGCGAAACAGTACCCCTCCAATTCAAGCGATGGAGATAAATTATAGTAAAAGACAACAAACACCCTCGAAGATGTGTTCTCGACTGGGTGTGGTACTTGTGGATGGAATTACATAGCTTATCAAAACAATAATATGACCAATCATACTTCGTAATATTCTGCACATCAAACAAAGTCTTCAACAGGGGCAACACAACAATATAATTACCCCTTGGCACAAAGAAACTTGACAAACAATACAGGGCAAACAAAATCTTAAAATCATCACCAAACTGACCAGCAATATCAATAGTCAAAATATTCCTCAAGTCTTTCACAATACTCTTAACTTTAAGACCATACTCATTTTTAAAGCGAGTATAAGCCTCAGGTTGATCATCTTTGCGCTTGTATGAATGACTTTAAGACCACTGATTGGTAATTTAAAAACATCACAATAATCCTCTGCAGTTAACTGAATAAGCTCACCATTAGATGCATCAAGAATCCTAGAAGCCCCATTGAACCTCTCAACCATCCACTTTGCAATTGAAAGATTAACACTCTTCACTTTCATCTCAAGAAGACCTCCAAATCCCATACTAATAACTGCGTTCCTTTGATCAGAATTAAAGGTCTTAACCATCTCGGTTATCCCCAAGCCAACGCTCTTTGAAACAAATGGCGGCCTATAAAAAAACAGTTATTACTTGATTAAACTTAAATTAATACTCTAAACATTATCAACTATCACTTATATAAAACTGATATTACATTATGAAACAGTATATATTACTAATAAAAATTATCAACTTTTACTTATTTATAAAACTAATATTATATTATGAAGCAGTATCTATTACTTATAAAACATTACAAATATTACTCATTACTAACTCCGTCGCTTTTCATTTTCTTCAAATCACTTCCCTCCAAATCAACAACATCAGCTCTTTTCGATCCTTTTTCCAATTTCACTTCAGATTTTACCCTTTTTTCCTTGATATCATTCTCCTTCTTCAAATGAACAGACTTTTTCTTCAACTCCTTTTCCTTTTTCCCAGCCACATTCTTCACATTTTTTGGTGAAGACCTTGTAACAACACCTTTGTCCTTCAACTTCATTTCCTTCTGCATCTCCTCAACAACTTTTTCATCCTTGCCCTTCTTCCCAGGCACTTTCTTCAACTCCTTCTCCTTCTTCCCAGGCACATTCTTCTCTTTCACATTTTTGGGTGAAAGAGAAGACCTTGTAACAACACCTTTTTCTTTCGGAGAAGATCTTGTAACAAATGTTCTTGGAGTATGATTTTCCTTTGCTTTCTTTTCCACCTCCACATTTTCTTCACTACAAAGTTTTGATGAAGATCTAATGACAACATTTCGGGTAGTATGCTCTTCATTCAACTTGTCCTTAAAATCATCATCTCTCTCTCTATCAACATTATCCTTCGATCCGCTTTCATAATCTTTCTTCACAAGCCGACGTCTCTTTGCGTATTGCTTTATACGTACAACTTTACCATCTTTTTTTTCCAGTGATAGTACGAGACCACCACCACTACGTTCTTCATTTTCTTCAACAACAGAGGCTTCATCCCTCAGTTTAACTCCAATGCTTCCACCACCAACAGAAGCTTCATCACTGCTTTACTCCATCGGTGGTATCATCCCTCTGTTTAACTCCAATGCTTCCACCACCAATGAAGCTTCATCACTGCTTTACTCCATCGGTGGTCTCCTCCCATATATCCCCTTCAATAACTGCTTGATGAACAGGTTGATAAAGAACCAAAGATCTATCCATTGATGTATCTTTATCATCATCATCAGAATTATAATCAACCAATCCTTTTTCCATCCGAGTAACTGACATTATAGTATAAATATAATCAGAATAAAAAGTTAAGTAATCATAATTTACTAAATAAGGCTTAATAAAAACATACATAGTTCAGGAGATTGATCATAATCAGATGATTGATCAGAATCTGAGCTAACGACAAGATAAACTGGGCTTGATTGTTTAATCTGCTTTCTACTAGAAAAAGATGAAATCCTTGACGATCTCCTCTGCCCTTTCCTAAACTGTTTAACGTTACGCTTCATTCTATATCCATTAAAAAACAACAAAACAAAATTTTAGTACTCAAAAACATTACAAGAATAAATATATAACTATTACATAATGATTGTCAACACTATTACATTATCTTATTCTGACTATTACACTATCATATGAACACCTATAAACCAACTATTACTTTAAAATAATATCAATATTATATTTACATATTATGTATATTACTTAAACAATGTTAAATTACTCAAAATAACACTATTACTTCAAAAAGTGTAGTACTATTACTTATAGCAATACCAACTATTACTTAAATAAATGAGAAGTATTACTCAAAATATATCTTATTCTGACTATTACACAATCATATGAACACCTATAAACAAACTATTACTTTAAGTCAACACTATAACATTATCTTATTCTAACTATTATACCATCATGTGAACACCTACACCCCAAAAAGTAATACTACAGGACAAAACTCAGATACCACACATATATATACAACAACAAAAATAACAAAAACAAACAACATATCTAACCCTATAAAATAACCAAAAAAGCAAAAACAAAACAACAAAAAAAATGAACCAAAACAGCAATAAAATATGAAAAACCACAAAAAGTACAACCGAACAACAACATCTCTAACCCTAGAAATGAAGAATGTTACCAAAATCGACTTGAAATTAAAAACAAAAAGACAAAAACAAAGCATAAAATGCAAGAGTCGCACTTAAAATCGAACAAAAATGATGTAAAAATGACCTCAAATTTGAAAATTTTTTTGGGAAAAATCTTACCAAAACTTCGAACAAAAACCACGGAACTCTACGAAAAGCTTTTAAGGAAGAAAATCGACTTGAAAGGGGTTATCGAACGGTTGAACGACGGTTCGCTTGGAGAGAAAAATGAGAATGAGCATTTGAAGGAGAGAGATGGTCGCCAAGCTTCTCGAACAAGACTCCGCTAATTTCTTGTGTGTATTGTGTGTTTTTTGGGCGGGTTCATCTATTTATACTCAGGGTGATGTGTCGGGTGATGGAGCGGGTTTCGGGTCGGAATGACCCGTCTCATGGATGAGACGGGTATCCCTGTTCTCACATAAGTTTTTGTCAATCGGGGAGGGGGAGAAGTTGGAGCCGAGATCTGGTTTCTTTATTGCACAAAATATCCTGAAAAAATAATGTCAACAATGAGAATTGAACCCAAGTAGACCCAAAAGTTAAATACCTTTTTTTAACCACTAAGATAATCAAATTTACTTATATAATGGGTGCACTTTATATAGTCTATACTTAAAATATGTCTATAATATTAAAAACATTTTTTCTCTCTATTAAATTAATAAATTTATTGAGTGAATTCACAAGTAGAAGGGGTGGGGCTATTTGAAAAACTTTTATTTTGTGAGTGAACTCATAAGATGGGGTATTAATTTCATGAGACCCCCTAATTTCAAAATATTTTTAATAAAAACTCATGATTTTTTCAAAAGCCCACTCATAAATAAAAATTCATTTAATTAAACTCACATTCCATCTATTCGATCAAATTCAATTTCTAAACCGTCAATCTATCTCTATATTACGGCGACACCACCTCCCTAACTAACATCGACTCCCCGCCTCTCCTCCCCTCTCCTCTCCCTCCATCATTCTCATTTCATTTCCCTGCATATCTCTTTCGAAATCAAAAGTTAGGGTTTTCAATTTCCTAAATTCAGTGCTTCATCGTTCGATCGAATCCGGCAGTCCTCTATCTTAACTCCGACGGTCTTATTCCTTTCTCTCAGCCTTCTCATTTCTCCTCGCCATACCGTGTGTGGTCCAATTGTAGAATTTAAGAATAAAAGTGTAGAGTAAGTATTAGCAGCTGTCATTCTTTGGCAAGTTTTTTTGAAGTGAATAAATTACTCTTATAACTAGGTATAAGAGTAATTCTAATTTTATGCCTTTGGGTATAGGAGCGTACGGGTATAAATAATGTGGAATATGAGTTTCTATAAAATTATGAATTTGATAACGTGGATATTTATAACAAGTTTGTTATGTTGTACTAGAATTCATAGCCCTAATTAAGGTTGTACAAAAAATTCGTGGAATCGGACCGGATCAGTAGAACTGGACTAGACCAGTAAAAATCGAACTGAAAAAATAGCATTGGTCTAGTCATGATTCCAAATTTTTATGGAACCGATTATTTGATCTGGTCCTGATTTTGAAAAAAAATATACGCGATCCTGGACCAGAACCGGACCGAGCAGAATATATATATATATATATATATATATATATATATATATTATATATATAAATATAAAAATATACTTCCTCCGTCCACTTACATAGTTCACAGTTACTGTTCACGCGTGGATTAAGGAAAAAAATAATGATATAAATGTTGTGAGTGTAAAGGTAAAATATGAGAGAGAATGAGTGGAGGGAATAGTAAATTATAATAGTGTTGTGAGTATTAAAATAATGTAGGAGAGAGAATGAGTGGGGTAGGGTTAATTTTTTAATAATAAAAACTTTCCATTTTGGGTAAAGAAACAATGTGTGAAGTATGTAATTGGACGCCCAAAATAGAAAGTGTGAAGTATGTAAGTGGACGGAGGGAGTATATATATATATATATATATTAAATTTCTTACCATTTACCAATACGGCATAACCCTTATGTTTCTTTTAACTAGTTAAGTTTTTTAGTTTGACTCAAGTAATTGAACATGGAACTCTTCTTTCCTAATCGTTGATTTTGTTATTGTAATTTGATTCTTAAATATGCTTGCTTGTGGACAGCCATATACTCCCTCCGTCCCGAAATATTGTTCAGCAAATTGGTTCTTAAATATGTTTGCTTGTAGATTTTGTTATTTTAAAAAATTATATTATATTGCAATTTGTAGAATCGGTGGAACCGGATCGAAATCGGACCATTAGAACCTGACCGATAGGATCGGTCCTATAATGTAATGGTCTGATCATGGTCCTAAATTTTTACAAAATCGAAGTATTTAATTCGAACCTGATTTTCTAAAATTTTGACAAAAATCGAACCAATCCGAACCGTAAACACCCCTGGCACCTCTTTTAGTGGGGGCTTGGGGGTCTTTTTACCCATAACAGCCAGAAATTAAGCCGAATATAAAATTGAACGGGGAATTGAACAAATTTATACCTCATTTCAAACCGTTATCAAGAATTCAAGATTCTAAAAGAGTATTTCATCTTGGGTGAAGAGAAATTGAAAATCATACAACTAGCTATGACCCACTCAATGAATTAAGAATTGGAAATTCGGAAATTGGATTTTAGCTTCCAATTTGAAGTAGAATTGATAAACAGAGAGGATGAGAGGAGAAATTAGATAGAAATCGAGTATGAGATGAGAGAGAAATTAGATAGAAATCAGAGTATGAGATGAGAGAGAATTTAGAGAGATAAGAGTTGGGAATTTTCTGATAATTTTATTCCTAACCAACAATGGCGTTTCCAGCTACATAAATGGAGAGAGAAAGCACGTGAGATTCAACGGCCATCTTCTCACTCCATGAAACGACAACGCATTAAGAAACAGAAAATAGAATCCTAAGCTAGACTTAAACGACATCGTCCTACTAATTGAAAACGCCTGTGTTAAAGTCCGCTTATTGACAATTGACTTATTGTACCGTATTGAAGAAACGACACCATATGCTTGGGATTCAAACATACGGTCATCCCAAATTAACGGTAAGAAACCCAGATCATTACATTCCCTACTCCTTCAAACAATCCTTGTCCTCAAGGATTATTTTAACTGATTCCCTTAGGCAACTTGGTAATTCTGCCACAGCACTTTACATCACACTTGGCATATGAGAAGCTAACGTCATAATCTTCGACAAGCTGCTTCTGCTTCCTTAAGAGTAGACCAGGAACTTCAATTTCCAAACTAATATTCATACTCTTCAATGTAATCTTTAATTTCCCCCAAATCTTCTTCTTCATGTCTCTATAGCAAACAAAATGATCGAATTCCTCCATAATTCCCGTTGCTGGTTCTAGACAAATATTAGGTTTAAAATCATTGCACGATGTATTCAGCCCCTTGACAAGTGCCCGCCTCGATTTCTGAACGTCTTCGTCATCATTCTCAGGCAGCGACTCTATTGCAGCTGAGGCAAGATTGGCATGCTTAGTTGCTAATTCCCTTGTTCTCTGTATTCCACGGCTCTTTCCAAGATACTTGAGGGCAAGATCCACATCTGCAGGATTATCAAATCCTCTATCAACAACTGCACGCAATTCTGGGAACTCCTCGATGGCAAATAATATTGGAACCGTGACAATCCCATGGCGAGTGTCAGACAACGAGCCTTTCCCAAGGGAAGATGATGTGCCCGTGAAATCAAGAACATCATCTATCAATTGAAATGCTAGCCCCAGATTTTTGCCATACTCATAAGCTAATGTTGATACTTCCACAGTTTGCACTGCAAGAAGTGCAATTGCCTTGCAGCTGTTTGAAATAAGTGACGCAGTGTTGTAGTAAGTCTTTTGTAGATAGTAATCCATACTAAAACTTTCCTCAGATGAAGTACTCATTTGCATGGTCTCCCCAGTAACAAGATGCTCAACAACTTTTGCCAAAAGTGATACAACCTCTGTGTTCTTGAGAGATGCAAGTGCCACACAAGCTCTGGAAAGTAGAAAATCTCCAGCTAATACAGCTAGCTTATTTCCCATTATTGCATTTAAAGAGCCAATTCCACGCCTTGTATCAGCATCATCCAGTACATCATCATGTAGAAGGCTTGAAACATGTATCATCTCTGTAATCTCAGCAATGGATTGTCGTCTAGCCCGTAGGTCCGTTGGTAGCATATTGATAGCCCTCTCAGAAGCTGTTGTAGACATGGGTAGATTCAATGCTGTTGCCATTAATAGTAGTACCGTGGGTCTAATTCTTTTCCCCTCCACTCCCATCTTGAAAAAGTATTCCGCTGCTGAGGCAAGCTTTGGTACCTCGGCAACTACCATTGACCGTAACCTATTAGCAAGAATTGATAGTTCATCAGCAACAAGAGAAAATGGGTCAACTTGCTCCTCAATCACTGAGCTGCTCGTCTGATATGGAAGTTGTTGTCCAACACGATTGAAGGCACTTGAAATCCAGATATAAATTATTCTGCAACCCATGACCATGCCAAGAGGATTGTGCCAGTTTATCTCTTGTCTCTTGATGGTAATCTTCTCGAAAGTATCTGGAAATTTCTGGTGTATAACCTCTTTTATCAAGAACCTGTGCCGCACCCTTAAAGTCTTTCACAAACTCCATCATCATATCACACTTAACTCCACACTCATCATTGCTGTGTACTGAATAATCCTACCCATCCAACAACTCATCGATTAAGACAAAATTGTTTCGAATGTCATCCTCATCAAAAGAACCCCCAACATAAGATTTGAACATTGAACATTGCAAGACAAAGTTCTCTTTCAACTCCTTCACAATGATTCCAAGCCACATTCCAAATATTCTACATGTAGACAAAATATATGTGTATATTCTCCCATTATACCATACCTATCACCCATTAAATTTTCCCCAAACTCCTTTAATTCATTTATCATTTTCGGAGAACCATTATAATCGAAAGCACTAGCGAGAACACTTACCAGTTGGGTTGAGGGACCTAGCAGTTTAAGGTGTGAGTGATCACTTTTATCTGAATCAAGCAATTCCACCCTTACTTCTTCTGGGCATTCTATCAAACACTTGGTGTGCACCATCGCAGTCTGTTTTTCCTGTGCAAATTGGTCGTTCCTTTCTCTATCTGAGCTTGTTAAAATTATATCCATACAACTTTCATCAACCAACTTCGATGTGTCAACTTCTAGGGCACCCTGAGAATCATCAGCAACTATAGAGGAAGAACAATTCGAAATACCCTTTAGCTCTTGACGGTCCTCTGTGGATTGATTTTCTCGAGTTTTGGCATGCTTCACATAAACTCCAGCCCAATAAACTGAAGAAGGTGCAAGCCCTTTGACAAAACACTTGCATTCATCTTCCAGTCCGACAATGAAATGGTCAAGGAAGAATCCTTCAGTTAGTTCTTTACACATGTGTGAGGCTATGGTCTCCAATTGATAACGAACAATCTGAAATTCATCAAGGTACTCCTCGAATGAATCTATCTAGACAACACATTCAAGGAATGCAGAAGCACACATTTCTAACTCATTCTTATCTTTTGGACACTCCATTAGGATTGGCGAATTGACTCCAAGCAGAAAACAATTACCATCGAAGGCCTCATACTCCATCATCTTCATCCAAGCTATCTACAGATCGAGAAGGCTCTGATACCAATTTGTTATGACCCACTCAATGAATTAAGAATTGGAAATTCAGAAATTGGATTTTAGCTTCCAATTTGAAGTAGAATTGATAAACAGAGAGGATGAGAGGAGAAATTAGATAGAAATCAGAGTATGAGATGATAGAGAAATTAGATAGAAATCAGAGTATGAGATGAGAGAGAATTTAGAGAATTTAGAGAGCTAAGAGTTGGGAATTTTCTGATAATTTTATTCCTAACCAACAATGGCGTTTCCAGCTACATAAATGGAGAGAGAAAGCACGTGAGATTCAACGGCCATCTTCTCACTCCATGAAACGACAACGCATTAAGAAACAGAAAATAGAATCCTAAGCTAGACTTAAACGACATCGTCCTACTAATTGAAAACGCCTGTGTTAAAGTCCGCTTATTGACAATTGACTTATTGTACCGTATTGAAGAAATGACACCATATGCTTGGGATTCAAACATACGGTCATCCCAAATTAACGGTAAGAAACCCAGATCATTACATTCCCTACTCCTTCAAACAATCCTTGTCCTCAAGGATTATTTTAACCGATTCCCTTAGGCAACTTGGTAATTCTGCCGCAGCACTTGACATCACACTTGGCATATGAGAAGCTAACGTCATAATCTTCGACAAGCTGCTTCTGCTTCCTTAAGAGTAGACCAGGAACTTCAATTTCCAAACTAATATTCATACTCTTCAATGTAATCTTTAATTTCCCCAAAATCTTCTTCTTCATGTCTCTATAGCAAACAAAATGATCGGATTCCTCCATAATTCCCGTTGCTGGTTCTAGACAAATATTAGGTTTAAAATCATTGCACGATGTATTCAGCCCCTTGACAAGTGCCCGCCTCGATTTCTGAACGTCTTCGTCATCATTCTCAGGCAGCGACTCTATTGCAGCTGAGGCAAGATTGGCATGCTTAGTTGCTAATTCCCTTGTTCTCTGTATTCTACGGCTCTTTCCAAGATACTTGAGGGCAAGATCCACATCTGCAGGATTATCAAATCCTTTATCAACAACTGCATGCAATTCTGGGAACTCCTCGATGGCAAATAATATTGGAACCGTGACAATCCCATGGCGAGTGTCAGACAACGAGCCTTTCCCAAGGGAAGATGATGTGCCCGTGAAATCAAGAACATCATCTATCAATTGAAATGCTAGCCCCAGATTTTTGCCATACTCATAAGCTAATGTTGATACTTCCACAGTTTGCCCTGCAAGAAGTGCAATTGCCTTGCAGCTGTTTGAAATAAGTGACGCAGTCTTGTAGTAAGTCTTTTGTAGATAGTAATCCATACTACAACTTTCCTCAGATGAAGTACTCATTTGCATGGTCTCCCCAGTAACAAGATGCTCAACAATTTTTGCCAAAAGTGATACAACCTCCGTGTTCTTGAGAGATGCAAGTGCCACACAAGCTCTGGAAAGTAGAAAATCTCCAGCTAATACAGCTAGTTTATTTCCCATTACTGCATTTAAAGAGCCAATTCCACGCCTTGTATCAGCATCATCCAGTACATCATCATGTAGAAGGCTTGAAACATGTATCATCTCTGTAATCTCAGCAATGGATTGTCGTCTAGCCCGTAGGTCCGTTGGTAGCATATTGATAGCCCTCTCAGAAGCTGTTGTAGACATGGGTAGATTCAATGCTGTTGCCATTAATAGTAGTACCGTGGGTCTAATTCTTTTACCCTCCACTCCCATCTTGAAAAAGTATTCCGCTGCTGAGGCAAGCATTGGTACCTCGGCAACTACCATTGACCGTAACCTATTAGCAAGAATTGATAGTTCATCAGCAACAAGAGAAAATGGGTCCACTTGCTCCTCAATCACTGAGCTGCTCGTCTGATATGGAAGTTGTTGTCCAACACGATTGAAGGCACTTGAAATCCAGATATAAATTACTCTGCAACCCATGACCATGCCAAGAGGATTGTGCCAGTTTATCTCTTGATGGTAATCTTCTCGAAAGTATCTGGCAATTTCTGGTGTATAACCTCTTTTTTCAAGAGCCTCTGCCGCACCCTTAAAGTCTTTCACAAACTCCATCAACATATCACACTTAACTCCACACTCATCATTGTTGTGTACTGAATAATCCAACCCATCCAACAGCTCATCGATTAAGACAAAATTGTTTCGAATGTCATCCTCATCAAAAGAACCCCCAACATAAGATTTGAACATTGAACATTGCAAGACAAAGTTCTCTTTCAACTCCTTCACAATGATTCCAAGCCACATTCCAAATATTCTACATGTAGACAAAATATATGTGTATATTCTCCCATTATACCATACCTATCACCCATTAAATTTTCCCCAAACTCCTTTAATTCATTTATCATTTTCGGAGAACCATTATAATCGAAACCACTAGCGAGAACACTTACCAGTTGGGTTGAGGGACCTAGCAGTTTAAGGGGTGAGTGATCACTTTTATCTGAATCAAGCAATTCCACCCTTACTTCTTCTGGGCATTCTATCAAACACTTGGTTTGCTCCATCGCAATCTGTTTTTCCTATGCAAATTGGTCGTTCCTTTCTCTATCTGAGCTTGTTAAAATTATATCCTTACAACTTTCATCAACCAACTTCGATGTGTCAACTTCTAGGGCACCCTGAGAATCATCAGCAACCATAGAGGAAGAACAATTCGAAATACCCTTTAGCTCTTGACGGTCCTCTGTGGATTGATTTTCTCGAGTTTTGGCATGCTTCACATAAACTCCAGCCCAATAAACTGAAGAAGGTGCAAGCCCTTTGACAAAACACTTGCATTCATCTTCCAGTCCGACAATGAAATGGTCAAGGAAGAATCCTTCAGTTAGTTCTTCACACATGTGTGAGGCTATGGTCTCCAATTGATATCGAACAATCTGAAATTCATCAAGGTACTCCTCGAATGAATCTATCTAGACAACACGTTCAAGGAATGCAGAAGCACACATTTCTAACTCATTCTTATCTTTTGGACACTCCAGTAGGATTTGCGGATTGACTCCAAGCAGAAAACAATTACCATCGAAGGACTCATACTCCATCATCTTCATCCAAGCTATCTACAGATCGAGAAGGCTCTGATACCAATTTGTTATGACCCACTCAATGAATTAAGAATTGGAAATTCAGAAATTGGATTTTAGCTTCCAATTTGAAGTAGAATTGATAAACAGAGAGGATGAGAGGAGAAATTAGATAGAAATCAGAGTATGAGATGAGAGAGAAATTAGATAGAAATCAGAGTATGAGATGAGAGAGAATTTAGAGAGATAAGAGTTGGGAATTTTCTGATAATTTTATTCCTAACCAACAATGGCATTTCCATTTACATAAATGGAGAGAGAAAGCACGTGAGATTCAACGGCCATCTTCTCACTCCATGAAACGACAACGCATTAAGAAACAGAAAATAGAATCCTAAGTTAGACTTAAACGACATCGTCCTACTAATTGAAAACGCCTGTGTTAAAGTCCGCTTATTGACAATTGACTTATTGTACCGTATTGAAGAAATGACACCATATGCTTGGGATTCAAACATACGGTCATCCCAAATTAACGGTAAGAAACCCAGATCATTACATTCCCTACTCCTTCAAACAATCCTTGTCCTCAAGGATTATTTTAATCGATTCCCTTAGGCAACTTGGTAATTCTGCCGCAGCACTTTACATCACACTTCGCATATGAGAAGCTAACGTCATAATCTTCGACAAGCTGCTTCTGCTTCCTTAAGAGTAGACCAGGAACTTCAATTTCCAAACTAATATTCATACTCTTCAATGTAATCTTTAATTTCCCCAAAATCTTCTTCTTCATGTCTCTATAGCAAACAATATGATCGGATTCCTCCATAATTCCCGTTGCTGGTTCTAGACAAATATTAGGTTTAAAATCATTGCACGATGTATTCAGCCCCTTGACAAGTGCCCGCCTCGATTTCTGAACGTCTTCGTCATCATTCTCAGGCAGCGACTCTATTGCAGCTGAGGCAAGATTGGCATGCTTAGTTGCTAATTCCCTTGTTCTCTGTATTCCACGACTCTTTCCAAGATACTTGAGGGCAAGATCCACATCTTCAGGATTATCAAATCCTCTATCAACAACTGCACGCAATTCTGGGAACTCCTCGATGGCAAATAATATTGGAACCGTGACAATCCCATGGCGAGTGTCAGACAACGAGCCTTTCCCAAGGGAAGATGATGTGCCCGTGAAATCAAGAACATCATCTATCAATTGAAATGCTAGCCCCAGATTTTTGCCATACTCATAAGCTTATGTTGATACTTCCACAGTTTGCACTGCAAGAAGTGCAATTGCCTTGCAGCTGTTTGAAATAAGTGACGCAGTCTTGTAGTAAGTATTTTGTAGATAGTAATCCATACTACAACTTTCCTCAGATGAAGTACTCATTTGCATGGTCTCCCCAGTAACAAGATGCTCAACAACTTGCCAAAAGTGATACAACCTCCGTGTTCTTGAGAGATGCAAGTGCCACACAAGCTCTGGAAAGTAGAAAATCTTCAGCTAATACAGCTAGCTTATTTCCCATTACTGCATTTAAAGAGCCAATTCCACGCCTTGTATCAGCTTCATCCAGTACATCATCATGTAGAAGGCTTGAAACATGTATCATCTCTGTAATCTCAGCAATGGATTGTCGTCTAGCCCGTAGGTCCGTTGGTAGCATATTGATAGCCCTCTCAGAAGCTGTTGTAGACATGGGTAGATTCAATGCTGTTGCCATTAATAGTAGTACCGTGGGTCTAATTCTTTTCCCCTCCACTCCCATCTTGAAAAAGTATTCCGCTGCTGAGGCAAGCTTTGGTACCTCGGCAACTACCATTGACCGTAACCTATTAGCAAGAATTGATAGTTCATCAGCAACAAGAGAAAATGGGTCCACTTGCTCCTCAATCACTGAGCTGCTCGTCTGATATGGAAGTTGTTGTCCAACACGATTGAAGGCACTTGAAATCCAGATATAAATTACTCTGCAACCCATGACCATGCCAAGAGGATTGTGCCAGTTTATCGCTTGATGGTAATCTTCTCGAAAGTATCTGGCAATTTCTGGTGTATAACCTCTTTTTTCAAGAGCCTCTGCCGCACCCTTAAAGTCTTTCACAAACTCCATCAACATATCACACTTAACTCCACACTCATCATTGCTGTGTACTGAATAATCCAACCCATCCAATAGCTCATCGATTAAGACAAAATTGTTTCGAATGGCATCCTCATCAAAAGAACCCCAAACATAAGATTTGAACATTGAACATTGCAAGACAAAGTTCTCTTTCAACTCCTTCACAATGATTCCAATCCACATTCCAAATATTCTACATGTAGACAAAATATATGTGTATATTCTCCCATTATACCATACCTATCACCCATTAAATTTTCCCCAAACTCCTTTAATTCATTTATCATTTTCGGAGAACCATTATAATCGAAACCACTAGCGAGAACACTTACCAGTTGGGTTGAGGGACCTAGCAGTTTAAGGTGTGAGTGATCACTTTTATCTGAATCAAGCAATTCCACCCTTACTTCTTCTGGGCAATCTATCAAACACTTGGTGTGCACCATCGCAGTCTGTTTTTCCTGTGCAAATTGGTCGTTCCTTTCTCTATCTGAGCTTGTTAAAATTATATCCATACAACTTTCATCAACCAACTTCGATGTGTCAACTTCTAGGGCACCCTGAGAATCATCAGCAACCATAGAGGAAGAACAATTTGAAATACCCTTTAGCTCTTGACGGTCCCCTGTGGATTGATTTTCTCAAGTTTTGGCATGCTTCACATAAACTCCAGCCCAATAAACTGAAGAAGGTGCAAGCCCTTTGACAAAACACTTGCATTCATCTTCCAGTCCGACAATGAAATGGTCAAGGAAGAATCCTTCAGTTAGTTCTTCACACATGTGTGAGGCTATGGTCTCCAATTGAGATCGAACAATCTGAAATTCATCAAGGTACTCCTCGAATGAATCTATCTAGACAACATGTTCAAGGAATGCAGAAGCACACATTTCTAACTCATTCTTATCTTTTGGACACTCCAGTAGGATTTGCGGATTGACTCCAAGCAGAAAACAATTACCATCGAAGGCCTCATACTCCATCATCTTCATCCAAGCTATCTACAGATCGAGAAGGCTCTGATACCAATTTGTTATGACCCACTCAATGAATTAAGAATTGGAAATTCAGAAATTGGATTTTAGCTTCCAATTTGAAATAGAATTGATAAACAGAGAGGATGAGAGGAGAAATTAGATAGAAATCAGAGTATGAGATGAGAGAGAAATTAGATAGAAATCAGAGTATGAGATGAGAGAGAATTTAGAGAATTTAGAGAGATAAGAGTTGGGATTTTTTTGATAATTTTATTCCTAACCAACAATGGCGTTTCCAGCTACATAAATGGAGAGAGAAAGCACGTGAGATTCAACGGCCATCTTCTCACTCCATGAAACGACAACGCATTAAGAAACAAAAAATAGAATCCTAAGCTAGACTTAAACGACATCGTCCTACTAATTGAAAACGCCTGTGTTAAAGTCCGCTTATTGACAATTGACTTATTGTACCGTATTGAAGAAACGACACCGTATGCTTGGGATTCAAACATACGGTCATCCCAAATTAACGGTAAGAAACCCAGATCATTACACAATCCACCATTGACGGCGACGGAGGAGGACGGAGGGTTTAAGCTCAATTCCAGTCGTCAATTCCTTCTTTCATCTCGGTAAGTTTGCTCAATTTTTTGTTTCATTTTCACCTCTAATTCAAACCCTAACCCACTCTGTTTGCCATTGTTGGCCAATCATATTCTTGACCGAATGTAATGTCATAAATTTCAGTTTTTGTTACCCTGTAGTTATGCATTTCTTGATTAAGAAATGATCAAGAACATAAATGGGTCGTTGATTTTGGAACGGAGGGAGTACATTTAACCATTCTACTTTAGATTTTTAGGGTTAGTGACTTATCTAAAGTATAATGATTAAATGTCCTAAATGAAAATACATAAGTGGTTAAACTTGGTCAAAAGTGTGATTGGCCACCATTGTTTGGTTGCCACAATTTTGTTTCAAATTCTTTTATTTTCATCTTGTTTGATCTTTTAGGAAATACTGTAGTGAATTCGAGTGTATTGATGGGTTCTTCTGAGTATGGTGGTCGAAGGGTCATTCAGAAGCAAAATGTTGATAGGATCAACAACTTACCCGATGAGCTGCTTTCCCGCATTCTCTCCCGACTTCCAGTGAAATGGGCAGTCCAAACAAGCATTTTATCAAAGCGATGGGAGAAAATTTGGACCTCTATCACTTGTCTCGACTTTAAAAATCATACAAGTAGTCTTAGGAATAATGATGCTGTGGAATTTTCAAATTTTGTTGGTCATGTGTTTCGAAGTTGCAATCCCAAGCACATTCAGAAACTGATTCTGCATTTTACTTGGTTCGAGGCCAATAAATCTAGTGTTATAACTTGGATAGATGAATGGATCAAGCACAAAGTCATTGAGGCGGATCTCTATTTTTCCAAGCTGCCATTGAGTGTATTCAGTTGGACGACTCTTACACATTTGACATTAGGTTATTGTTTTCATTATGATGCAGAAGGTGTTTCATTTAATCTACCTTTTCTGAAAGTCCTTTGCATTAGCGGGAAATTCAGCCCCTTAATGGAGAAGCTTATCTGTGATTGTCTTGTGCTCGAAGATTTAACTCTAGGGGGATCTAGTGGATCGTATTTGACCGATACTTTCATGGTGTCTGCAAATACTTTGAAGACTCTCCGGTTACAACTAATTCAATACAGTTTTCACAGTTGTTATGGCCAAATTTTCGTAGAAGCCCCAAATCTTGAATACCTCCATTTGAGTGAGTTTCATTACTTATAATTCTAAAGGAAATTTCTCATCACTGGTTAAGGCATATGTGAATATTGGACATCTTTCTAAGCGCCATGACTTTAAGGTTAGTTCAATTCTCTTTGGTTCCATACTATTTTACTTTTTTACAAAGGGCACATTTCTCTTTTCATTGTCTTAGGTAAACAATCTAGCCCCTTCATAAAGTTATGTGATTCTTATTTTCTGCCTTTTTCTGTCCATGGAATTCATTATACCTTTTTTGAATGATACAGGACTTTCCTCACGGTTTCGCCCTGCCCAACTTTGCTTCTTTGACATGTTTAGAGGTCTTTTCTTGTAAGAATCATTTCTGGGCAATGCTCCCTAAATTTTTAAGAAGCACACCAAGCTTGGAAGTTCTATGTCTATCTATAGAGCAGGTATCTATGGTTTCATGCTCTGCTTTAATCACAAAAGTCTTTGCTAGTTATTGAAGTTTGACATTTTCCTTTTAATTCTTGAAGAAGGACGGGCATGATAATGTGATAGATGATGAATATGATTGGGTTGAACCAAAATCTGTAGCCAAGTGTGTGCGTCACCACATTGGAGTAATCAAAGTTGAAGGGTTTAAGGGGAGAAAACACGAACTACAACTTATCAAGTATTTTCTAGGTAGTGCCAAGGTCTTAAAGACACTCACAGTCAGATGTCAAGGAGCTAAATATGAAGAAGAGATAAAGTTAGTTGGGAAACTACTGGATTTTTCAAGGGCTTCAAAAGACTGTAGGGTCAAATTTCATGTAAATGTTATCTCACACATATAGATTGTCTCTTTCGTAAGAGTTTTTTTGGAAATGTAAGTGGTTTAATTGGTAATTGTTTTGTAGAATATTCACATTCAGATGGTTATGCCTATTGTACTGAATATTTCCTAGTTTTGATTCTTGTGAAATATGCTCCTCATGTTTGAATATTGTACTCTGTGTTGTGTAATCTATATGCATGTGTGCTATATATGCAGATGGAGATTTTTTGTAAAGAGTATTGGGTCTCTTTCGTGATCCAAAAACAAATGTAGGTACCTGATCTTTTGGTTCTAACTGATGTTACCATTAACTTCATCTTGCACAAGTTTGGTTATTATGAAGGGTTAAGGGAAGGTGGCAGAGTGGTGGAGATGGAGTGGCACGATAGAGATGAGGGAGGGTTTCTGGAAAATGTTAAAGGCCTTCGGGTATACGGCGCCACTGGAGACGCCAAACATCAATGGCGTCTTCGAATTTGTCTCAACTCTCTAATTCTTACCTGTTTTTATAATTGATTATTGGATGATGGTGGAGGTTCTGGGCTGATGGTTGAAGTATTGGGTTGAGGCTGATGATGGAGGTGGTCGGTGATGGTGGTTGTCAATGATGGTGGTCAGTGATGGAAAGGAGAAGAGAGGGTACATATGATAAAAAACAGAGATCTGATGACAATAGTGAGTACACTTTCGTCTAAGGATAGAAGAAATGATAGAAATTTCGAGTGTTCATAAGGAGAGAAAAGTGGAAGACGAACAGAAACAAGAAAAAAAAGGGAAGAAATCATAGTATAATATATTACACATCTGTCTCAAAATTGCTTTTGATTGATGAGAGTATGTTTAAAAAATAATTAATCATTTATTTTGAGACAGAAAGTAAATATTAAAGACATTTCTGCATTTGTGAGCATGAGCAAGTATATAAATTAGAATATAATGTTTTAAATTAATGCACTACACAGTTAGTTATAAGGAAAAATCATGCTATTTCTGAAAGGGTACAAATCTCATTGTAACATACTAGTACTCCCTGACCCGTGCCAATGGCACGGGGACAGTATGCATGGCTGGTCAAGTGAAGAAAATTAAAAGATAAACAATATTAAAAGTATCCAGTGTCTCAAAAATTCCCAAATCTCAAAATTCATGAAAATAGAATAGCAAATAATCACAAACTATAAATTGATATTACCTAAGTTTATTCTTAACTCTTGCATCAACTTGAAAGTATATGAAAATTCAAATGTTAAATTGAAGTATCAAACTGAAAATGTGAAAGAATCTAAATGTGCACAAATAATTACAAATAGAGTAGCAAACAATCACAAACTACAAACATATATTGCCTAAGTTTATCCTTAACTCTTGCATCAACTTGAAAGTAAATGAAAATTCAAAAGTTAGATTGAAGTATCAAACTAAAAATGTGAAAGAATTTAAAAGTGCACAAATAACAACAAATATTCAAATTTATGGTATTTACTATAAGGGATGAAAATTGGTTCACCGTTTTTGAAGTTGCAAAGATGGATTTCTCCGTAAACCGTTCACACATCACTCTCCAATTCCACATACATATCAATCTTGGACTTTAACATAACTCAATTATGATTGAAACAGAATTGTGCCAGAAACAAAGTACTATAAGCAATCACAAAATTACATCAAAAGCCCATATCCTCACCATTCCCTTTCCACGAGACTTTCTCCGCTTCGCTCCCGTTACAAAATAACAAAACCATGCAAGTAAAGGAATCATCCCATATATCTTCATACGTCAACTGTGGTGGAGTCATTTGTGAATCAGTTGGAGCTTCAGTATCTCGCAAATCTTCTGTCGAACGCGGAAAAACCTATTTAAAACATGTATTAGATCAATATATACACATATATATAGTTATATATAAATGTGTCATGTTATCGATATTAGGTACCACCATTTAGTTAGTTAGTTATCCATCCCATTATAAATCTCTTAACTTTATTTTTTTAGTTAATTTAATTGAAATTTAATAAAAAAGTTACTAAAATTCATTTATTCATAAAATTTTAAATATTATTATTAATACAACAATATATTAAATTTTATAAAAATTATTTAATATAAAACAGCTGAAGTATACTGATATCACGAAAAATACAAAGAGATTATGATTGATAGATTCAGGGATAATTTCAGAACCCGATTAATGAGAGTCATTGGATTAAAGCATTGATAATGAATCTTACGGTTAGAATTGAAGAAGAAAATAAATTATCAAATGACACCCTTTGGATCGTAGCGGTTATGGATCGATATCAACCGCTCTTTGTGTAAAGTCAATAGGCGGTTATGAACATGAGGTGTTGTGAGTGGGTAGGAGAGAGAAAATGAGATAGAAAACAGTAAGACGATAGTCGTTATGAGTATTACAAATAAGTCCCATTAATAAATAAATATTATATACTTTCGTTCATAGAAAATGAGACTTATCAATAAGACGCTCTAGATGACAAAGTGGGTAAGATTATGCGGAATAGAAGTAGAGGGAGTATTGCGTTAAATTAAAGTTTAAATATGCATTTTGGCTAAGGGAAGTTAGTCATGAAACTAACTCCGGGTAATATGTCATGTGAAATGATCAAATTGTCCCTTAAAAAAAGATGTCCATGATGTATGACTTGGAAATTGATGAGCCCGGATCTACTGGACCGGGCCCGCGCTCGGTCTAGTCCAAGGAACCAGTGACGTAGCAGTTCCTAGACCGCTGGAGGGAAGACCGCGGACAAATAGGCCCTTGTGGTCAAGACCGCGTCCCTCCTCGCATCATCCTCATCGAGGACCATTGGGACCCTGCTCGCTGGATCCGTGCCCGCATGGGTCATGACCGCATCAACCGTGCTCGCGTCATATATCTTTGACCGCGGGCACAATATTGACCGCGGGCACATGCCTGCCTCCCGGTTAATATCAAACCTTACTGAGCAAGTTAGCTTACTGGCTCTGACAGGCCACTTGCCGGCTCCCCCATCACGTATTCAATGCGGCTCAGTCAGGCGCCTACTATTCCATTTAATGCTCTAAGCCGGCTACACGGCTCATGTCCCTTTCACCATGTCCCTTGGACAGTCAATGTTCCCTCCCTGACAGGACCAATTAGCTGCGGACACGTGTAGCTGGTCAAATACCAAAGTGCCCCCTAGGGCTGATCTCATTGCTTACCTCAACAAGCACCATTGCATCGCCTATAAATAGAAGCTTACCCCCTTGGGCAAGGTAAGTTCCAGATACAATTGAGTAAGCCCTATTACTCTAAACCCTAAACACACACACACTCCAAGGTATTCAAAGCCTTATTATCTCAGTATTCTTACTCTCACACCCGAGGGCCTGAGTTGGAGTAACGTCCAACTTTGACCTTAACGGTGCTTCTTTGTGTTGTGATCTAGGTACAAACGAACCACCAAATATATCCTAGCCAGATATCCTGAACCGCTCCTGACCCCAAAAGCTGTGGCGTCATCAGTGGTTCCATTGCCGGGAACATAGAAACAGTTTAATCTTTTCTTTATTTACTTCCCGTATATTTTGTTTTCAAGGCACCTCTCGTGTCCTAAACAAAACTAGTGCCGAAAGGCTCTTCTCTTTCCATCATCTTTTCACAAAATATGTCTAAGATACTGGAAAACGCTGGTCATTTGACCTTGGAGGATGAAAACCAAGCCTCACCCTCCGCTATCAATAGGGGAAAACAAACTAACTCGTCTTCAATGTAATGGGGGCTCGTTCCCGCCCGCTCACACCCTTTCCCCGGCCGAAAGCCATACACAGGCTCACGTACCAAATACGTGCCGAAAAGGCACAAGCCCTCCTAAACAAAAGTCCCAAAACTCCCCAAGCTCCCCGTAAACACCACCATGAACACTCCTCTCCCCGGAGCAAATCCTAAGGAGACAAGAAATTCTGGACTCCAAATCCAAGCTGGTCGCAGAGGCCATGGTGATTGCCGACCAACAGTTGGAAATGTTCGAAATAGAGGCCAATGGAGGGCTACAGTTTCCACAAGGGTCCCAAAGATTCTCCCAACGAGCTCCCGCTAAATCACTTGCTAGTCAAGCGGCGGGGGCAAACCGGGTTGAACCAACCCTTGAGCGCGGACAGATGGCCAAGCGCAGTGTGGTGCACGTGGATGATAGCGAGGAGATTGGCGAAGAGGCGCAGTCTAATCAACGTGTGAGGCCCCAAGCACTACCCCTGGCTCCGGCCAAAGGGAAGGCCGTGGCTCCACGCAAGAAAAATGTAAGATTGATAGCCGTAACCCCGAGTTCGTTGATTTCATGCAGAAAATGTGGGAAACCCATCGAAGGCAAAATTTCAAAAATGTGGTCGCACAATGGATGCCTTCAGCCGACAAGATCGCGCGGGCACCTATCCGTAAGGGGAAGCCCCTGCATGGATACGTATGATGGTTCCAAGAACGCGAGGAGCCACATGGGTCGATTTGAGGGACAAATGGCATTATTCTCTGCGGACGAATCCGTAATGTGCAAAGCTCTAGCTGCCACTTTCACGGGCAAGACCCTATCCTGGATGCTGGCTCTAAAACCCCGCTCCATCAACTCTTTCGGCCACTTCAGGAACATTTTTCTTAATGCCTTTGCTGGAGCCGGGGTGCCCGCTAGACCAAAGACAGATCTTGTCCGTGTCAAGGTGCCCCCACTGAATCCACAAAAGATTACATTGCTCGCTTCGGAAAGGTGAGCGAGGAGATAGTGGATCTAGAAGGAGGGGATATTAGACTTTGCTTCGAGGGAGGCCTCTCCTCCTCCTTCCTAAAATTGAACTTCGCCTCCAGCCCGCCAAAAACAGTGGAGGAGATGTATGAAAGGGCTTCTGCCATTGCCTCTGCCGAGGAGAGCAAGATGCCCGTTCCCCGAGCTTCGCCCAAGGAAAGAATAAGCCAAGTTCAGAGACCACCCTGCAGGCCGCCCAAGTTAACAACCAGTGGGAAGAACAGAGGTCGTGGTCGGACAAACTCCGGAGAAAAGTAGCGGAAACAGCCTACACCGAGCTCACCGAGCCGCGAGCAAAGGATCATGAGGGCATCGTATTTTCCTCCTCCTCCCCCATGCTCGTAAAACCAAGTGAGAGGAGTAGGACAAAGTTCTCGCGAATTTCATAATGATCACGGCACGGAATGCAGGACTGCCTACCTAAAGAGAGTAATTCAAAGAAAGAATCAATGATGGAGAACTAACCAGATGGATCAAGGGAAACAACCAGGCCCCCAATAATAACCAGCAGCGGGCACGAAACCCTCGTGGTCCCGAGAGGACAGAAAGAGACAATTTTGAGGATGACGATGGAGACTACAACATAAACTTCATTGGAGAAGAACCTCCCTCCAACAAACAACTCTCCCTCCAAATCCGGACATTGGAAAAGGTCTTCTCCATCCCCGCAATGGCTCCGGAAGAAGAGCAGGAAATTGGGTTCAAAAGGAGTGAACTTGCCTCCACCCTTTTTCATTCCACTCAGCCTCTTACCCTCAGAATGAGAATCAACCGGGCAAACATAGGCCGAGTGTTGATAGATACTGGAGCTGCCCGCGACATACTCTACTACCATACTTTGGTTGGAATGAGAATGACTGAAGCACATCTTACTCCATATGCGGGCATGCTCGAAGGCTTCACTAACCACGCTGTAAGGGTAAAGGGGACGATTGTGTTTGACGTAACTATTGGGGAAAAACCCATGCAGAAGGCGGCCAAGATAACTTTCATGGTGGTCGATCTTCCTTCCCAGTACAATGCCATTCTCGGCGTAACTGCTCGTGCCGAATTGGGAATAGTTGCGTCCGTCCCCACCAAAGGGTGAAATTTAACACCCCGGCGGGGTTGCTACCATCAAGAACCAGCCCGGGAGATTCCTCCGAGCACCGGAGGAAAAAAGGAAAGAACAGAAGGCCAGCATCCCGCCCGCCAATACAGGGCGAGGACAAAATGATAGAGGGAAAAGGCGAGGACAAGTCAAAAAAGGGGAAAACTCTTGCACTCCCACCGCCACCCGTACCGATTGGCATGCTTTCTTTCCATTCCACGAAGGTGGAGCTCAAGATGAGTAGAAAATCGAAGCAGTTGGCTGCCCCTGTTGAGGGAGGTTATATTGATCGAGGAATAGAGGGGGAAATTGACCATGATATCATATATTCTATGGCAACATTAACTGGAGCTCAAGTCAACCCCCTACCATTGTTATTGACTCCTTGCACAACCGAGAAATCAGTGACCTAAAACCTAACGACGAGCTCGAGGAGGTGGTAATCAACCCCCACTTCCCCGAACAAACTGTTAAGGTAGGCCTGGAAATTCACAGCGAGGAGAGAAGGATACTCATTGAGTTCCTTAGAGAAAATTGCGATGTGTTCGCTTGGAGGGTGGAAGATATGCTGGGAATCAGCGAGGACGTGATCCTCCATAAAATCAATGATGACCCATCCTTCAAGAACATTCACCAGAAATCCAGATATTTCTCCTCGGAGAAAGAGATTGCCATCAAGGAAGAGGTGGAAAAATTGCTAAAAGCAGGGATAATCAAGGAAATTACCTACCCCAAATGGCTGGCCAATGTCGTGATGGTCAAAAAATCCAACGGCAAATGAAGGATGTGTGTTGACTTCACGGACCTCAACAAGGCATGCCCCAAGGACTGCTTCCCTCTTCCTCGCATAGATAAATTGGTGGACGCTATAGCCGGGCACAGAGTGTTAAGCTTCATCGATGCATACTCCGGCTACCATCGATCCAAATGGCTCCCGAGGATGTCCGCTCGTAGCTTTCATTGCCGCGGCAAAACCTACCGCTACACAATGATGCCCTTCGGGCTGAAAAATGCAGGAGCCACATATCAAAGGATGGTCAATCTGGTCTTCAAAAACCAGCTGGGAAGAAATCTCGAGGCCTATGTAGATGATATGGTGATAAAAACCAAGGAAAACTCCCACGAGCTCGACGTGGAGGAAACGTTCAAAAACTTGCGCCGCAATAACATGAAGCTAAACCCCCTTAAGTGTGCCTTTGGGGTAAAAGCGGGCAAGTTCCTGATTCATGGTCAATCAAAGGGGATAGAGGCTAACCCGAGAGAAAATCCAAGCCCTATTGGACATGAAGCCTCCCGCTTGCGTTAAGGATGTTCAAAAGCTCAATGGCCGCATCACAAAGACTTCGTCGCTTCATCTCGCGGTCAGCCAGAGAGATGCCTCCCCTTCTTCAAAACTCTCAAAGGGGGAAGAGAGCCGATGAATTTACATGGAGCACCGAGTGCCATCAAGCTTTGAAGAAGTCAAAACATACCTCGGCAAACACCTCTACTCGCAGCCCTGCCCGGAAGAGCTTTTTCTGCTTTTAGCAAGCATCGATCCGGCAAGAGCCGCCGTTCTTGTAAGTGGAGGAGAATAACTCCCAAAAACCAGTTTATTATGTATCTAAGGCACTGTCCGCCGTAGAAGGGCGTTATCTTAATATAGAGAAGTTAGCTTACGCTTTGCTTGTATCTACTCGAAAATTAAGAGCCTACTTTTCTGCACACCCTATAACTGTATTAACTGAGGATCCGCTTAGAAAGGTTTTACACAAACCAGAGTCCTCGGGGAGAATGCTAGCTTGGTCTATAGAACTCACCGAGTTCCGTATCACCTACTCCCGAGAAAGACAATCAAAGCGCAGGCCTTAGTAGATTTTGTGGTAGAATCATCATTCAAAATAGCGGACAGCGACCTGGGAAAAAGAAAGCGGGCAGAATCTGAAGAAGGCCCAAGTAGCCCGAGCACAGAAATCACGCGGCCAAGGGAGCGTCCAGAGGAAGTATGGATTCTATACGTGGACGGCTCAGCGAGCAAGTTGATTAGTGGCGCGGGCATACTTCTGATTGCACCCTGCGGGGAGAAATTTAAGAGAGCCTTGAGGTTCAAATTCGAAGCATCAAACAATCAGGCTGAGTATGAGGCAATTATAGCGGGCATGGAATTGGCAAGAGACTTGGGAGTTCAGAATATAGAGATCAATAGTGACTCTCAGCTCATAGTTAATCAAATTAAGGGGGAATATGATACTATCAACCCAAGACTAACTCAAGCATCGTGGCCTTGCAAAAACCCTCATCAAAAATTTCACCTACTATGAGCTGAACCAAGTCATGAGAGAGGACAACGTGGAGGCTGACCTCCTCTCCAGAATAACCGATCAAGAAATTGGTGAGTTGGAGGCAGATTGCCAGATTGAATTCACAGAAAGACCTGCTATAGATCGGATTCAGATAAACAATATTGAGGATCAAGTAAGGGACTGGGTAGATGAAATGAAGGATTACATCGAGAAACAAACCCTCCCCGAGGACCCAGTAAAGGCTAGAGCCATCAGAACGGTGTCCGCGAAATACCTCGTCCTCGATGGGGTACTTTTTCGGCGATCATTCACCAAGCCTTTGCTAAGATGTGTTAAAACTCACATGGTCACCAACTTACTCTATGAGGTCCATGAAGGAGTTTGTGGCGGTCATCCAGGTGCTCGCACCCTCTCAGACAAGATCAAATTCCAAGGATTCTTTTGGCCCACAATGAGAAGGGATGCACAGGAGTATGTAAGAAAGTGTGATAAGTGCCAGAGATTTGCAGACATCCCTAGACTACCATCAACAGAGCAAACTTTGGTCGTACCATCGTGGCCGTTTGATACATGGGGGATTGATCTCATTGGACCATTCCCAACTGCTAGGGGAAGCATCAAGTATGCTGTGGTGGCCGTGGATTATTTTACCAAGTGGACTGAAGCCAAGGGTTTAGCCACTATCTCCGAAGAGAATACAATCAATTTTGTCCACGATCACATCTATTGTCGATTTGGGGTTCCCCGAGCAATTATTTCAGACAATGGCACCCAATTCTCTGCAAAATTCACTGCTGAATGTGTGAGAATGAAGGTGCAGCACCGTAAGTCCGCAGTTGCCTATCCTCAGGGAAATGGCCAAGCTGAGGCCGCGAACAAGCTAGTTCTGACCGCCCTAAGAAAAATTTGGAGGGGCGAGGAGGACGATGGTTGGACGAGCTCTGCACCGCATTATGGGTTGTCCGCACAACTACAAGGAATTCTACGAGAGAAACTCCTTTCTCGCTCACGTATGGGTCGAGGCAATGGCTCCAGCTTGAGGTTGCCCTACCCTCGTATGCAGTCACATACTTCGACGAGTCTCAAAACGAGGCAAACAGAAGGTGTGACCTGGACGATCTCGAAGGAAAGAGAATGCGGGCATATGAAAAAATGGTGAACTACAAGCAGAAAGCGAAGAAGCACCATGACAAGAGAGTAAATAAGAGGAGTTTTTCAGTTGGAGACTGGGTACTCAGAAGCGTAGAGGTCCAAGGGACCCAACCTGGTTTCAACAAGCTGTCCCCGAAATGGGAAGGTCCATATGAGGTCACAAAGATAGTCAAAGAGGGCACCTACATATTGCGACCAAAAGAGGGAGAAGAGCTTAAGCACGCTTGGAATAGCGACCACCTTAAGAGATACTTCTTTTAAAGTCTTTGTAATTTTTTGGAAGGAGTATAGACTCTGTATATAAAGGAAGTTATCATCATGTTTCATCATATTTTGATGCAAAAACCTATTCCCACCAGCCTCAAAAGCTAAAGTGGATGCCCGCAAGCGGATGCCAGTAGGTTAAGGAGCAAACATATGAGCTCCTACCTACTGATGCGCAACGATCTATTCGGTCCGCAAGCCTATATGAGTACAAAGATCCATTACGATCCGTACTTCGATCGCGGGAAGGATACACTGTCCTGCCCGCGTGACACCACCAAGAATAAGTGGATATAGATGCCAGCGAGGACAAAGGCCAAGGCCCTTGTCCCCGCTCAGTGCGCGAAGGTCCTCGTTAGGGCCGTTACTCGCATGCCTGTATGTGACAAAGGCCTACATATAAGCCCGTTACCAGATCGCGAAGAAGACCCTCACACAAAAATCCAAGTGATTTTGAATAAAGGGTCAAAAAAGCGTGAACCACCGTTAGTGGATACAGATGCCAGTAGGTTAAAGGGCCTCTATGCTAAATATGCTCCTACCTACTGTTGCGCGGACTATAGCTTCACGGCCACACTCTGCATGCCCTAGGAAGGTAGCTTGCCTTGGCTGCTTTTGACTTACACCACGGCTCGCAAGGCTGGGAATACGTGTAAACGGATGACAGTGATCAAAAAAGTTTTTACAAAGCCAAACAGACAAAGGGGGTTAAGGCCCCAAAGTTTGCCACAAGGCCAAACAAAAGCGATCACAAGATGAATAAGGCTGACTCTCACAAAAAATCCAAGTGATTTTGAATAAAGAGTTAGGAAAACTCAAAAAATGCGGGCAAAGGGCCTACTAAGCTTTTTGTCCGCAGAAGGAGAGTATAAAGTTTAATTACAAAGTCAAAAAAGCTAGAGAAAAAGCAAGAATGCCAGTATCAAGGTACTCAAAAATTGCAAATACTCATAAATAGCCTACAAGACAAGTAATTAAAAAGAATAAGTTACAGAAAAAATGCTTCTATTACTGAAACACAATTACAAAATTCCTACACTATTACAAAAGAGGTCCTAGTCTATTACAAAAAGAAAAAACAAAAAACCTATGCTACTGGAGCTTGCCCCTTGGGATCTTCAGATTGAGGAGTTGGAGAGGGCAAGCTGTTCACAAGAGGGTCTGTGATAGGATCGAGGACGGCCTCGCAGTTGAGACTGGAGCAGAGCCGCCCGATGAGGAAAGAGGTCTCCTATGGCAGCCCACTGTAGAACGCGGGCAAGGGCTTCCCCGAGAGAAATAGGGTTCTCCCCAAACCTTAGCTCATCCAGATCGGCAATAAGACCAAGAGCAGTCACCTCTGCCACAGGAGGCAGGGAGGCCGCAGCGGACAGCTCCAAGCCTTTCACCTCATCCTCGGACAAGGGAACTAATGCATGCCCGGGCAAGCATTCTTCATCGGTAGCAACAACCGAGCCAATTACGGCCAGCTCTTGTACAGAGAACCTGCCCGTGGCCGCAAAATTCCGAATTTGTGTCCGGACCCCAGCCTCGTACTGAGCCAGATTTTCAGCGAGGAGCCAATCCTTGAATTCCTGGGAGTTTTTGTACTCCTCCACAGCCTCCTTGCGAACATCGTCGAGGGCAGATTTCCCCTCCGCTTCCATCCTCTTGTAGGGGAGCAGCTGGTCGGACAGCTCATCCACCTTTTTCTCCAAGGCCAAGAGATCAACCTCGCGGCCTCCACTTGGGCCACGAGCTCCTTATTCCTGGGCTCCCACTCAGCTTTGTGCCCGCGGAGCTCATCCCGCTGACCCCTTACCCTCTCCAGGTCCTTCTCCACCGTGGCCAAGCGGTCAGAGAAGTCCTTCAGATCAGACTCCTTCTGTTTGAAGGCATTGTCCTTTTCCTCCATAAGGGAGTTCAAGGTCCCAATCCTTGCTTGAGCCTCCTCCAGCTCACGAAGTTTGGCCGCCAAAATGGAAGTTTTGTTATCCACTTCAGCGGTCAGAGTGTCGCAGCTTTCCCTTAGCCGCAGCACCTTATTGCTCACCTGCGAGGAAAAGAGAACTAAAGTTAGAAACTGAGAGGGGAAGTATGGAATCAAAGAAATCAGGCTGCTATCTACCTCAGTCAGAGCAAGGCCTATGTCCCCCACCATGGCCGAGGCATTCTCCTCGACAACTATGTTCTTGTAGAAGTCGGGGGAATACAAACGGTTGACCAGCCCAATCCCCACGGAGGCGTTAGCGCACCGGGCGTAGATGTCCACCCCGGCCACGGCGGGCACCTCTGACAGCTTCTTCCTAATTGCCAGCGTCTCCTCGCGGGTGGTTAGAGGGGCCACCGGGTAGGCTGCCGAGCAAATTGATCCCCCAATGGGGGAAGATGAGGAGGTCGCAGCAGGAGCAGTCACGGTGCGGGGAGGAGCATCCTCGACCTTCTGGAGCTTTCTCGTCCTCGCCCAGCCTCTCCTTCTCTCGTCGCTCCTCTTCCGAGAATCCACTTGGTGGCCGGAAGGAATGGTGCGGCCAGAGAAGTAGCTCGAGAGCATTGGCCGGGGGAGGACCCTTGGGAGGTGGAGGAAGGTTCCCCGTAGTTAGAACGGTTTTGGAGCTGGTCAAGGGCTCCCCAGTTTTCCTGCTGACAACAGGAATAATTTTATCTTTGGTGGAGACTCCCCCCAACTCAGCCTGCCTCCTCGCAGCAGACTCCCTATTGGCCTTCATGTTCTTGGCCTTCAGTTGAGCAGCATTCATGGGAGCCATCAAAAATTGTATTCTTCGGGATCTACTCTGGAGGGAAAGAGAAATGGTTAGAATGCAGTTCAAAAATTCAAAAGCAAAAATAAAGGAGCATCAGTTATATGAAAAATCAGAGACCGATAAGTTCGGGAGGATCGCATTCTGCGCCCAAAGATACGGGTTCTACAATCCGCCTCGAATTGGTAGTGCTCGTGCACCCTCCAATCGTGGTCACGAGGCGCAGGCTCTATTTCCACTGGGGGCATAAGGGCGCCTCTCCTACGAGGAGCCACCCCGAGTAGATCAAGAGTGGCTCATCCTCAACTATGGAGCCCACATCATAAAATGTGCTCCTCCCCGCTGTCCAAATAGCTGGCCAGGTATCTCTCTAAGGCACAGCGCAGAGCATCGGCAGAAGAAGGGTCTGGGTAGCTACTAGCGGCCACCTTCATCGGGACTGGATTTGAGGGTTTTGAGAAGGGCCAGCCAAACCTAGACTCAATGACCAAGATGTCCCTCTGGTTCCATTGGTCAAATTTGTTTGAGGGAGGAGAGAAGGTTCGGGTAGAATAATTCCTAGCCTTCAAACCCAAAATATTTCGGCTGATCTGGTTCTGATAGTAAGCATAAAGCCCGGCCAGGGTAGGTTCATAGCCATGGAATCTACAGACCGCGATGAAGGAGACTATGGCCCTAATAGCATTAGGAGTCAGGTGCATAGGGAGGCAGCTGTTGAACTCCAAGAAAAAATAGAAGAATGGGTCCAGGGGCAATCTTAGGCCGTTCTCAAATTGGGCACCATAAAACACCAAGGCCCTATTGTCCTCGCGGACATCAGCTACTGTCTCTGGCCGCAGTTTGTCCTTATCCTTCAAATGTACGTGCCCAAGGGTGCGGACACGGAAGGCGTTACGATCAACATTGTATACTTCATATATATCCTCCTCCCAATCAATGGTAGCCACTTCCTTGGCTTTCTTATTTCCGCGGCCACGACCAGGACCGGGGTTCACTTCAGCTGCTGGCCTCTTGCCTTTATTTCGAGCAGGGGCCACCACCTCTGCCTCCTCCTCAGAGTCAGGGTCAGAAAAGGCATCCACAATATTCGTGGTCTCAGCGGCCTTCTTAGACGTCCCCGCAGCCCTCCTAAGTTCGACCTCGCGGTCATCCTCCTCGGTCTCCGTGCTCGTCGAGCCAAAGAGACCGGTTTCATCAACGCGGGCAGAGGTCACTTCATCCTCCCCGCCTACAGTAGTCTCAAAGTTCAGAGGCTCCAGCTCCTCACTACTACTAAGTTCAATAGGTTCAGCACCAGGGGCCGCGGGCACCACATTGGGAAATACAGTCCTCAGGGGCAGAACATCTAAAGGGTCATTCAGGTCCATGCCCGGTGCCCGCGCATCATTGGTCTGTTCAGGATCCATCAGTTCACACTTTTCCCTGGGCCACAAATTACTTCGGGGACGCGAATCGCTCTCCTCACTAATTCAACGGCGTTCAGAGCCGAGCCTCTCTCGCGGGGAAACCTGCACAAAACCCCCATTACAAAATTTCTCAGCCTACTGGTATCCCCCAACACCAAAACATCACCGTTCCTTTTTACCCTTTTATCCTTGGCCTCCCACAACCGGGGTGGGACAAAAGGCCCCCATTGGGATTTTTCACAGAAGTATTGGAAGCACTCAAGGGATAACCTAAGCCACCCATGGCCTACCTTCCTAAATATCCCCCCTGTCCGTTTACAAACGGCAAACAGATCTGGAGTGCTCCCATCTCCTAACTCTATGGGACGGCGGGGTCCAAATTCGCGAGTGGTCATTGCTCAAAACCCAGAAAAGAAAAATAGAGGGAGATGAAGAAGAAAAAACACCCAATTACTTACGAGGGAAAACTTGAAGGTTGGATTCGAAGAAGCACTAGCACAGAATTCGCAGCAAGAAATTTCTCTCTCTAAAGCTCTTTGAATGTTTGGAAACGGTAAAAGTGTTTGGGGTTTAAGGGTTTGGTATTTATAAGGCCTACCTATACGGGTTAACCCGTTAACCCGTATTAATTAGCCCACAAATCCAGCCTCGGACCCTGAACCGTCTCCAACGTTTGAAAATTCGAAAATTAAATACCTTTTGCATTTATTGCCCCCCTTGGATGGCTGACACGTACCCTTAACCCGTCTTTTCATCTGCCAAGGGGCCCCCCTATTAACCGGGAGGGACGCCATGCAAGGGGCCACGTGTCTCTCGCTGGTGCTTCCCGAACGGTGCAATAAGCCCATGAGGCTCAACAAAAAGCGCTAACACTGGTGCTCGCTCAAGGAACAATTGGAGCAAGCCGAGCTTCTAGTAGCTCCTCACTCAGACCATAAATAATCACACTCAGAGCTAGGGGCCATTGATGAGCCCGGATCTACTGGACCGGGCCCGCGCTCGGTCTAGTCCAAGGAACCAGTGACGTAGCAGTTCCTAGACCGCTGGAGGGAAGACCGCGGACAAATAGGCCCTTGTGGTCAAGACCGCGTCCCTCCTCGCATCATCCTCATCGAGGACCATTGGGACCCTGCTCGCTGGATCCGTGCCCGCATGGGTCATGACCGCATCAACCGTGCTCGCGTCATATATCTTTGACCGCGGGCACAATATTGACCGCGGGCACATGCCTGCCTCCCGGTTAATATCAAACCTTACTGAGCAAGTTAGCTTACTGGCTCTGACAGGCCACTTGCCGGCTCCCCCATCACGCATTCAATGCGGCTCAGTCAGGCGCCTACTATTCCATTTAATGCTCTAAGCCGGCTACACGGCTCATGTCCCTTTCAGCCATGTCCCTTGGACAGTCAATGTTCCCTCCCTGACAGGACCAATTAGCTGCGGACACGTGTAGCTGGTCAAATACCAAAGTGCCCCCTAGGGCTGATCTCATTGCTTACCTCAACAAGCACCATTGCATCGCCTATAAATAGAAGGCCTTTACCCCCTTGGGCAAGGTAAGTTCCAGATACAATTGAGTAAGCCATATTACTCTAAACCCTAAACACACACACACTCCAAGGTATTCAAAGCCTTATTATCTCAGTATTCTTACTCTCACACCCGAGGGCCTGAGTTGGAGTAACGTCCAACTTTGACCTTAACGGTGCTTCTTTGTGTTGTGATCTAGGTACAAACCAACCACCAAATATATCCTAGCCAGATATCCTGAACCGCTCCTGACCCCAAAAGCTGTGGCGTCATCAGAAATATAACATCATTTTTTTTATTTGCAACATAATATAAAAACAAATACTCCCTCCGTCTCAAAAAATTTAGATCACTTTGACTTTAATAGTCAACTCAATCGAATTTTGATCGTAATTTTAAGAAAATTTAGATATTTTTATGCAATTATAAAAATTGTTATTGTTTCACTATTAAAAATACTATCAATAACAATTTTTAGAATTTCATGGAAATATCTATATTTTTCTATAAAATTATTCATATTATTTTATAAAAATATGTCAAAATTTGATTGAGTTGATTCTGCAAAATAAAGGGAGCGATCGGATCTACACACTTTTATTTGTAAAAAGTATATTAAAAAAGTAACCAAAATTCATGTCAGTTAAATTGTAAAGTGAGAGAAAGTCAGACAGTCGGTACACACAATCAGACCACTTGTTTGTTTTCTTTTCATTTACATTTGAATTGAAAATCTTGGTACACGTCAATTTCCAAATAATAGTTATGTATACTATTACTACATTATTATACTCCCGTATCGTCCCACGCGAATGAAAAATTTTAGTCAAATTAATGTAACTTTGATCAATAATTTAAATAAAAAATAGTGATTCTAATAAAATTTTAATTTTTTTATTATAACACAATTAATAATATTTTCAATAATGATTTATAGATTTTTATAAGAATTATTATTTTATATTTAAATTAATAGTTAAAATTATTGCAATTTGACTAAAAGTCTCGTGATGGAGGGAGTATGTATTGAAATACAAACCGCCAATCTACAGCCGTAGGATTAAACAAATTGAAAATAAAAAAGGTTAAAACTGATGTTGGAAGTGAGAATCAATCCTGATCACTCTTTGTCTTTTTTGAAATTAAATCATGACCACTCTTTGTGTGGTGGTTATTCTCCACCCCTATTGTAATATAGATAACTGAATTTTAATTTGGTGTTTTAAAATGATGCAACAAACACATTTATAGAAAAATGTTCCGTTTTAGAAAGCTCCGTTTTAAAAACTACTCCATTTCCGGAACTCTCCGTTTTTAGATCTGTGAACCAGACGAGTCCTTAATATGCGGTTTGCTCCATGGTGGTTAAATTGTTGGTTTGTGTAACTGCGGGCGGTAGTGAATATGCCCAATAGGGGAATTGATTATCAAATTTATAAAGGATTAATTCCCCTAGGGCCTTCCTACCCAGATTTTATTCATTTTTAAGGAGACCCTTTTTATAAATTTCAAATAGGGAGTTCTACTAAGATTATAATTTCGTATACACCCCTCACCTCCGTTGACCAGTCAAATAAATCTCCTAAATACCAAAACTACCTTCACCCCTCAAACAAAACCCACCCCTCCCCTCCCTCCTCTCACACTTATACCAGAAAACACACACACACACACACTCAATCTCTCTCTCTCTCTCTCTCTCCGGCCCCTTCTCTCCGGCCACCGTCTCCCTCTTCGATGCTCATTTCCCCAACCTCGCACCTGCTGTCGCCAAGCCATCACTCCTGCCTCACTTTCTCCATCTCCGGTCGTGATTCTCTGTTATCGATAGTTGTTTTCCGGCTAAACACACACACACACACACACCTTCTCCGTCGCCGCCTCCATTAAAGGCTAGATCTACAATATCTTCGGCCAGATCTACATTATTCCGGTTAAATCTACATTATTTTCGGCGAGCTCCTTCTTCTTCTCCGGCGAGCCTCTTCATCTTCTCCAGCGAAGAACCCCTTTATTGTTGATTATATAAATTTGTACCATGGTGGTTTAAGTTAAGTCATTTGCCATCTTTTTTGCGGGGCTTGGTCTATATTTGAACTTGAATTTATTAATAATATATTGATCATTTAGGCAGAGGGATGATTAGTTAATCTGCTAATCAACTTGCCAGCTTAACGAGTAAATTATTGAGGGTAGAGAGTAGAAAAATGGGAAAGTGTTATATTATAGGTTATAGAGTTTTTTTTTTCTAAAGCCAAAAAATTATGTGGTTGTTACATACTGTTAATGAGTTGGACTGCTTAGTATGGAGGAAAATGATTGTATAAGTTGATCGTAAGTAACTCAGACACAGAGGGTAAGTGGAATTTAGTGTTATGTTCATTTTATTAGTTCTCTTAGTTTTTAATTCAGTGTGCTGCTGACGTAAAAAGGATGCTTTAGAGTCATTTATTATGTCTCGTGTGACCTGGGTTATCTCTTCAAAGTTCGTTTATTCTTACTTTTGAATTTGTAATTCGATGAGTATTTTGATTTTTTTTGTTACTTATAAGACTTTAAAAAAAAGTCTTATACGTAACTTATAAGACTTTTTAAAAAGTCTTATAAGTAACTTGCAAGACTTTTTAAAAAGTCTTATAAGTAACTTATGTTGGAACATTTAACGATCCATTAACCATGAACCGACTCACAACTAGATTAAGAAGAGAAGGAGAAGAAGAAGAATAATAATACGGAAGCGTGTACCTTGTGATTTCATGATTGTGTTCTTGATCTTGTTCTTGAATAAATGAGAAAGTAGGGAAGAGTAGATCTTCTAAATGATAAGTGCCCTTAATCTCTTTAATCTTCAATTACTTAGGAAGAGTTTTGACTGAATGAGAAATGATGTAACTAGTAGATTCATAGGCTTGATGGATAGGCCTTTATATAGGAATCCAAGGGGCACTTCATTTAGGGACTACACCCTTTCATAAAGATGATGGTGTGAAGTTACCATTATGCCCATCATTTAATGGTACTTACACCTAATGGAATTCTACACATTTTGTCTATACTTTAACATTATTAAATAATTATAACAAATGGAATTAAATAACACATATTAATTAATCCATGTTCTAACAATCTCCCACTTGGATTAATATTAATATGTATCTTTTACTAAATAAATTCCTTAATCATTTATAACATGAATGACAACCCTTATGTGCACGTTTATTGTCATCCAACACAATCCCGTCCATTAGTCTTATAAGTATAGGGACTAAAGGGGCAAGTCGTTGTAATTGATTCGCAACTAAACCCACATTAATCACATATATATATTCAACTAAACGACATAGATTAAGTATAGATATGTAGCATGGAATATTAATGAATATATATGAAGAACGCATATATATATTCTCCAACTAGTCCTACTTAACCAAATGAGATCAATATAAATAATAACACAAAGAAATAGATAACAATACAAACTCCCACTGATTTAAGCATTATCAAAAGTTGTTTCACCCATATGAGCAGTATGCTCGTGAAACATCAAAAGAGATTACACTTTACAAAATGGATCCAATAACATGGAGTTTGATCCTATAAATTGTATATCTATTTGTTCATTTTATACTTATTTCTCTTCAACAAGAGACATAACCATAGGATGTCTTTCGACATCTTTGCATCCACTAAAACATAATCGGAATACTTAATGATCTCAAAAATGATCCGATTTTATATACATAAGCATGTAGTTTAATGTTTTATAGGTACTTCATCATTCTTTTGGATGCGACTTAATGTTCTTCTTTCCGAATTGCTTTGGTATTGACCAAGCATCCCAATAATAAATACAAGGTCTGTACGAGTACAGACTTGCGCATACATTAAGCTTCCAACTGCCGGTGCATAAGGGATATTTTCCGTATACTTGGATTTAAAATTAATCTTTAGGACATTTACTTTAAACTGAATTTATCTCCCTTAGAGACATGGGTGTCATGTGGTTTACAATTTTCCATGCTAAACCTTTGTAATACCTTCTCTATATAGCTCTTTTGTGATAATCCCAAAATACCTCGTGAATGATCACGATGAATTTGAATTTCCAATACAAAAGATGCCTTACCAAGATCTTTCATCTCAAATTTGTTTGAGAAATTTCTTAGTTTTTAGAAGGTCCTTATCATTACTAGCAAGAAAATATCATTCAAATATCATCCACATATAAGACCAAAATAATAAATCTACTCCCACTGAACTTATGGTACACACAATCTTCACCAAGATTCATTTCAAAGCCAAATGAAAGAATAACTTGGTTAAATTTTAAGTACCATTGACGAGATGCTTGCTTAAGCCCATAAATGGATTTCTTAAGTTTACAAACCAGTTGACTAGTTTGATCCGAATTAGTCACCATTTCTGGTTTCTTCATATAGATAGTTTCCTCAATGTTGCCATTGAAAAAAACTGTCTTAACATCCATTTGATGAAGCTCAAGATCATAATGTGCCACTAATGCCATAATGATCATAAAAGAGGTTTTAGAAGATACCGGAAAAATGTTTCTTTATAATCAATGCTTTCCTTTTGAGTAAATCCATTAGCAACAAGACGTGCATTATATCTTTCCATATTACCTTGCTAATCCCTATTGGTTTTAAATATCAATTTATAACCAATAGGTTTTACACCTTCAGGTAATGGGACAAGATCCCAAATGTCATTGTCTTTTATTGATTTTAACTCCTCATTAATGGCATTGATCCACTTATGAGAATTAGAACTATTAATGGCTTCATGGAAGGTGATTAGATCATCTCCCACTAAACCTAAGGTGTCCTCATTCTCCGCAAGATACATATCATAAATATCCGAAATAGAACTTCTTCTTTCTCTAGTAGATCTCCTTAAGGGCACCGGTTCATCCTCATTTTGAGGTTGTTGAATTTCATTATGTCCAACATTCTCATGTTGTCTGTTATTTACGGGAGTCTTTATATTATTTTGAATTGTATGTTCTTTGTTGAATTTCGTGTACAATTACTTGATTTTCAACAGAACTAAAGTTTGAGGAACAAAGAGTGGTTCCTCTAACTCTTCAAATTCAAAATCATTGCTATTTCTCCCACTAAATTCAATATCCTCAAGGAACCTAACATTGTCGGGCCTCGAAAAATGTTCTAGTTTTCGGGTCATAAAATTTATATCCCCTAGATCTCTCGGCATACCCTACAAAATAGCTACTAACAGTATTTAGGTCCAGTTTGCCCTCATTAGGCCTATAAGGTCTAGCTTCTGCTGGACACCCCCATACATGAAGATGATTTAAGGACGGTTTCTTATTCGTCCATAACTCATAAGGGGTTTTGTCGGTAGCTTTTTGAAGGTGCTCTATTGAGAATATAAGCTGCGGTTTTTAATGTTTCGCCCATAATGAGTGAGGTAAAGAAGTACAAGAAAACATACTTCTTACCATATCCTTAAGGATTTAAGTCTCTCCAATATACTATACTAGGTTTACCCAAAGATGGTGTAGTGAGGGACAATCCTACACTCTTCAAAATAGCGAATATAAAGGACCCGGACGTTATTCACCCAATACGTTATACCGTCCGTAGTTTTCACTACCATGATCGGATTTAACGTTCTTAATAGTCTTTCTTATGCCTTAAAAGACTTGAAAACGACCAATGATTGAAACTTTACATGAAGAAAATAATGTATCCATAACGAGAGTAATCATCCATGAACGTAATGAAATATTGTTGACCATTCCATGAAGGGTTAATGAATGGTCCACAAATGTCCATATGAATTAGTTCCAAGACGTTTGATACTCTCAAAATTCTATTTCCTTTAATGTTTGTAAATTTATTCTTTAAAACACTTTAATGCAAAAGTTTTATCCGGAGTATCAAGTTGTTTTTAGAATTCCCTCCGACATAAGCTTTATCAATTCTCCCTTTGGAGATATGACCCAAACGCCTATGCCATAGAATACAAGAATTTTCACTTGATAACTTTTGCTTAGTGCCTTTAGTTTTGGTTTCATTATTATGGGACTCATTAATAGTATTTACTGTTTGAAGTAAATAAAATTGTCATTGTTAAGATAAAGTACTAATACCGACAACCTCGGAATTGAAAATAAGATCACATTTATTATTACCAAATGAACAGGAATAACCTTCCCGATCTAATAATGTGACTGATATCAAATTCCGCCTAAATGACGGTACAATAAATGTATTATTTAATACAAAATAATAGCCAGTACTTAACAAAAATCCCTATGCCTATAACTTCAACCGGATTTCCAACTTCCATATAGATGTATTTCTCATCTTCACTGGGGATTCGGTAATTCAGGCAACACTGCATACATGAACTAATGTGAGTTGTTGCACCAAATACAACCACTATGTATATTAAGGAATTGAAACCAAATTTGCCTTAGTACAAACAAGACCAAATGACATACCATCCTGAATTCGCCATTCGCGATATTTATGGTAGTCGTTCTTCATGTGAGTAAGGTCCTTGCAAAAGAAGCATTTCTTGACTTTATGATCCTTAAATGATCCCTTATGCTTCTTACTTGCAACCGCAATTTCCTTCCCTCTTCTCTTAATCCCACGAGAAGAAGTAAATGATGAGTGAGTACTTTCTAATTTGAGATATTTCATCCTATCTTCCTCTAATGTCATATGTGAAAGTAATCCATTAATATTCCACTTTTTCTTTTGACATTTATAGGTCACTTCAAAAGGACCAAATTGAGGAGGAAGATAGATCAAAACTAAGTGCACGAGCAAATCTTCCGAAATCTCTAACTTAAGTGCCTTTAGTTTGATCGAAAGATGAAATAATTCAATAATGTACTCCCTAAGATTTTCTTCACCCTTGTATCGAATGGAAACAAGTTTCCACAAGAATTCAAGAAAAATCTCAGCATTTTCGATTTCGTAGACATTGTCCAAAAATGTCTCGAAACCGCATTTTCCATGATCATTAGACTCACGCGGTTGGACCGTTCCCATTGCTCAACATTTTTCCATTCTATAACGGTATTTCCTTTAGTGAGAGCAGTGAGACTTGATTCCCCAAATGCGTGATCGATGTCCATATTGCCTAAGATCATCATTATATTATTTTTCCAAGTTTTAAGTTTAGTCCCAGTAAGCAAAGGTGCATCATTTATAGCAAGAGTTACGGATGAAGCATTAATCAAATCAAGGAGAAGAACAAGAATGAAACAAAACATATATAAGAAACTACATAACGATTAATTATATCAAATGAATTCCATCAAAATAAAAGATAATCAACATGACATCAAGACTAATCTTTGGATTGCGAATTGACTCACAATTTGATTTATCTTAAGGTAAACAAATAGCTTAAACAACACACTTTAAATACTTGCCTTCCTTTGGGCCGGATCAAGTACAAAAAGTGTCCTAAAGTTTAAGGTACTTGTTCCCCGGCAATAAAGAATATAAACAATTCACTTTAAACACCCACCTTCCTTTGGGATGGTTCACAGCATTTAAAATGACCAAAAGTTTAGTTCAATTACTACCCCATGAATGTAAATACTTAGTCAACAACAAGGTCTCCTTTGGGAAACAAGCATGTTATCACATATCAATATTTACATTCATCTTTTAACAAGTTTGAATTTAATCAACAAGGTCTCCTTTGGGAAACAAGCATGTTAATTATGTCCAAAATGTTAAGGATATAATTAATCGGAAACAAAAGGACTTAAGGTTATTTCTGAAAATTTAAAGGGTAAATAAATAAGTGAAATTTATCATTAAAAGATAGTATCCTTTTGTTCTACCCGTCCATTCTTAAAGTTCAATAACTCTAAGAACCGCCGAAGCGCGACTGGTGTCCAGATACTATAATTTACTAACAAATTATCACAAATGACCAAAAGGGTACGAATGATCAAAAAATTGCAGTTCTATAAACATTGAAGCTTCTGCACACATGGGCGGCCGCGCAGGTCAAGGTGGGCGACCGCCCAAGCTTCAATTCCACAAATTTTGAAGTCGCTGTACACATGGGCGACCGCCCAGGTCAAGATGGGCGACCGCCCAAGCTGCATTTCACAGTCATTGAAGTTGCCGCATTACGGGCGACCGCCCAGATCAAGATGGGCGACCGCCCATGTGCCCAGTGCCCAGATTTGACGAAAAGTCACCATTTTTAACACCCTTTTATGAACAGTTTTGAACCCTTTTCTGAACAGTTTTGAACCAATTATTAACTTAATGGTGAATAATTATTCAACCAAAGCAAGTAGATCCTTATACTCACATCACATTTTTAAATGTGTGGCTATACATTTGAACAAACTCACAACGCATCAAATGATGGTGGCTATGTCCAAAATAGGATAATCTTACATTAAGAATTGAAAGCCTTGAGTAAACCAAAATCAGAAATAGAATGAAGTTTATGAATATAATACTCTTAGACAAGATGAGTATCATGAACAAGAACAAAAACTAAATGAAATCATACAAGAATTAAAGCATAAGGCTTTATAAGAATTTCAAACTCAATCTAGTATATGAGTAGGCTCTGATACCAATTGTTGGAACATTTAACGATCCATTAACCATGAACCGACTCACAACTAGATTAAGAAGAGAAGGAGAAGAAGAAGAAGAATAATACGGAAGCGTGTACCTTGTGATTCCATGATTGTGTTCTTGATCTTGTTCTTGAATAAATGAGAAAGTAGGGAAGAGTAGATCTTCTAAATGATAAGTGCCCTTAATCTCTTTAATCTTCAATTACTTAGGAAGAGTTTTGACTGAATGAGAAATGATGTAACTAGTAGATTCATAGGCTTGATGGATAGGCCTTTATATAGGAATCCAAGGGGCACTTCATTTAGGGACTACACCCTTTCATAAAGATGATGGTGTGAAGTTACCATTATGCCCATCATTTAATGGTACTTACACCTAATGGAATTCTACACATTTTGTCTATACTTTAACATTATTAAATAATTATAACAAATGGAATTAAATAACACATATTAATTAATCCATGTTCTAACAACTTATACTATAAAGACATTTTTAAAAAGTCTTATATCTTACATATAAGACATATTAATAAGTCTTATAAGTAAATTATAAGACTTTTTTAATAAGTCTTATAAATAAAAAAGACTTGTTAAAAAAAGTCTTATAAGTTACTACTTATAAGACTTTTTTACAACACAGTTTCAAATGTTCAAATAGGTCTCTTAACTAACATATAAGACTTTTTAAAAAGTCTTATAAGTTACTTATAAGACTTATTAAAAAGTCTTATATGTTACTTATAAGACTTTTTTAAAAAGTCTTATATGTTACTTATAAGACTTTTTAAAGTAGTCTTATAAGTCAATTATAAGATTAATTCGTTGTTATTATGATAGTAATTCGTTGTTATTATTGAAATTTTTGCTTTTTTTTTGTTGAAAAAATTGTCTTATAAGACAAAGTAGTCTTATAATTAACTTATAAGAGTTGTAAATATATAAATTATGAGAGTAATTCGTTGTTATTATTGAAATTTTTAATTTTTTTGGTTAAAAAATTTGTCATATAAGACAATTATAAGAGACAAAGTAGTATTATAATTAATTTATAAGAGTTGTAAATGTGTAGATTATGATATTAATTCGTTGTTAATAATGAATTTTTTTTTTGGTTGAAAAAATTAAACTGAAACTATTTTGAATCTAATAACTGATTTAAAAAAATACTTGAATATCTAGTGACCAATATCTAATTCCCAAAGTTTTAGTGACTAAAGTATAATTTGAATTTTTGGACTTGCATCAGTCAGATGTTGTAATGCACGTTGTTGCTGTGTGAGTGTAAAGAAGGACATTAACGTCATTGTGTCAAGAAGGGGTGTCTTTGAGATTTTCAAAATATTATTTCTTACATTAGATTTAAATCTCGCATGATGGGCTCTAGAGGAAGTGGGTCATTTATAAATTTAGGTGTCATTTTAGTATATTAGTGGTTAAGCGGGTTCAAGATGGAATCAAACCAAATTATGTGGCCCGATTCAATTTTAAAGCTTGACAAACTATATGTTTCGATTTGGTTTGTATTTTGACCTATCCCAATTGAACCAAGCTGAACCGTGAGATCGAAGTCTGCTGTTGTACTTAACCAACAAAATGAATAGAAAATTGCATTTTGGGCCTCAAATTTTAGAGGGTGTTCCCAAGATAGGCTTTATTCTGTCACTATTTATATTTTAGGTTCCAAAGTTGTCATTATATTTGCTTGTTAGGATTTTTAACCTGTTTTGTTAGAAAAACTCGTTAAATGATCACGTATAAGTCACGTGTCATTCAACAGAGGATATTTTTGAACGACAACTCTTTCACTGATGTTTTAATACAAATTAAATGAAAATGAATAACCAAAATAGAAAATTTTAACATAATATTTATATGATTCAATATAAATAACTTTTTTTTACAACATTAAGCAAATACTAATGTTGTTAGCCAAAAAAAAAAATTATAATTATTTTTTTAACCATATCTCTATTTTATTTTGAATGAGCCTCTTTTACAATTTTTTTTTCTTGAATAATCACTTTTACAGTTTAACAGTTTCAAAAAAAAGTTTCCCCTTCTACCACTATCAATATAAAAACAAATTCAATTTTTAATGCACGTTGTAATGAACCGTTCAATTTTTAACACAAATAATTATTTTATTTGTAATGCACGAATAAAAAAAAATTTTATTCGTGTTAATCTGATCAATTTTTTTTTTTTAATCTGATCAATTATTTTTTTAACTTTTTTTTAATCAATTTTTAATGCACGTTGTAATGAACCGTTCAATTTTTAACACAAATAATTGATCAGATTAACACAAATATAAAAACAAATTCAATTTTTAAATTCTTTTTTTTTAATGAACCGTTCAAAAAAGTTAAAGAACAAATATCCAACCAAAGTTTCCCCTTCTACCACTATCCAACCACCATTATCTTACGACCACCACCATTTCACTATTTCACTGTCATTACTAGCACCACCAATACAATCACAAACACCAAAACACCTACCAAGCTATCAAAAAGTCAAAATTCCAAGTTTAGTCACCAACTTTCCAAATTTCCCAACATCAATATCAATACGCATATACTAGATCAGATTAACACAAATATAAAAAAAAATTAAAAATTGAATTGTGAAGAAATTCAAAAATAAAAAGAAGCAGTAAACCCACTCAAAATGATATATTTCAAAGAACTAAAAGTTCAAGAGGGTGATTTGTTATGGGTTCTCTTTAAAGAACGAGAGTTTTCTAACATGCCTTTTTGGAAAGTTACTGTTAGAGATATTATCTCACATTGGGAATCGACAAACCTTGCATATGACATATATAGATCCTGGGCCACTCACCTTGACATCAATTGGTTTTAAGGTAGAACCTCAGACTTTAAGATGATATCAGAGTCTGGTTCTTACACGTGCAGGCCCAACGGCCCACGATGTTACTCCGCGCCACCCGATTAATAAGTTCACGTTGTAAGCCTTTGGCAAAGCCCGGCTACACGTGAGGGGGCGTGTTAGAGATATTATCCCACATTGGGAATTGACAAACCTTGCATATGACATATAAAGATCCTGGGCCACCCCCTTGACACCAATTGATTTTAGGGTGGAACCTCAAACTTTAAGAGTTATAGCCTCGTGTTGATGATCCTTTTCGAGTGCTCGAGCAGATTAATGACAATGCTTACAAGATTGAGTTGTCGGGTGACTATAATGTGTTTGCGACATTCAGTGTCTGGCTAATTTATCCCCGTACCATGGTGACTGTGATAATGATGCTAACTCGAGGTCGAGTATTTCTTAAGGAAGGGAGTATGATGCAAGTTGAGTTTAGCCGTCCGAGATCATTTGAGAAGCGAAAACGTCATTTTTAGAATTTTATTTTACTAATTTAAAATGTGTTTTAATTCCTTCTTGTTAGTGGGAAGTTTATTTTGTTTAGCCAGAAGTTACAAGATTGTATATAGGGTCTAGGGAGTCACAAAACAAGTCAATTTTTGGAATTAAGAAAGTGTATTTCTTTAAAAATTGAAATATATGATATTGAGTTGTTCTTCTCTAATGGCATCTTCAATGGGAAGAGTTAAGCCAAAGGTATCAAAATCAAATTTTGATGCCTGTGAAGCACTATTCATAGGGTACCAAATTCCATCTTCAATTGTAGTTATCAAAATCAAATTTTGATACATATATAAAAGGTACTATTATCTCCAATGATAGGTATCAAAATTAAATTTTTTATATTTTAATTTTATTTCACATTTAAATTATTTTAACTTATTAAATATTATTGGTAATAAAAAATGAATAATTTTAAATAATTATTAAATAATTATTTACTTTAAATAAAAAAAGAAATAATTTACTTTGACTCGTGGCATATTTTCATTCGCTAGCTAGATTACATATCATAAGATGATAATTGAATTTAAAAATAAAAATCAAATATTTTATCGTTTGACACGTGACATCTTTTCATTCGTTCAGTAGATTACAATTAAGATAAAATTCTTATCAGAAATCTTATAAAAAAACTTTATCATCCTATGTTGGTCCCAAAGGTGGCAACAAGGGTGAAAATACAGCTAGAGGGGGGGGTGAATAGCTGTTTAAAATTTTTCGCCCTCTTTTAAAGACTGAACCTCTTGCTTACAAAATCCTCTTGCAGTTGATAATAGACTGCAAGTGATAGTGTAAAATGCACAGCGGAATAATAGAGTGTAAAGCGGTTTAGAGAGGCGGTTTGTAAAATGCGGTTTTGATGGTGCGGTTTTGGGAAGAGCAGTTTTACAAACACGTGTGGTTTTGACTTTGTTAACTCCAAACACTATTTCACAATAATGGATAGCTAAATAAAGATCAAACAGAGACAAAGATATATAATTAGCAAGCACAGTAAATATAAATGCAGAAAGTAAGAACACGCTATTTGGAGTGGTTCAATCGATAAACGATCTACGTCCACTACCAAGATGGTTAGTCTTGGATTTCTAAGAGAGATTTTATATTAAGTATTGTGAGATTACAAAGTACAATAAAATCTTTTCTATGAAGAACAAATCCAAAACTATAACCAGTGTATCTCAAGTGTTTAATCTATGTGATTAGAACAAGTGAGGTGAGTGTGTGAGAACAAGATCAAGGCTCTTTAGATCTGTGAGATGTAGAGCACAATGATTCTTGATTGTGTTAAGGCTTGATTTACGGGTTTGGGAATATTTCTTGAAGTATGAAGATGAAGATTCAAAGGAATAAGAATTTCGCGAGCTTCAACTTCGATGATCACAAAGAATTTCTCAATATTTTCAAGCAATCTTCAAATGGTGAAGATTGGGGGTATTTATACCCAAGCATCAAGAAACTAGCCGTTGGATACATTGTTGAAGGACGAGTACTTGATGCAATCCTATTGGTCCACAAAGAACCACTTTTGTCCTTTGGTACAGTGCTGCAGTAAAGCCGATCGGGCTCACCGCAAGCAATGAGGTTAGGACACTGTCACCTTTACAAGATCCTTGCAGATCTTTTCGACATTGAATCACGTGACAAGATATGATGGTTGACTTTTGATATTGCGACGTGGATTCCAACGGATAAAAAGTTGTTCACTTCAAGTAGCCAATCATTGGATGCGGTTGGTGAGACGCGGTTAGGAAAGTGCGGTTTTGCTACACCGGGAGGTTGCAAGGATGCGGTTGCACATGAACCGCACGGGTGCGGTTCAAGGGTGGTTGCATGCGGTTGGTTCAAGAAGCAAGTTCAAGACTTGAACCGCACTTGCGGTTTGCATGTGCGGTTCATGGTGCGGTTTTGAATACTTCGGGAACTACAACCTTGCTTCCAATGAAACTTGTGCCGTCTTCAAGCCTAAGATTAACCTATTCTATAAAATGGACTTAGCTAAAAAATTGAAGTCTAAGCTTCATTACATAGGGTCCTAAAGTCCTTAAAATAGACAGGAGGTTATGGTATCAATCAAATCAAATACAAAATAGGAGGGTTAAAACATGTATACCCAACAATCTCCCCTATTTGATTGATGCCATTACCTACTATAACAAAAGCAAACATTGTACTTGGTAAGAACATGTCCATAAGAATTAACATGGTAATTCATGTCCCAAGTCAATGCACACACTTAGCTTAAGCTATAGATTTCTATACTTTCTAAAAGATGAAAACTTACAATGTGGAAAGTATAGAAATGCATTCAGTGCACTTAAGAAATTCTGAGTTTAAGTTCAAAGTGCGGTTCAAACTGAATGTTTAAACATCAATTCAAAATAGTGATTTTAAGTTAGAAAATATTTGAATGAGTTTATAAACCATAAGAGATTTCATTGTTCTACAAACAAGTAGTTTGATATGAACAAGGTTTTGGAACCAATGATGCATTTTTCATTACTACCAATGCGGTTACACTTACAATGGTAGAGAAGCAAAATACAAAGGTTTCAAAAACAAAAGAAAGTTGGACAAGAATTACATGGAGTGTGGTCCAACAAATCAAAAAAGGAGTTCAGCAAGGAAGGATAAAGGAATTACAAAATGAGAAATCCTAATGCTGACGCGGTTGATGATGCGGTTGATGATGGCGCGGTTGATGTTGATGGCGTGCTTGCTCTCTTGGTTGATTGACTTCTTGCTGAGGTAACTGCGGTTCTGAAGGTCTGAAGGCTGAGCTTTCACCTCTGATATTTCTTCTGAGGGCTCACGAGGTCTTCGGCTGTCTAGCAAGGGTAGTCTCAGCGATCCGTAGTGCGGTTCTGAGAATCGGCGGCGGTTCCAACAGCATCAACAGATCTAGTGTTTCCATCAACACTTTCCTTGATCTGAGTAGTGAATCCTTCAATGCAGGCCTTCAAGGAATTGTAGAATGTGAAGATCTCATCCTGAATGGCTACTGTTTGAGTAGAGAGAGCATCTCTAAGTGGTTCCAGATCAACAGTCACATTCAGGTTGGACTTCAATTCCTTGATGGAGTTGTCTAGCTTGAGGTTGAAGCCTGCTTTGAGGTTCTCAAATCTGAAGGAAATGTCATTATCAAAATTCCTTACTTGCTCTTTGATACTGTCTCCCATTATGTTGAGATCAACATTTATTCTATCTTTAAGGGAGTCCAGTTCAGTAAGAATTTTCACCGCAGTCATCTAGAGCGGTTTGGGAAGGAGCGGCTGAGGTTGAAGCTTCTTTGCGGTTGGGTTTCTTGGAGGGTCTTCATGAAAGCTATCAGTGCAGAGTTGGTGGAGGTGACAAACTCACTGGAAAGATTTGTGAGCATTTCATGAAGTTGGGTTTTTGAAACAGCATCACCCATGGCACTAAGCACTCCTCGGGCAAGATCTTCTTTAAAGCCCTGAAAACACTCTGTAGCTGCGGTTTTAACAGCTTCAGCGGTTTGGATAGAGGAACTTCTCTCCCCCTTAATGGTATCAATCAAAAAGGCTTTAAGATTTGCCAATTCTAGGGCTTGAGCATCCACCTTGGCTAGAAGGGTTTGGTTGGAAGCGGTTAGGGAATTATTGGAGGCCTCAAGAGCGGCATTTGAAGCGGTTAGCTTAATCATGTGGCCTTGGTTTAAGAGAAGTTGGCCTTGGATAAGATTAAGGGTTGAAAGAATTTGGGAGTAATCTGAGGGTGCGGTTGGAGTTGAAGGAATTTGGGTAATTGAGGGAGGCGGTTGAGAATGTGTTGGATGTGCGGTTTGGGAAATGGGTTGAAGGAGGGTTTGAAAAAGGCGGCTGGCAGGGACTGGGAGTATAAAGGTGAAATTGTTGAGGGAGGAATTTGTGTTTGGGGTAATGGAATAGAAGCGGTTGGGATAGGTAAGGAGGGAATTGGTGCGGTTGAGATAGGTGCGGTTGAGGGTGGAATGTTGGTGGTTGGAATTTCAGAATTTATGGGGTTGGAATTTGATGAAGAACTGGTATGAGAGGTATGAACAGAAACAGGGAGGGGTTCTTTGCGGGCGAGGGTGCGGTTTCGGGAATGGGTGAGGTTTGATGAGGCGGAGTAGGAAGGCGGTCGGGAGTAGGGGATTTTGAGGTGGTGAATTTGCGGGAGGAGGAGTATTGATGCGGTTTGGGGATGGTGTTTTCTCGCGGTTAAGGTTTGAAATGGAGATGGCATTGGGGGTATGATGAGAATAAGGATTTGATTGAACGCGGTTTGAAGGTTGAGGGAATTTGAGTGGATGGAATGTTGAGGTGAGGGAGTTGGTGATTCTGATTGATAGGAAGAAGAATGAGATTGAGAAGGGGATTTGGATGGTGTATGGGAAGTGGACTGGGAAGAAGATTTAGAAGGGGATGGAGAAGGGGAAGGTTGATTTCTAACTCTTTTAAGAAACCGCTTGGGGCCTTTGGTTGGAGTATTCTTTTTGGCAATCTGTTTAACCCTTTTTGGTTTCTCCCCCTGAGCGGTTGCAGCTCTTTGCGGTTGAGGAGGAGAGAGCGGTTTAGGTGATAGGGTTTTGGCTGGTGAGGAATGATGTGAGCGGTTTGGAGAGTGAGGTGGTGTTGGAATAAGAGTTTGGGTTTGGGGCGGTTTTGAAGGAGGCGGTTGGGGAATTGGATCCTTGGACTTTCCTTTGTTAGCTTCCCTCTCAGCCCTTTCTCTTTCCAGTCTCTCAAACTCAGCTTTGTAGAAGATTGTCAGCTCCTCATCAGTCATTTGGGCCAGATCAATCTGAGTTTGTTTGGCCTTCTTAGCCCTGGCCACCAGTGGAGGAATGGAGTTATCCTCTTCCTCTTCTTCATCCTCATCAACGAGGGTCATCTTTTCTTTCATTTTCTCTTTCCTTTGCTTTTACGGCTTGGGCACATGCAGTTGATCCAAGCATTTAGTGGGCGCGGTTGAGGCGATTTAGGGAGCGGTTTGGAAGGACTTTTTCTTTTCCTTGAAGCTTTCTTCATAGCCTTTCCAAGTGCGGTTGAAAGCTTGAGTGCACAGGATTCATATCTACAAACATCTCCTTATTTTGATAAGTATCAGCATCATAAATGGCTTTATAATCAACATTGCCAAAGGATCTTCTGAAGGAGTGCATAGCTTTTAGGCCAAAGGATTCTTCATCACCCCAATCAACACAGTATTCAGGGTTGGCAATCCTAAGCTCCTCCAAATGCTGAAAGTTTGCAAATATTGCGGTTAGCATTCTTCCAAAAGGTCTCCATCTGATCTTCTCATTCTTGACCTTTTGTTGATACGAATCAATCTTCTTTGGCTAATTCTCTCATCAGAATTTTGGGCCAATGGAGCTTCATCTCGTTGTAGGCACAACAAGTATTGCCATTGAGAAGAGGTGAAGTTGTTGTGGTTTCTGTTTTGCCACACACGAGACTTCCCTACGAGATAGCACATATGGCTCATGATTTCACCAAAATCTTTCCTTGGCGTAGTTTTGTAAAGTCTAGAAAGAGAGGGCAGCCTTCCTGTTAGAGTTGAGCAGGTAGCATCTTGAACCTCTTGAGAAACTTCAACGGGGGCACCAGATACATGAAAACCGAAGGTGTTTCGATGTCCAAATAGTCTATGGAGACTACGAGTCCTTCAACAATTCCCACCAAACTTGGAATCGTGGATCCATCGGTAAGCTCGGTCTCTCCCTTCTCGGCGGTTTCATAGAACTGGTCAATGAAGACAGAATGGTATATCTACGCTTCTTGTTGAATAGGGAAGGATTCCGAGAAACTTGCATCTTTCTCATCATCTCCCTTCCCAGCAGCATCAGACCGCATCTCAGGTTCATTTATTTCCCAACCTGGTAGGAAATACTTGATGTTCTACAAAGAAAACATACAAGTTAGAATTTTTTAAGAAAAATCACAGTTCCCATGCGGTTGGTGCACACATGCGGTTGGCAATAGTGCGGTTTTTGGAAATGTAAATTTCCAACCACAAGAAACTGTGAACACAGATAGGAAATAAAATAAGAAAAATACAAAAGTATATACTTAGTACGTGGCATTGTAATCCAAAATTATCCCACACTGCAAGCAGTGCTTAGAGAGGAATTTTATGGTGTCCAGCCTATATACTTAGTAAAACTTAAGTAAATTTCTAGCATGCGGTTTTGAAAATGTATATGCGGTTTTCAGCATGCGGTTTTGAGACAAAATAATATGCGGTTTTGAAACATGAATTTAGCAACAATAAGTGCGGTTTCAAAACATATGTCATGCGGTTTTAAGTCATGCGGTTCAAACATGCAAAACAACAATTAAAATTTTCAGAAATTTCTAAGTTATGGAAAACAAGATTTGAAACTTAGGTCAACCCAAAACATAAGAAAAAACTGAAAATGAAGATGAACAGTTACATGAGTGCATGAAGAACACGAAGAACACCAAGAATAAGGATTTGAAAAAAGTTAACCAAAATGAACAAATAATATGTCAAAATGATCATATTGAGCAGTAGATCAACAATATAACAATAAAAATCACTACTTCACTCAAAATCACCCAGAAAATGCAAAAATCATAAAGTGGGTTTCGAAACTTAGAAAGTTTAAAATTCAAAATCAGAGTTCAAGATGTTGATAGATCGTAAAACAAAGTTTAGAAACTTAATCTATGCATGAATCCGAACAAAACCTAACAAATATCAAGCAAAATGATCAAGATTTGAAGCAAATATGAACAAAAGTTAGTTATGGGTGTTCGAAGCTTTTCAAGTTCATCAATGGCAGAAACAGTTCTATAGCATGTATGATTTACAGAAAAAAAGAGTCTAAAGTTCAGAAACCATACCATATCTTCAATGGGTTTGGGTGCCATTGATGAAGAAAGACTTAGAATTTTATGAAGATATGAAGGTTAGAGAGAGAGAGAAGATAAGTTGGTAGAAAGACTGACAGAGGTACGGCAGAGAGAGAGAGAAGACAGTAAAAGTTTTAAAAGGTGACTTATGTCTTCTATATATAGGAAAAAGTTAGGGTTTGGCAGTTGAAAGGACAAACTGGTTCACCAACTCAGTGAATCATTGCAAAGCATGCACCCTTTCAGCTTCAACACGTCAAACAATGACGGCTGACATGAAGGCCATTTAATGCTAATGTTCCCTTTGCATTGAATGCTCTTAAAATTTAAATTTTTGTGGGAAAACATTTGCAAATAAACCCTTTAAAGAAAAAATAAGGACTGAAAAATAAATAAAAGGAATTTGAACAGTTTTTTTTTTTTTTTTTTTTTTTTTTTTTTTTTTTTTTTTTTAAATAACTATAAGTAAAAGTAAAGATAGAAAATACTCCAAGTTGAACTGCGGTTAAGATCAAGCGGTTGAACTGCAGCATGCGGTTTTAAGTGAAGCGGTTGGCTGCAGTGCGGTTGAAAATCCTTGCGGTTTGGTACACGCGGTTCAAATAGTGGAATTGAAACTATACTCAACAACCAAGTTAGTTAATAAAGAGAATGGAATTTATTTAAGTTCAAGCATACCCATTTCTCCTCTAAGGAATGAAAACCTCTTGGAGTCAAGAGCCTTTGTGAGGATATCAGCAATCGGTTGTCTGTCCCCACGTACTCTAAATGGATATTCCTCTTCTCCACATGGTCTTTGAGGAAATGATACTTGATATCAATATGCTTGGTCTTGGAATGCATGACAGGGTTGTTGGAGACTGAAATTGTTGAAGTGTTGTCACACATGATGGGGCAATTCCCTTCATGGATTCCATAGTCTACCAGCTGTTTGCTTCATCCAAAGGATTTTGACAGAACAACTACCGGCGGCAATATACTCGGCCTACGTGGTTGACACCGAAACTGAAGCTTGCTTTTCTTGGCGGCCCAAGCAACTAGTCTATTCCCGAGGAAATGACAAGTACCACTAGTGCTTTTCTGTCAATAGTACAAGTGCATAATGCATCTGAATAACCTACAAGATCGAAGTTCGAATCTTTGGAATACCAAAGTCCAAGGTTAGTGGTTCCGGATAAATAACGAATTATACGCTTGGCGCAATAAGATGTGCTTCTCTAGGATGCAGCTGATAGCGAGCACATACACGAGACACTAAACATGATATCGGCCTACTAGCAGTTAAGTAAAGTAATGAGCCGATCATACCTCGATATAAAGTTTGATCAACTTTCTTACCTTTGAGATCCTTATCTAGCTTATTGCCGGTGGCCATAGGAGTATCATATGCTTTAGCATTTTCTAATCCAAACTTCTTTATTAACTCCTTGGTGTATTTGGCTTGGCTAAGGAAAATACCTTCTTCGCATTGCTTGATTTGAAGCCCGAGGAAGAATGTTAATTCTCCCATCATGCTCATCTCAAACTTGCTTTTCATTAGCTTCTCGAAACGCTTACAAAGTAACTCATTAGTAGAACCAAAAATAATATCATCGACATAAATTTGAACAAGTAAAGTATGCTCATTATATTTGGCAATAAAAAGAGTTGTATCAATTTTACCGCGTTTAAATCCTTTTTCTAGTAAAAATTTAGAAAGAGTCTCATACCATGCCCTTGGAGCTTGCTTAAGTCCATACAAAGCTTTTTGGAGTTTGTAGACATGATTGGGAAATTTGGAGTCTTCAAATCCAGGTGGTTGGGCAACATACACGGTCTCTTGCAGTTCGCCGTTGAGGAACGCACTTTTAACATCCATTTGATATAACTTGAAATGCTTGAAAGAGGCGTAGGCTAAGAAGATTCTGATAGCTTCCAATCTTGCAACTGGAGCAAAGGTTTCATCATAATCAATTCCTTCTTCTTGCCTATATCCTTGTGCAACCAACCTTGCTTTATTCCTAGTGATGCTTCCATTCTCATCCATCTTGTTCCTAAATACCCACTTAGTTCCTATCACTCCTTGATCCTGAGGTCTAGGCACCAAAGTCCAGACCTTGCATCTTTCAAAGCTGGTTGAGTTCTTCTTGCATAGCAACAACCCAACCGGAATCTTGGAGTGCTTCATCAATCTTCTTGGGTTCAACTTGAGATAAAAAGAGAAGTATGCTCGTCATAATTTGATCTCCTTGTTTGAACACCGGAAAACATCACCAATCACATTAGTGAGGGGGTGGCTAGCGACTTCACGAACCTCAGGGGTAAGTCTGGTTGGATTCGAGGTTTCTTTGAAGATCTTCAATTGGAACATCGTTAGATCCTTCAGCGAAGTCATGAAAGGTAAGTTGACGAAGAGGTTCTATAAGCTGGATAGGGGAATTCTCGACTTCTTCTTCCCTTGCAGTTGCATCTGGAGAGGGTTCTTCAGGTGCGGTTTCAAAATTGCGGTTATGGGGAATTTCAGTTGAGGGTGCTGGATTTTGCGGTTGAGGTTCAGGTGCGGTTTGAGGTTCACCTGGTTCATTATGCTCAACAAAATCATCAGCAACATTTGGAGCCAAATGTGGCTCAAGGAGAGAATGCTCATCAAAAGTAACATGGACAGATTCTACTATTTTTAAACTAGTTTTATTGAAAATACGAAAAGCTTTAGAATGTTTAGCATACCCAACAAAAATACCTTCGTCGGCTTTGGCTCCGAATTTACCTCTATTTTCTCTTCCGTTGTAGAGGACAAAGCATTTGCAGCCAAAGATCTTGAAGAATGCAATGTTGGGGGTTCTTCCTCGCCAAAGCTCATAGGGAGTCTTATTATAGGTTTTGTTGATGAGGGAGCGGTTCTGAGTGAAGCATGCGGTATTGATTGCTTCAGCCCAAAAATACTGAGGTAGCTTCGCTTCAGATATCATTGTCTTTCCAGCCTCAATCAACGTCCTATTCTTCCTTTCCACAACCCCATTTTGTTGTGGAACACCAGCTGTGGAAAAATTGTGATCAATCCCATGGTCATCACAATACTGAGCAACACCGGTTGTTCTTAAATTCTGTTCCATTATCTCGATCGAACACTAACGATGTCATCTTCTTTTTGAGTTTGGAGCCGTCTAAAGAGTGCGGTGAGAATCTCATAACAATCATCTTCGGAAATCATCATCTCAACTCCACGTATATCTTGAGTAATCATCCACCACCACTAAAGTATATCTATTTCCTCCAATGTTTGGCGGTGGTTACGGGTCCAAACAAATCTATGTGAAGCGGTTGTAAGCATCTTGAAGTTGAAGGAGCGGTCTTCTTTGGTGAAAGACGACGCGGGATCGCTTACCAAGTTGACATGCACCGCATTTCTCTGGATGATGGTCGGCCACTTTGGGTAAAACCACGAACGAGGTTTTCCCTACCAATCTTTGCAAGATACTTGAAGTTCAAGTGGCTCAACCTCTTGTGCCATAGCCAACTATTTTCGCTCACATTCTTAGCTACAAAACGAGAGATTAGTAATACTACATGCGTAATTTAGATCAATAATGTAAGTATTACTCTTACGAATCCTGTGAGTAGGGTGACGCCGGAAATGCTATCTTTGATAAAGCAATTTGATGACGTGAAGTTGCAAAGCATTCCTTTGTCGCAAAATTGAGAAATTGAAAGGAGGTTGTGCTTGAGTCCATCGACAAGAGAAACCTTCTCAATAGTTAGATTTCCTCTCCTTATAACACCATATCCAATGGTCTTGCCTTTGTTGTTATCACCAAAGGTTACTGAGATGGACCACTTGCTTCAACGACATCTTCAAGTAATGATCTATCTCCAGTCATATGTCTTGGCTTGACCACTGTCAAGATACCATTCATTATCCTTGGAGTGACCAGCCATGAAGCAGAGGACCTGAAATGTAAACATTAAGAACGAGGTCCCCCTTTATTCCTTGGGTCCTGAAGTTAGCAACCCTTTACGACCCACACTGTTTGTGACGAAGGAGGTTTGCTCTTCCTGGCATTGGATGTGAACCGCAAAAGGCATTCTGCAGCCTTGTGACCTAAACCATCACACACGTAACATTTGTAATAGCTACAAGCTTCATGAGGTTTTACTAACTCCTTACTCTTCTTAGGAGTTGCTTGCGGTTTTGGACAAGGAAGCGGTTTGGGAGGAGCGGTTCCGGCTAACATTCCAGTGATATGAAGGGAACAGGCTTTGGTTTGACCACGTATTTTACGGGGACGCTATTCCTGCTTTTGAAGGCGGGAGGAGCGGTCGAAGAAGAAGCGCGGTCGACTCGGAGTTAGCAGAACCGCCTTTTCCACCGGGCGGTTGGAGCGGGAATTCTACCAATTCCATAAGCCATTTCCTCTTCGAGATGCTTCCACAGAATTCTTAGGTTTTAACACGTAATTCTTCCCATATTGCTTTCCTTTAGGGTAGACATAATTTACTTGTCTTCCTTTACCCTTTCCTTTAGCATGCTTCCCTCGGGGAATTTCTTTAGTTAGTTCCAAAATTTCCTCATCCTTTGCACTCGAGGATGCACACTTCTCCTCTTCCTCAGATCCAAACCCTAGACCATCCTTAGTTCCTGGAGGAACTTGGAAGTCCAAGATTTTATCCTTGGTGGATTGAGACTTGAGCCACGAATCAATAATCTTTTGACGATCGTCGATTTGGGTTACCAAGTCATCATTCCCGAGTTGAAGTGCGGCAACCTTAGTTTCAAGGATGCGGTTTTGATCAGCAAGAGGAGTCATCTGTTTGATTTGGTCCTTAAGATTAGAGATTTCGAGACCTCATCACAGTTTTCTCCGTCTTGTACAGCATTAAGTTCATCATGAGCTAAGCTTAAGGCTTTCTTAAGATTTGAGAACCGATGGATCACCATTTCGGCTTCCTTGAACATCTTTTCATGTTCCATGGGAGAAACCTCTTCCACCACCTTTTTCAAAATTTTCTTTGGAATAGCTTTTGAAGGTGGAGCGGTTTTAGATGAGAAAATGGGACGTGAATACGAACAATTTCCTATCTTAACGCTAGGAGTAAGTTTAATATCATCATCCAATTTATAATTTGGAAGTTTTGCAAAAACCTCCTTTTCCTCCATATCATGCAACTCAAATGATTCGAATCGAGTCATCGAAGCGTCTGCAACTAAGCGAGAGGTTAACCTCTTCGGTTTCACCGTCACTTCCATCCTCGGAATCTGTTTCAATCCAAGTCGCTAATTCCTTGGAATTCTCTTCCTCCTCAAAGCAACCATTCCCTTTCGATGAGAAAATTTCGAAGGAAAAGTTTTCTTTTCATATATTCATATTTAGGCTGTGGACACTTTCGGATGCAAAGTGGCCGGGTTTCCTACGGTTGTAGCATACCAAGTCACTCTTCTTCTTTGTATCTGTAGCCCTAGAAAATGTTGCGGGAGGTTTGCCTTTTGAAAATGATTTTGTGAAAGGTTTTGAGGATTTTCTAAATTTTTTGAAATCTTTTCACAAACATGGCAAAATCATCATCATCCATCTCGATGAGTGATGAGGTTGATATGGAAGGATCGGTGGTTTGATTGGATGTGGATGGTTTCTCTTCATGTTCCACTACACATAGAAAGCGATTTGGTTTTTCCTTCTATCTCTTCAATATGATTTAGTTTAAGTTCATAGACTCTAAGATTGGCATACAAGTTACTTAATGACCAAGTACCCAATACTTTGGAGTCTTCTAGAGAGGTAGCCTTATTTACCCATCTAGAACCTAAAGCAGATAGGAAAGTCATATTGATTTCCTTATCGGTTAAAGTTTTACCAAGAGATCTACAAGCATTAACTACCTCAACATATCGATCGTAGGTTTGACGCAAGGTTTCGTTGGATTTTCTGTTGAAGTTGTTGTAGGATCTTTCAACAAGTGTATAATTTGTTTTCCTTGCACTCTTCGTCACCTTCGAGGTAGCTCTCTATGGCATCCCACATCTGCTTTGCGGTTTTGAGGTACATCACTTTACGAAGAGTTGATACGGGAGGGTTCCGTAAATGATGAACCTCGCCTTGCTGTCCAAGGCAACTAATCTTTTCTCTTCATCCGACCACTCATCTTTTGGCTTTTTGACCTCTGGAGTTTCAGCATTGGTGGTTGCATCAGTGTTAGCCTTCATTGGAATTAGAGGGCCATTGATCACGCACTCCACCAAGATTTCATCTATGGTTTCCAAATGAATAAGCATTCGGCACTTCCGGATGTCAAAGTGGTCTTCGTCCAACATTGGAATGTGTGAATAGTTAACGGTAGTCATTGTCTTTGAGGTTGCCATATCGAATCGGCACACAAGCCGTTAAGCTTGAAAAACGATGGTTTTAAAATGTGTTGGCTCGATACCACTTGTTGGTCCCAAAGGTGGCAACAAGGGTGAAAATACGGCTAGAGGGGGTGAATAGGCTGTTTAAAATTTTTCGCCCTCTTTTAAGGCTGAACCTCTTGCTTACAAAATCCTCTTGCGGTTGATAATAGGCTGCAAGTGATAGTGTAAAATGCACGGCGGAATAATAGAGTGTAAAGCGGTTTAGAGAGGCGGTTTGTAAAATGCGGTTTTGATGGTGCGGTTTTGGGAAGAGCGGTTTACAAACACGTGTGGTTTTGACTTTGTTAACTCCAAACACTATTTCACAATAATGGATAGCTAAATAAAGATCAAACGAGAGACAAAGATATATAATTAGCAAGCACAAGTAAATATAAATGCGTAAAGTAAGAACACGCTATTTGGAGTGGTTCAATCGATAAACGATCTACGTCCACTACCAAGATGGTTAGTCTTGGATTTCTAAGAGAGATTTTATATTAAGTATTGTGAGATTACAAAGTACAATAAAATCTTTTCTATGAAGAACAAATCCAAAACTATAACCGGTGTATCTCAAGTGTTTAATCTATGTGATTAGAACAAGTGAGGTGAGTGTGTGAGAACAAGATCAAGGCTCTTTAGATCTCGTGAGATGTAGAGCACAATGATTCTTGATTGTGTTAAGGCTTGATTTACGGGCCGGGAATATTTCTTGAAGTATGAAGATGAAGATTCAAAGGAATAAGAATTTACGGGCGAGCTTCAACTTCGATGATCACAAAGAATTTCTCAATATTTTCAAGCAATCTTCAAATGGTGAAGATTGGGGGTATTTATACCCAAGCATCAAGAAACTAGCCGTTGGATACAGTTTGTTGAAGGACAAGACTTGATGCAATCCTATTGGTCCACAGAACCACTTTTGTCCTTTGGTGCAGTGCTGCAGTAAAGCCGATCGGGCTCCACAAGCAATGAGGTTAGGACACTGTCACCTTTACAAGATCCTTGCGGATCTTTTCGACATTGAATCACGTGACAAGATATGATGGTTGACTTTTGATATTGCTGACGTGGATTCCAACGGATAAAAAGTTGTTCACTTCAAGTAGCCAATCATTGGATGCGGTTGGTGAGACGCGGTTAGGAAAGTGCGGTTTTGCTACACCAGGAGGTTGCAAGGATGCGGTTGCACATGAACTGCACAGGTGCGGTTCAAGGGTGGTTGCATGCGGTTGGTTCAAGAAGCAAGTTCAAGACTTGAACTGCACTTGCGGTTTGCATGTGCGGTTCATGGTGCGGTTTTGAATACTTCAGGAACTACAACCTTGCTTCCAATGAAACTTGTGCCAGTCTTCAAGCCTAAGATTAACCTATTCTATAAAATGGACTTAGCTAAAAAATTGAAGTCTAAGCTTCATTACATAGGGTCCTAAAGTCCTTAAAATAGACAGGAGGTTATGGTATCAATCAAATCAAATACAAAATAGGAGGGTTAAAACATGTATACCCAACATCCTATGAATTAGGTAGCTCAGATCATTAATCTTCACAACCATTTTCAACATCACAAATCATTTTCTCATTTTGATTTTCTGAAGAACTTCGTACGAAAAATGCTTGTGAATTGTGATCAATAAGATGACGATAGCCGTCGTCGTTCCAGCAAAACAATTGATTTAGTCACTTCTATGTATGCAATTCAAGAAGAGGAGGAATAGTACCAATGGGGTGGTTCATTGGACGATCGTAAATTTATACGTCGTCATAAAGAGAGTGCAGATGCACTTTTACATGAGCAATACTTTGTAAATATGTACGGATACGCCAGATACATTTCGACGTTGTTTCAGAATGCATAAACATGTATTTGAAAAGATAATGTGTGACGTTTTCAACCACAATGATATTTAAAAACTGTGTTGCCGTCTGTCGACTCTGATTTTCCACGAAGCATAAGGTGGCATGTGCCCTTAGACAACTTTCATATGACACTATTGCAGAATTATTTGATGATACGTGGAGGATAGCTGAATCAACGGGTGTAAAGATCCTAAAGATGTTTACTTGATCAATTTTTAACATTTATGGAGAAGAAAAATACTATATCCGTATAGTTTTGACCACTTGAATGAGCAAGATCTGCCTATCTTAAAGCAGCGTCATAAGCCATGCACTCTTTACTAATTTTTTCCCAGCAATTTTCACAACATTTTTATCACGAAAAACTACTCTTGTCGGGCGATTTGCATCAAAGTGGGCATGAGTTTGTGACCAAATCGTCGATTCTCTTTGATTGGTACCGATTACAGGATCACCGACAAATATTAAATGAGCTCGACAAAGAACCTCGTCTTCACTTGTTTTTCAACCCTCGGCTCTTGATTTTGGTGCTATTGGTTGAGAAGATGAAGAAGAAGGAAAAAAAGACTTTTTTTTTTTTTGACAAATTTGGTGTAGATGGTATAATGTATATATACAAAATAAAAACTTATAAGTGAAAAATAGATAGGTGACGCAAGTCATCAAGTTGTTGTTTTTTTCAAAAAAAATAATAATAATTTGGAAGTCACGGATTGTGTAAAAGTTAAAAAGAAAAAGAAAAAAATGAAAGTCACGGATCCTCCCATCTTTTGCAAAAAGTAAAAAAAAAAAAAACAAAGAAAGAAAGAAAGTCACAATGAGTGTAATTTGCAAAAAACAAAAAAAAAAAAAAAAAAAAAAAAACAAAAAGGGTCAAGAGAGGCCGAAAATGTGAGGAGAAGGGGGGGGGGGGGAGACCGAGGATGTCGAGAGGAGACTTTCTCAAATTTAATCTCCATTATTGTGTTCACAAATCATAAACTGCGTGAGTAAGCAAATTTTGTGAGTGCGTGTGTTTTATTTGCTTTACTTTGGATTCAAAACTAATGTCATGTTCTTAACAAACTTTATCCCTATATTTTTCTTTACTAGCTTTTTTCAATAGTTTATTTTTACTTGCAAAAGTTAACGTTTAGAAAATGGATAAAAAAATAAACATTTTCAAAAATATTTTCTAAATGAAATTTGGATATTCAAAAGAATTAGATATTCATTTAGGTACGTAAGAATAATTTGTTTCACTTACACAAGAGACATATTAAAAAAAAACTTTTTGAAAATTGAGTGTGGGCGGTGGCCCACCCTCGTATTAAGGTGGCACCGCCCCTGAGTTGACTTGCCAATGTTTTTAAGAATGTGTTTCTCTTGTTTGTATATTGCTTGTACCATAATGAAATTGCAAAGTCTATTTCCTTGTTTAGAAATGTGTCACTTATTTTGGAAGCGCATAAACGTTTCATCACTCTATAAACGTCTCTGCTGCTTTTGGTTGTAGATCAATGAGAGATAAAATCTATACTTATAGTATATTAAAGTTGGCCAAACTTACAAGGCATGACACATAAGCCAAAACAAGGTTTATTTTGAATCTAAGGCTTTCACATCATCTTGATCATTCATTGCCTGTGACATTTCGGCTTCCGCTACTTAGTTGATAGTAAAAGGAGATATATTTAGGTATGTGACAAAGTACTCTATACAAGATATGAGAGGTATAAGAAAAAAATATTAAGAGAATAATATTCTTGAAGAATATGTTAATACCTAATAAACATATACTCTTATATATATAATAGAAGTATATACTAGGTAGGTCGTGCATTTAAAATGCCAATAAATTGATACATTTTCCAACTTTTCGACTCCTTATGAATTGGTCAACCTAATCCGACTTTTCATATACAAAAATTCATTATTTATGATGGAATACATATAGTTTTGCTTAAAATGCCAATAAATTGATACATTTTCCAACTTTTCGACTCCTTATGAATTGATCATCCTAATTCGACTTTTCATATACAAAGATTCATTATTTATGATGGAACACATATAGTTTTGCTTGGAAATATGATAATAGTTAAAAAACTTTACTAATAGGTGTGAAACGGAATAGTTTAGTAATCTAATAGGCAAAAAGATGTTTAATTTTTTAATGACGAATTTGATTAAATTTCTTTTGGCTCTTCTCTTTTGTTGTTCGTCATACTTCCATTCCTCCTCCCCCACATCCTTTGTGATTTCTTTTTTCTATTTTCTTCATCATTTGCCGCCATTGTCGTGGATTATATCAACTTTCATGGAAAATTTATGCTGACATGCCAAGGCTTTAGTAAGTCCCAGTTTTATGTTGTATTTGTTATAATTTTTGGTGTTGATACTATGATTAATTTGGATTAAAAATATATTATTGATTTTGTATTCAAGTTGTTTTTTAATAGTATAAAAGTTTTGATTTCTCCCTTGATTTTATTTCATTCTTAACTTTATTTCTCTATTTTCATATTAATATTTATTATGTTATTTAAATTTAATTATATTTCACTTTCACATATATTTTTATTTTTATAATTAATTTTTATTTACCTTTTTATTTGACTTTAATATTTTTTTTGGTTTGCTAATTTACATATTGATTTAAATGAGAATTTTATTTTGACTTGATTTTACATTATTTTTTTCTTTTAATTATATTTTGACTTTTTGTATTTCTATTCAAGTTTTGCTTTACCTTTTGTTTTGGATTTAATTTTCATTTTCAAACTATTTTAATATTTGCTTTGATTTTTTTTTTATTTTGTATACTTTGATTAAAATATTTGATAAAGAAAACATAGTTTAATGAAATTACAATATCTTATGTTATGATACTACTTACTATTATATATATATATATATATATATATATATATATATATATATATATATATATATATATATATAAATATATATATATATATATTGCTTTATAAATTTATGCTCTTGAATTTGATTTTCGTTACAATTTTTATTTTTGTTTACAACATGAAATAAGAATTTCATTTTGATTTTTTAGTTAATTTGTTACTTTTAAACTTATATTGTTGTTTGGTTTTTTGATTTTCTTTTGATTTTATTTTGGGGCTAATTTACCAATTGATTTATATTTTTTCCCCCTTTAAAAAATGTTTCCTTTTGACTTTTCGTAATTTGAATTAGATTTTGCCTTTTTTTTTTTAATTTTATTTCGTAATTAGATGTATTTTTAGAATTTTTTTTTTTTTTTTGTAATTTTTCATTTCAATTTTTTGTTTGTTATTTTGAATATTTTGATTACAATTTGTGAAGAACTATAGTATATGAAATTAAGATTTTATGCTTTGATTTTTCGTATATATTTTTTCATATAAATTTTCTTATAAAACTTGTGTTCTTAGGTTATACTTTTTGATATAATTTGTTTTTCAAATTTGATTAAATGAGAATTTAGTTTTGAATTATAAATTTATTTTGTATTAATTTTTAATGAAAATTTTATTTTATTTTAGTTATTATTCTCTTCATTTGAATACATATTTTTTCTGTTTTTATTTGATATTGTATTTGTTTAATTTTTGTTTTAATGTTATCATAGTACTCTTAGTTTGGTGCTTTATGAACTTTATTTTTGACTTATTTTTTATTTTTTGCAAAGTAAATTTAATTATTTATTTATGTATGTATTTATCGCTTTAATTGTTTATTATTGATTTTAATTTTAGTTTTAATTTTATTTATAATTTTTTTGGTTTATTTATTTCTATTGATTTATGATTATTGTAGATTCAATTATTTATTGATTTAAAATTTGCCTGAATTATTTATAGTAAAAACTTTGACTAATTGCATATGAATGAGAAATTTATTTTTAATTAATTATTTTTATTTTGTATTTTATTTATCTTTTAATTTTCTTTAATTTTATTTTAATTTTTAATTATTCTTTTAGATTTGAATTTGAAATTACATATTTGCAATTTGTTATATGTGTAATATTTTTAAGCAAATGTCCCATAAATTGTTGTGATTTGTTTTTTTATTTTTTCATTTTTCATTGAGTGAAAAAATCAAACATCATACAAAGTTATTGAAATTAAACATGCCATAAATAATTCACCCTTCGATACTTATTTGAACTAATATTGTTTATCAATGAAGAGGAAGAATGCGAATTATTAATTGAATGTCAAAAGTTTTGAGATGTGAAAGCATGTCAAGTCAAAGAAAGTGCATGATCAAAAGACATTTAGAAATGATACATACGAATGTGTGAATGAACTAGAATATTAAAGAATGTAATTTTTTTGTTAAAAAAACATCTTTAGGAAATTAATTAATAAATATTATTATAATTTCATAAGGTTCATTTTATTGAACGGTGTTCTTATAATAATAATAATAATAATAATAATAATAATAATAATAATAATAATAATAATAATAATAATAATAATAATAATAATAATAATAATAATAATAATAATAATAATAATAATAATAATAATAATAATAGTAATAGTAATAGTAATAATAATAATAATAATAATAATAATAATAATAATAATAATAATAATAATAATAATAATAATAATAATAATAATAATAATAATTAATAATTAATAATATAGTTCATTTACATAAAATTACTATTATTTTACTATTTCATATGTACATTTTCATTATGTAATATTCAAAAGAATATCCATTTTATATATAAATTATAATTATTATTAACCCTTCAATTAAAAAAAAAATACTTTCTCTGTCCCGAAAAGATTGTCTCAATTGCTATCAACAAAAGTTTGTTATATTACTAGGGAAACTAAGGAAGCATAAATAATTAATTTTAGTAGTATTTTTTGTTGTGAAATTGGTGCTCCCCCGTTGCAATCAAAACAAAGAAATCAACACACCCACACGTACAAGAAAGAAACAATCACACACAAGAACACAAGAGTTGTTTAACCGGTTCATTCACCAACTCGTGAACTACGTCCGGGGGCAATTGCCAAGCCAATATTTATTCTAATATGTTGCTACAATCAACTACAATATGTTCTAGGCCGAAATTATGCTTATATAGTTATACAAGGAAGCCCTAACTCAGTTTAAGAAGAGATCTAATCAAAATAGGAAACAAAATAAAAATCTGCTGCAGATCCGGACCGAGCGCGGCCGCCCTCAAGGCCAGCGCGGCCGCCCTCAACGGCAGAAGATTTTGGCACCCACGAAAGAACTCCAGCGCGGTCGCTCTCCACCTGAGCGCGGCCGCTCTCCTCGACAGAAGTTCCACCGACGATTTTCCTTCTTGATCTCACCACCTCCTCCGACTTAGGCTCCTCCTCTTCCTTGTAGTTTAGGACTCCAATCCCAACAATCTCCCACCGGAGACTAAACTAACAAACATAAGAACACTATCAACTTCCACCACGGAGTAAAGACCTTCGAACACATTTCCCCCATCCATATTGGCTTGACACTACCGCACCTCTCCTCAAGTACTAAGGCGAGTTGAAACCAAGCGACGTTTCAACCTCTCCGTGTTAGATGATTCTTGCCTCCCCAAATCAGCTTCTACCTTGATTTCTCCCCGCAAGTCTAACTTCGCCTTCTCCCTCCAGACCCACCTTCCTCGCAATGCCTCCCCTTGAAACTTGGACACACCTTGTTTCTTGCATCGACTGTTCTTAATCTGAAACCGCTCTCTGTTAGGGCCCTTGGACATCCACACCACGTTGATCAACTTTGTGTCCCCCCCAACATACCGTTTCTTGATGTCTCCCCTTTTCACACCAACAGGCCGGTTCTTAAGCCTCTTGCTCCCATCGGAACGAAAAACGACATTATAGGTAGAGTACAACGTCTTCCCCTTAACCCCATGAGCCAACACCTTAGCCCCTTTTGTGACTTCCCAAGACCCACCAATGAAAGAAACACTATACCCTTCACTGTCAAGTTGTCCCACAGAAATCACCCTTCTCCTCAAATCCGGAACATGCATCACGTTGTGTAGTTGTAAAACAGCCCCATTAGGTGTCTTCATCATCACATCCCCCTTACCTTTGATCTTCAATGGTTGACCATCACCAAGATAGAGAACCCCAAAATCTCCAGTTTTGTATCGCTTCATTGATTCTGCATCCCCACTAGCATGACAAGAAGCTCCAGAATCTAACACCCAATCTTCACCAGACTGATCCTCTCCTAGGATTAATACATCTCCACCATCATCCACCACGTGTGCACCACCATCTTTTCCCTGGACAAATATAACTGATATGCCCCAATTCACCACAATTGTAGCACTTGACCTTTTTCCCCTTTTTCGGTCTTCCCCTATTTCTCTCCACCCTAAGTGCAGCCCCATCTACGGAAGATTCTCCCCTTTTCTCTTTCCTTCGCAACTCCTCTTGAAGGATGAGATCTCTAACCTCCGTATACACCAATGCTGTTTTCGACGTACTAATCGTTGTGACAGTAACCTCCCAACTATCAGGCAATGACTTTAGTATAAAACACGCTAGCACTTCATCGGAGAAAGTAATATCAACACTTTTCAATTGGTCCACCATACCTTTGAAATTGCCGATATGACTTGCCGCTGTCTGCCCCTCTGACATCTTCGCATTCGCAAACCTCTTTATCAAATGCACCTTATTGATATTCGACGGCTTCTCATACATGTCTGACAGCGTTTGTAGCAACTCCACCGTTGTCTTGGCCTCCATAGCGTTCCATGCAACGTCGTCGGTTAGGGCACTCCTTACCGCTCCTAACGCCTTCCGATCCAACGTCTCCCAATCCCCTTGTGACATGTCTTCGGGCTTCGCCTTCAAGGGTCCATGAAGATCCTTACAATAAAGGTAGTCTTCAATCCTTGTCTTCCAAAACGTGAAATTCACACCGTTGAATTTCTCGATTGAGTTCTTCATCTTGACTGCTTCACCAAAATCCTCAAGAACGCGATTCAAAATTAATCAACTAATGAAAAGATTTTGAATTCTCCGAACCAAAGCTCTGATACCAGTTGTTGTGAAATTGGTGCTCCCCCGTTGCAATCAAAACAAAGAAATCAACACACCCACACGTACAAGAAAGAAACAATCACACACAAGAACACAAGAGTTGTTTACCCGGTTCATTCACCAACTCGTGAACTACGTCCGGGGGCAATTGCCAAGCCAATATGTATTCTAATATGTTACTACAATCAACTACAATATGTTCTAGGCCGAAATTATGCTTATATAGTTATACAAGGAAGTCCTAACTCAGTTTAAGAAGAGATCTAATCAAAATAGGAAACAAAATAAAAATCTGCTGCAGATCCGGACCGAGCGCGGCCGCCCTCAAGGCCAGCGCGGCCGCCCTCAACGGCAGAAGATTTTGGCACCCACGAAAGAACTCCAGCGCGGTCGCTCTCCACCTGAGCGCGGCCGCTCTCCTCGACAGAAGTTCCACTGACGATTTTCCTTCTTGATCTCACCACCTCCTTCGACTTAGGCTCCTCCTCTTCCTTGTAGTTTAGGATTCCAATCCCAATATTTTTAAATTTTATTTCATGGGTATTAAATAAATCATGCGTTATCTAAACTCAGTATTGATAAATTTCATACAAGGCCTTCATTAAACCTAAATCTCCCAAAAGTCTCGAAATTACTGAACCCGTGCGCAGCACAGGCTTTTTGCTAGCGGTGATCAATATATGCCAACGAAAAGGTGGCAACCGTCGAATGCTCTTGCAAATACGGCACTATGCAATTATCTGTAAAGGGGTGTCTCAAACCATTGCAAACTTAGTTATTTAGATTATTGTACATTGCTAATCAGTGTTAAATTGTTCTCCCCCCTCCCTATTTATTCAAGCTCCCATTTTTCCATTGAAAAATGAAATTTTATAATACTTCTTTGTTAACTCCGTCCCATTTATTTAAGTTTCCATTTTTCCATTTAACGTGTCTCATTAGAAAGTCTCACTTTCTGGTAAATGAAATTTTATAATATTTTTTTATTAATCAGACTCATTTGCTACACTCACTACAATTATCCACTTGTTGCATCAGTTTGATTGATAGCTTGTAATTTTTTTTTTTTAAATAACTTTACTAATTAAATTTTATGTATACACTCTCTTTCTTGGTTAAGTACCACATTCATGAAACCGATATATTTGTGCAATTCTCCTTCTATCCCTTAACAAAGTTTTCATTTAGCCATTTTGAATATTTCATTGAAAAGTCATGTTTTTTAAAAATAATATTTTGTCCACCTACTTAAACATCCTCTATAAACAAACATTTTTTCAACTACCTTTGTAAAAAAAAAAAGATTAATATTTTTTTTTCAGATTAATTCTTGATCAAGATTAATTTGATTTTTTTTTTGTCTTTTATTTTGAGACTAGGAAATAAAATTATATAAAAGTTAAGGGTGGACGGGTGGGGCTATTTTCGGAAACATTTAACTTTGAAAAGATTTCCCAAGGACCTGCTGTTTAGATATTATTCTATTTTAAGGAGAGGCTTTTTGTAAAGCTCTAATAGAGAGTTCACCCGATTGTAATTTTTCAGACATTTCTAAACTCTCCCTCTCCTCACGTCATTTCCTCTCCCCTTCCCACTTTGATCTATCTCCTCTCTCTCTCTCTCTCTCTCTCTTTAAACACTGAACAGTATAAATCGAGATACAAACATGGGCTTGTCCCGGTAAGGCCCAAGTGGATTGGGCCATAAACATAATCCATCAAGTCTTAGATACGAGGTAAGACATGGGCTTCCTCGTACCAAGCCACCTCGTCATTCCCTAGGTCGGCCAAGGCTCAACAGGCGAAGTGACCAAGGCCCAACTCAAGTGCCGAGTGAGTAGACCTCCCTCCAAGGCCGAGATGGTCTCCCTTGAGGATGAGGAGGGTTCCTCGGCTATGACGTCATCATGAATGGCTTTCCATTTATCCCTCATCCCTTCCCGGCTCCTCGTAAGCTGGCCAGGCTACGTAAAACGAGGAAAGGGCCATCTCGGCTATTGAGCAGAGTTTGTACAGTCCTATTCAAATTAGGAGACTGAACAGTTACAATCCTCCTAGGATTGTAACCACATCACTTATCAAATTCAGGTCCAACAAGGACTCCTCAACAGATATAATTTTCTTGGGATTCATATCTTATCACCTAGCAATCCAATTCAACATGGATTCTACATTGCTAAACCTATAAATACAAGCCATAATTCACATTATTTGGTACGTTATCTTTTGACTCTAAACTCTGTCAAATTAATTTCTCTCTCTAAAAACACAAATACTTACTCTCACGCCGGAGGGCCTTCGCCAGAGAAGCCCCGGCTTAGTTTACGTGTTTTTGTCTCTTTTTCAGGCTATTCAATTTTCGGAGTACAATCGACCGCTGGATTTGGGCTGATTTGATCTTTTTGACAGCATCAATTTGGTTCCATTGTCAGGAAACGATTCAAACACCCATTTAATAGCTTGAAACAGCCGTTTACCTGAACCTTTTTTCCGTTCGGAAAAAGCCAATTTTGGCCGGAAATTGCAAAGTTTCACCTGGAAACTACTTGCGCTTGGAAATTTGAAAAAGTTGATTCGACCAAAAAAATTCTGTTATTACGTCTTTTGGCTGGAAAATTTGTTTTGAACGGAAGTAATTTGGTTTTAGCTGGAAAAATATGTTCCGATCAAAAAATATCATTCTCTTGAGAAATCTGGTGGCCTGAAAATTGTTCCCTTGGAAGTTTGGGCCGTTTTGCAATTCTGTGTGTTTTTGATAAAGGAATTATTGTGAACCACCATTCTGATAACAATGGAGGACGGAAATACCATAAGTATTGATAACGAGGAGGAACGAGCCCTCTTCGAAGAAATCCCGATCTCACGTCTAAAACATATGTACGAGTCACCTTTCTCGGCATAAGGAGATGAAAAAGAAGGGCACGCCTCACGTCTTGCCGAGGAAACATCTCGGCCTAAAACGACTACTGGCACTCAGCATCTAAAACCTATGCGCGAGTCACCTTCCTCGGCATAAGGAGATGAAAAAGAAGGAAGCCTCACGTCTGAATGTACGCTCGCCAAAAAATATATGAAAATATATGGGAGTCGCAACGCCGTTTTAAAGGAAAACATTGAAAACCTTTTGAAAAGAGAAAATGGGTTCGGGGGTCAGATTACGTGTTGGGAAGAACGTTTGGCGTTCACCCAACACGCCTCGTATACGAGTCTTTCTATTGTTCAACATCCAATTCATTCAATAATTGTGTGCAAATGTGTAAGACATAATGTGATAAAAATGCATTTTAATGCTTTGCCTTATTGATGAACATCCTGGAATACAACTTGTGAGCCACTTGGTGCGGGGGGCCACATCCCGATTACATTGAAAATGAACAACTTACAACTGAAATGGACCAGCTGCAAAGTGGCTACATGTGTCGCCCGACACAGGACCTCGGATGGTCAAGTGTGTCGCGTGACACAACAAGCCTACTTGCAGAGGTTTCACAAAGCTGAATGATAAATGCAGATAATAACAACACCCAATTATATCAGAAATGATCTAATATATCACGGAAGTCATTTTATATCACGAAAGTCAGGGTTTAACACTCAAGAGGGTATGGATATGATTGATCCATACTCATCTCGAGTGACTAAGCCAAGCATATCAACATCATTTGAAACCATGGCTTGAACAAGGATATCAAAACATGATCAGCAACCAAAAGCAACAGAATGCACAGCCATGAGATAATGGGGATCACACAATCTCTTCAAATGAGTGTGGATATTGAAGATCCACACTCTACTTGAAGTATTCAAACACAACGCATAACATGAATGGCCAAAGTGCATTATCATGAGAGTAGAAATAACATTCAAAGACTAAAACAAAGCATGTTCAACCAAGTCCAAAATCAAGCAGCTCAACATCATTCGGAATCATGGATTGAGCATGAGGATCCAAAATATAATCAACATCACTGTGATAAATATATGATCAGAAAGTTCGTACGAATCAAATCATACTATGTGCTAACTGAAATTATAACAAAGCCAATATACTCAGATTCTATACTACCAGCATATTAAACCTGGGAACTTCATTACACAATGAAAACAGAGAGAGAGAGAGAGCAAAAGGTTGAAATTCGTTACCCTCGTAGGTCCACACTCTCTATACCACGTCGGTATAAAGAGCCTTCAAATCAGCTTCCGGCCGAGCTCAGATCTCAGACGGAGTATATTTGCAGTTGCAAATGTGTGTGTGTGTTTTTTGATGGAGACAGAGGAGTCTCTGTAATGAATTTGGCGGCGTAACGCTTGTTGGGCCCTACGTATTTTCAACTTGTTTACAACTTGCGCCTAACATCTTGGTACTAACAACTTGAGCTCTCCTATTTTGCATCTTGATTATTTGCAGGTTGAACTATTGTTGTGATAACCCTATTTTTTAGGGAACGTGTCAAAGAGGTAGGAGACCAATTCAACGACGTTTACTTCATCAACATACTCGGCAATAGATCATTATCCCCTCAATCAACAAAATGGCGATAATGTCTCAACAAGATTAACATTATTCCCGAGATTCTAGGCCTATCTTTTCTCTTTGTAAATTAGTCGTTGTTTGAGGTATAAAGGGGAGAAAACACTGTATTTTTCACACACATCTTCCACAAGCTTAAGTTCCCTTCTATACGCTCATAGCTCTGTAATTCTCTCAATCTTTAGTAAACTTTTGGTCAAGGAAGGTACCAAAACCTCCTGGGGTTTTATGCCGGCGAACAAGTTGTTCAAGGGCTTTTCCTAGTCAACAAACAACTTGTGTCCATTTCTATTCAACTTGATAATCATTGTACCTTGATTCATATCACTTTAGTCATTTTTCTTGTCGCTCGAAACACTTGTTGAAATTTGACCAAAACAATTTGGCGCCGTCCGTGGGAAACTTTGATTATTTGCGTAGAAATGGCCAATCCGCCGTCCGGCAGTCAAGGTGAGAGGAGTCGGCCGCTTCCTGCTTCCGGCACCCCAGGCAATCCATCTTTGAATGCGGAAGCTGTCAATTTGGAGATATTATCCAACATGGCCGATATGTTGAAGAAAGTGAATGATCGGTTGGATGGTCAGGAGCATACGAACGCCATGATATTCAATGCCATTGATAGCCTGCGTAAAGGGAAGCAAGTCGAGACTCAAGTATCTACTCCATTTTCACCTTTACTTCCCAGATCTTTGTTTGGTGCAGGTACAGGACCAAGCCATTTCGGAGATATCCCTATGTCTAATACTTTGCCAGCAGAAAGTACTATCGTGACGTCCATTCCATTTGAGCAACCAAGATTCAGCCTTCCAGCTAGTCAACCTGTGTTGTCATCTTGCTACACCTATGCTACGCCCTCAATGGGGCAAACAGGGAGTTTCTTTAATGCTTTTGATACTTCTGCATCTCAGTTTAATAATAATCCTCTTTTCGTAGAGAGTCAACTTGTTAAGGAAATGCAGACTATAAAGGATTTGCTTCGGAGTATACCTGGAGTCAATGTGCCATACCATCAAGTTTCTCCAACTTGCTATAATGAATCTCGTTTTGTGCCAGCAATAGCTAGTGTAGAAATCCCAAAGAAATTTTCAGTCCCTCATATGAAGAAATATGATGGAAGCACCGATCCAGCAAAGCATGTGTTGCTATATCAGGAATCAATGGATATTATAAGTATCCCCCCTATTTTTATAGAAGCATGTTTTTGCAGGGGTTTTGGCTCAACTTTGTCTGGACCAGCCTTAAAATGGCTAACAGGACTTCCTCTAAACTCTATTTCTTCTTATGCTCAACTTGTCAATATGTTTATCAATCAATTTTCGTGCAATAGGGCATTTGATAAGTTGACTAGTGACCTTTATAGAATTGTGCAACAGCCTAACGAAAGTCTTAAAGAATATTTGCACAGGTTTAACAAAGAGGCAGTGACTATACCCAACTTGGACGTGTCCACAGCTACAGAAGCATTCCGTATTGGCTTGAAGAAGAGCTCTCTATTTTATAATGAGTTGGTGATGACTCCTGCGAAACAACTTGAAGAAATCAGAACCAGAGCCTTGCCTTTCATCAGATTGGAGGATGACAGCCTGGCAATGGAGAAGTCAACTGGGAGAACCCCTACTCCTCTATTTGAGCCCTCTGACAGAAAATTGGATTCCCATCACTATAAGTCCAACAGGGGCAAACCCCCCTTCTAAATCTGAATCTTCTAAAGTTCATTTTGTAGATGATGATCAAGATGGGGATGATAATGACTATCCTAAAATTTCTGAATACTGCTTTTCTGTGGACATTGCAGGAATCCTTTGCGCCATGAGAAATCTTGGAGATAAAGCAAGATGGACCAAGAAGAATGATCAGCCAACAACTTGGAAGGACAAGTCCAAGTGGTGCGCATTTCATGAGGATTTTGGGCATACCACTGAGAATTGTTTTGCCTTGAGGAAGGAGATTGCTCATTTATTATCCAAAGGTCTTCTTAAGGATTTGTTGGGTAAGAAGAGGGTCAGAAGCGAGTCTAAGGAACCTGATTCAGGAGAGCAGTCCAGACCCGAGAAAGTTGTACCACCTCCAGCCACCAAGGTAGTAAATGTCATTTCAAGAGGATCTCATATTTGTGGAATAACTTACTCTGCAGCTAAGCGTCATGCCAAGAGTTCTAAGGAGGATCAATCAGAATTACCCTCAAGGCGTCGTGACTTCACAGATGGTCAAGTTATCTCCTTTGAGGATGAGGATAAAGACAACACGTTGGATCCTCATCATGATGGTCTAGTTGTTCAGGTGCAGATTGCTAATTGTGTGGTCAAGAGAATTCTGATTGATGGCGGGAGCTCAGTCAACATAATCTTCACTCATGCTCTTGAAGATATGGGCATTCCTTTATCTGAAGTTGTGAAGAATTCATCCGTGCTGGTAGGGTTCAGTGGTGAGATAAAGCAAACAGTCGGGGAAATCAAGTTGCCTATCTATTTGGAGGGTATGAATGCTATGGAAAGGTTCCGTGTGATCGAATGCTCTTCCTCGTAGAATGTCATTTTGGGAAGACCTTGGATCCACAACATGAAGGTCGTGCCGTCAACTTATCACCAGTGTGTCAAATTTCCAACACCTTGGGGTGTAGCCAAATTGAAGGGGAATCAGCAAGTTTCTAAAGAATGTTACAAGGTTAATATGAAAGCAAGTTCGATTCCTCATCAAGCATATCAATTAAAGAAAAAGGCCCAGGATGTTCTTGAAGAAGTAGAGCATGAGACGAAAAATGTTTCTGTTGATGAGTCGAATCCTGAGGCCCAAGTACAAGTTGGTATAGACCTTCCATCTGAAATTGAGGAAGAGCCGATTGAGTTCTTAAGAAGTCAGAAATGTTGTTTTGCATGGAAGCACGAGGACATGACAGGAATAAGCAAGGACATCATTACTCACAAGTTGAACATAGATCCAACCATCCGTCCTGTTCATCAGAAAAGAAGGAAGTTTGCTCAGGAGAGGAACCATGATGAGTGAGTTTTACACTCATCCATTGACTACTTTACGAACTTATTATTTGCTTAATCCTTGAGTTTTGTGTGTTTAATGGATGTTTTTAGTGTTTTTAGTTTCAGTGGTTCAAGTTTGGAAATTGGGAACAATTTGTGAATAAATCAAGTGGAAAATTGGGACGATGCAATTATGGGTGGAATCGAATTATAAGTGGGACAAAACCAAGGCAATTGTAGTGGAAGGATGGGCCATGGCCAGAGCTGCAAGGGCCAAGGAGGAATCAGCTGGGCCAATGCAAGTAGCTGGGCCGGAAGGAAAGAAAAGAAAATGGGCCTAACAGGCTGTGCGTGTGGGCGGTCGCTCAGGTTCTTATGGGCGGCCGCTCAGGATAAAAAGTGTTGAAGCCTTGAACCTTCTGCCAGTATGGGCGACCGCGCAGTGCAGTGTGGGCGGCCGCGCACGAGTATGTGTTGTGAAGACCAAATGTTTCTGGAGAACTGGGCGACCACCCAATGGTGTTGTGGGCGACCGCCCACGAGGCGTTTTGCAGAAGGCTTCCAGGCGGATTGGTACTAATGAGGATTAATGATTATTATTAATGGTGACTGTTCATGGTTTTAATAATGGGTTAATTGCAGCAGTGGGTTTTTGGAGAACATGGGATATTTATTTATTATTATTATTTTTCAGTTTTTTTTTGAGAGACATATAAGTAGAGAATAATCATCTTTTCTCTAGGTGCTTATGCAGAATTTTCTTAAAACATTTCTTGGTGTTCTTGTCTTTTTCATGGATAGCTAATTTCTTAGTTCTTGGAATTGGAGGTAACATTTTATGTTTTAAGTTTTACTTTTCATTTTTATCTTTGTAGTACTTGGGATTATCAAGTTATTTTCAATGGAATTTTAGAACTCTTGTCTTGATCAAATAATTGTTCTTGAATTATTTAGAATTTCAATTGTGAACCGCCAAATTTACAATTGAAATTAGTCTTGGCTTGATTTTCACAATTTGTTGAATCCCCGCCAAACGATTCATAAGAATTGTGGTTTATTTGGTGTTCTTAAGTTCTAAAATGGGTTTCTAACTAATTTATGAACGGGCCAAGGGAATAGATTAGTTAGAAACACTTGATTGCAAATCACCCGCCGAAGTGTCCCAATCATACTTTTGTAAGAACAAAACCCCAAGTGCACTTTGATTGATGAATTGTGAAACTTGAGCATAATTTGTGAAACCAATTCTGGGACTTTTCTCCTTATTATTGAAATCTTTTATAATCTCTTTTACTTAATTTTTGCAAACATATTAGTCTTAAACAAATCAACAAATCCTTCACTTTACAAACTTTTTGTTATAGCAATAATTCCTACACTTTAAATTCGTGTCTCTGTGGTTCGACCCGACTTACCCTATTGATCACTTGTAGATAGTTGAGTTGGAAATTTATTTTTGACGTTTCGACGTTCGTCAAAATTTGGCGCCGTTGCCGGGGACGTGAAATTTAAAGTTGTTTTAATTATTTGCTATTGTGAATAGTATTTTGTGTATATATTTTTGTTTTGTTTTAACTTGGTGTTGCAGATTTGAATGTTTGGTCGTAGGTCACTACAACCAGATTTGTTACCAATTGACCACAACATTCATCGCATCAACAAGAGAAAGCACCCGGAACCAAGTGATACAGAAAGTGATTCGGATTACTCTGAACAGTCCGAGAATTCCGATTCTGAAGAAGAAGTTAAAATGGCGGAACCACAAATGATGGGTGATTTTGCACGTCCGGTAATTGAACCATCGCCATCATGCATTGTACTCCCACAAGCAGCACGGAGTTATGAGTTGAAGAACCTCCATTTCAACATGCTCCCTTCATTTCATGGGATGGCATCAGAAGACCCAATTACCTTCATGAGAGAGTTCTATAGCACAGTGCAAGGTTTTCCATTGGGGCAACTAACCGAAGAGCAGTTGAGAATGAGGTGTTTTGCATATACGTTGAAAGATGCTGCCAAGACATGGTTTATGGCACTTGCTCCGGCCTCTCTTAACACTTGGACGGAAGTTTACAACAAGTTCATGGCAAAGTTTTACTCTCATCAAAAGACATCCGACTTGAGGTCCAAGATAATGTCTTTCAATCAAGAGCCAGGTGAAGCTTTTCATGAAGCTTGGGATCGATTCAAGATGTTGCTAGTCCAATGTCCTCATCACGGGTTTCCTTTAGCCCTCTTAAATCAGGCCTTCTATGATGGGTTGACTCAACAAGGTCAAGCCCAAGTGGATAATGCAAATGGGTGCTATGGGTGAAAAACTGCCGATGAAACAAGAGCCTTATATGAGAGACTTGGCATGAATTCGCAATGTAAAAGTGTGAGAGGAGGAAGAAAAGGCGTTTATGAAGTTGAGTCTAATGATGTTCTAGCGCAACAAGTTTCGGCATTGACTACACAAATGAAGAATTTCATGGGAATGATGACGGCTCAAAGCCAAGGTCAAAACCAAGGGCGAAATCAAGGAGAGGGAAGTTCGGGCACGAGTTGTGTAATTTGTAATGTGAACTCTCCATGATATTATGGGATGCCCATTGAGAGACCAATTCCCGGAATTTCTTGAGCAAGCAAATGCAATGAACGCTTTTCAACCAAGAGTGAGGAATGATCCGTTTTCCAACTCTTACAATCCGGGTTGGAGGAATCATCCAAATTTCTCTTGGGGAGGAAATCAAGGGCAGGGTCAATTTCAGCAACAATACCAACCACAAATGCAAATCGCGCAAAGAACAAGGGCCTGCAAGGCCAAGTGTGGAGGAAACGTTGCAGAAGTTTATCCAAGCCGCTCAACAGAATCAGGTGATCATGGACCAACGAATGGGGAACCAAGAAGCTTCCCTGAAAAAGCTCGAAAATCAGATGGGTCAAATTGCCGAGGCACTCCAAAAGCACAATCCGGGTACACTACCGAGTCAACCTAACAAGCAAAGGCCGTCACCCCGAGGAGTGGTAAGACTCTTCAGAGGTACACTCTTCTCCTTCTCCTTTAGATGATAATAATTTGCATGAAAATGAAGTTGTGGCCGAGGAACGAGTTGAAGTGACTCCCGAGGAGAAACTTCCAACTCCACCTCTTAAGCCTTATGTGCCTCCCCCGTCCCTTTTCCCGGTAGATTGGTCAAGAATAAGGTCGAAACACAATTTAAAGAATTGTATGACATGCTTTCTAAGGTGAATGTAAATTTGCCTTTGCTCAATGTGATTAAAAATATTCCTTCATATGCTAAATTTTTCAAGGAATTGAGCACAAATAAAAGAAAGTATGCCCCGAACGAAAAAATTGTGGTTTCGGACCAAGTTAGTGCTGTTTTTGAAAAGAATTTGCCTCCTAAGCTTAAAGACCCCGGTAGTTTTAATGTGATGATTTCTTTGGGGGACTCTAAGAAAGTGAGGGCAATGTTAGATTTAGGAGCTAGCATTAACTTGTTGCCTTATTCTTTGTTTGTGGAGCTTGGGTTGGGTGAACTAAAACCTACTACTATGACCTTGCAACTTGCGGACCGTTCGGTCAAATACCCAAAGGGAATAGTAGAAGATGTTTTAGTTCAAGTTGATAAACTGATTATCCCTGTTGATTTTGTGGTTCTTGATATGGAGAGAGATGCTAAAGATGTGAATGATGTCCCTATTTTGTTGGGGAGACCTTTTATGGCTACCGCAGATGCGGTAATTAATGTGAAAGATGGAAGTTTGTCTTTAACTGTCATGGATGAAATTGTTAATTTCTCTATCTTTGATTCCATGAAAAAGCCATATGAGGTCAATGAGTGTTTATTTTGTGATGTTGCTGAAAATTCTGTGTTACTTGAGCCTGATGTTGAGGGCTCTCTTGTTTCTGAGTTTGTGGATGAGTTAGTTATGGAAGGTGTTTTTGATCAAAATGAGGCGAGGGCCATTCTTGCTGAGATGGATGTTATGGAGGAAATTACTGAAAAGGTTCCTTTGGAATCTTTAGGTAATTTTAATCCTAAGCATTTGCCATCTATTGTCTCTCCTCCCGAATTAGATCTTAAACAACTTCCATCTAGCTTAAAGTATGCTTTTCTTGGTGCAAATGATTCTTTGCCTGTTATTATTGCTTCGGACTTAACAGAATTGCAGGAAAGAAGGTTGTTGGATGTGTTGAAGCGACATAAGTCCGCACTTGGTTGGAGCATTACTGACATAAAAGGAATTAGCCCAACCATGTGCATGCACAAAATCCATATGGAGGATGATGCCAAGCCAGTCCGGCAGAATCAAAGGAGGATGAATCCTCACATGCTTGAAGCGGTAAGAAAAGAAGTCTTGAAACTGTTGGATGCGGGTATTATCTATCCTATTTCCGATAGTAAGTGGGTAAGTCCTGTTCATGTTGTTGCTAAAAAGTCCGGAATTACTGTTGTTAAGAATGAGGATAATGAGCTTTTGCCTACTAGAATGGTCACTGGTCAACGCATGGTTATCGATTACCGAAAACTTAATGCGGCGACTAGAAAGGATCACTTTCCTTTGCCATTTATTGACCAAATTCTAGAGAGGCCGGGCCGGTCAAGAATATTATTGTTTCTTAGATGGTTTTTCGTGCTATAATCAGATTCCCATTGCTCCGAAGATCAGTGAAAGACCACATTTACATGCCCTTTTGGAACATTTGCATATCGGAGGATGCCCTTCGGTTTATGCAATGCTCCTGCTACATTCCAAAGGTGCATGATGTCGATCTTTTCTGAGATGATTGGTAGGTTTGTTGAGGTATTTATGGACGATTTTTCGTTGTATGGTAATTCGTTTGATGCATGCTTAGATAATTTGACTTTGGTTCTTAAAAGATGTTGTGATACCAATTTAACTTTAAGTTGGGAAAAGAGTCATTTTATGGTTAAGCATGGAATTGTGTTGGGTCATTTGGTCTCAAGAAAAGGGATTGAATTTGACAAGGCAAAAATTGAGATCATATCTAAATTGCCTCCGCCAACAAATGTTAAAGGAATTCGTAGCTTTCTTGGTCATGCGGGTTTTTATCGGCGTTTTATAAAAGATTTTTCTAAAATTTGTAAGCCGTTAACAAACTTGCTTGCTAAAGAGACGGAATTTGTGTTTGACCAAGAATGTCTCAATTCTTTTAATTTGTTGAAGGAAAAATTGACTTCAAATTTCCCCTATTCTTGTGGGTCCGGATTGGACTCAACCGTTTGAGATAATGTGTGATGCATCCGATTTTGCGGTGGGTGCAGTTTTGGGTCAGAAAATTGATAAAAAGTCACATGTGATTCAATATGCAAGTAGAATGTTAAATGATGCTCAATTGAATTATACTACAACCGAGAAGGAATTCTTGGCGGTGGTATTTGCTTTGGAAAAATTCCGTTCTTACTTGCTAGGATCTAAAGTGATTATTTATTCGGACCATGCTGCATTGCGTTATTTGCTTTCCAAACAAGATGCCAAACCCCGATTGTTAAGATGGATGTTGCTTTTACAAGAATTTGATATTTCCATCAAAGACAAAAAGGGTTGTGAAAATGTTGTGGCGGATCACTTGTCTAGACTTGAAAAGGGGTGTGTGAGTGAAATTCCCTTAAATGAAAATTTTCCCGATGAGCAGTTATTTGTTGTTAAGGATTGTGAGCCTTGGTATGCCGACATTGTAAATTTTTTGGCTACGGGGGTTCTAAATCCAGATTTTTCGAGTCAAGAAAGGAAAAGATTTTTGTCAATGGTTAAGCAATATTATTGGGATGACCCATATTTGTTTAAACATGGTCCCGATATGGTTATTCGTAGATGCATTCATGAAAATGAGCAACAAAATGTTCTTTCTTTTTGTCATGAATTGCATTGTGGAGGTCATTTTAGTGGTAAGAAAACCGCTCAAAAAGTGTTACAATCGGGGTTCTTTTGGCCAAGTCTTTTTAAAGATGCATACATTTTTAGTAAAAGTTGTGACAAAGTGCCAAAGAACCGGTAACATTGGTAAGCGGGATGAAATGCCTCTCACGAATAACTTGGTTGTGGATTTGTTTGACGTATGGGGCATAGATTTTATGGGTCCTTTTGTTGTTTCATGTGGTTTTGAATACATTTTAGTATCGGTGGATTATGTGTCAAAGTGGGTGGAAGCAATTCCTACCCGGACTAACGATGCTAATGTTGTTGTCAAATTTGTCAAAGATGTGATTTTTAGTAGGTTTGGCGTTCCAAGGGCGATTATAAGTGATGGTGGTTCTCACTTTTGCAACAAAATTTTTGGAGCACTCATGAAGAAGTATGGGGTGAATCACAAGGTTGCAACCGCGTATCATCCCCAAACTTCCGGGCAAGTGGAAGTGAGTAACAAGCAAATAAAGGCCATTCTTGAAAAGACGGTGAAGCCAAACAGGAAGGATTGGGCTTTGAGGTTAAATGATGCATTGTGGGCGTACCGTACCGCTTACAAAACGCCAATTGGAATGAGTCCCTACCGGCTAGTCTTTGGGAAAGCTTGTCATTTGCCGGTGGAGATAGAGCATAAAGCATTTTGGGCAATCAAGGAGTTGAATATGGATTTGCAATTAGCCGGTGAGCAAAGGCTACTTCATTTAAATGAGCTTGAGGAGCATCGGTTGGAGGCATATGAGAACTCCCGGTTGTACAAGGAGAGAACAAAAAGGTACCATGACAAAAAGATTTTGCACAAGGAACTTATTCCGGGAAGCAAGGTGTTATTGTTTAATTCAAGATTGAAGCTTTTCCCGGGAAAGTTACGTTCTCGTTGGAGTGGTCCGTTTGAAGTAGTGAATGTATATTCTCATGGAGCCGTGGACTTGGTGAATCCGGTTACTAACAATAGGTTCAAGGTCAATGGACAAAGAGTGAAGCCTTATTTGGATGGAGTTTCGGGATCAAAGGATGTTGAGTGGATCGAGTTGAAGGATCCATAAGCGTTGAGGAAGTCAGTCCGTCGAGCTAATGACGTTAAACAAAAGCGCTGCTTGGGAGGCAACCCAAGGTAAGTAGTGAATTGTAGTACCCTTAAATTTAATTTTTTCTTTGTTTTCATCACTTTGAGGACAAAGTAATCATTAAGTTTGGGGGTGGAGAGTTTTAGTTTTCATTGTATTTTCATTTTATTGTTTGTTTTTTTTATAAAAAAAAAAAAAAGCTTTGTTTTCTTGCATTTCGGGAACGTATCGAACTACGGTGACCTGAGCCTATTTTTGTTGGGTAGTCCGCCCGCATCAATGGGGACGTAGGCAGCGAAAGTGCGGTCAAAATATGGGTCGAATTGTAATGTATCAATAGATATTATGCTTGGTGTTTGTTTGCTTGGTGTTGTGCAGATAGCTGGCCAGAAAAAAAATCCCACTGTGCAGTTGGGCGACCGCCCATGGTGTTGAGGGCGACCGCCCATGCTTGGTTTGTAAAGATTGTGAAACTCCTGGATAGATGGGCGACCGCTTAGGGTCATTTGGGCGACCGCCCATGGTTGGTTTGAGAAAGCATGTGGAGTTTCTGGAAGGGTGAGCGGCCGCCCAGGGTTGTGTGTGCGATCGCTCATAGGTCAATAAGCGATCGCTCACATTGAAGTTGGTAAATGGTTGATGTTGCTGGACATGTGGGCGACCGCCCAGGAGGGGGTGAGCGACCGCTCACCTGGAATTCAGGCGTTACATTTTAGCCCTAAACACCGCCGCCGCCTCACTCCTTTTTCTTTATTTCAAATTTCAAAAGTCTCTCTCTACTTCTCTCTAGAACACACCGGTTTTCTCTCTTCTTCTCTCTAAAAATCCTCTCCCCAAACACTCAAATCCTCCAATTTTCTTCCCTAATTTGCCTTTCCCTACCATACCCAACCTCTTAAGCCAAAGATTTGAACCCAATTTCCACTATTGTTGCCAAGAATCTTGGAGTTATTTTGAAATATTGCAAGGGGTGAAGAAGGTTGCAAAAGGCTTGATTTTGGAGTTCAAAAGCAAAGGGTTCTTGTGATAATCATTGTTCAAAGAAGGGGTTGTTCTTCTCAGTTCATCTTCATCAACTCCGGCGAGATTCCGGTCAAATTCCGGCGAACTCCGGTGACTTTTCCGGCGAAGTAAGATTTTCAATTCAATCTTCTTTAATACTTTCTCTGCGGAAATTTGTGAGCATATTGATATAAAATGTCTAGACAAAGAAATGCTCCCGTCCCGGAGCCGGTTGTTGAGTATGATGCAACAAAGTTTGTTGGGGGTAAAGCGAAGTCGTTTTTTGATAAATATGCAAACAAGGGGTTTTCTGTAGAGAATGAGTTTAACCCCAATGAACTTGGGTTGGATGACATCTTTGCAAGGTATGGTTGGGGTAATTTAGCAAGCCGCCCAACCAATAGAGGTTCGAAAGTGTTGGTTCGGGAATTCTATGCAAATGCGTTTGAGGCAGGGCAAGCAAGGAAGTGTGGTTGGGTGAGGGGAACAAATGTATATTATAATGGTGAGGATATCAATAGATACTATGGGATGGAATCGCCTGGGCATGAAAACAGTGCGTGTGATTATTATAATAGTGCAAAGATCATGGAGCTGAATGTGGCGGGGAACCTTGATAGGTTGGCTCCGTATTTCGAAAATATTGATGTGACACTATTGAGAAACGGTAATGTGAAGAAGGCTAGGGACATGGACTTGAGGATGCGCGCTTTGCATCGATTCATTTGCGAGCGTATTATGCCTACTTCACATTATAACGATGTGCATTGGAGAAGGGCACTGTTGATGACCGTGGTGTTGTCCGGTCAAAGGTTCAATACTGGATTGGCGATATCCAAGGAGATTGTGAACACCATTAAAACTATTGGGCGATGCAATTTTAGTTTCCCGTTGTTGATATCTGGTTTGATAGAGAATAAGGGAGTGAATTTTACTCGGTTGCGGATTGCTAGGGATATTGTGTCAACTGGGACAGCGGTTAGTAAGAGGTCCCTTACTATAAAGGGGCATGCTCAGTTGCAGCCGGGAGAAGGTTCATCGAGAGGAGTGAGAGGAAGTGAGGAGGATGAGGACATGGAGGAACAGCAGTTCACTCCGACGGAGGCGGCCTATTATGTGGGAGGCCATGTGGATGCGTTATCCGAGGAGATTAGGCAGCTCCGGGGACAGTACGAGGTGATGGATCAGCGATTGTTGGGTATGGAGGAGAGTCAGAGACAGCTGCAGTCTATGGCTACTGAGGAGTATTACGCTGCTAGTATGTGGAGGCAGCGTATGGAGGACGCGCAGTTAGAGATGTATCAGGAGATGAGGCACAGGCTTCCTCCTCCTCCACCGCCTCAGCACATTCCGTACCAGCCGCCGCAATATCGTACTCCGGAGCAGTTGAGAGGATGGGATTCTTGGGATGCGCAAGAATAAAGAAGAGCAACAACAACAGCAGAAGAAGACCATAGCACGGGTTCGAGCGGAAGTGGCTCGGTTGGCCCGTGGGATCAATTCTGGAGATAATTTGTTGGTTGAAGGTACCCCTATCCTTTATTTTATTTTATGCATTAGGGACAATGCATGTTTTAAGTTTGGGGGTGTGGGGTACTTTTTACTGTTTGTGTTTGCTTAGTTTATCATGGTAGTTAGGATTTACTGTTTTGAAAAAAAAAAAAAAAAGGGGGAAATTTGAAAAAGGAAAAAAAAAGGAATAATTAGCTATGTCCTTTTTTGTATATAGTCATTAACATTCTTGGTGTTCCACATATTTGCATGTGATTTGATTTTGATCGCTAATGAGGATAATTGGTTAGGATAATGTGTATATGCAAGTTGGTATATTTTTGGTTAATTGTGGTATATTACTTAAGAGTTATAATTGAGTCATAAATCTCTTAGTTGTAGTTTCGTGCACTTGTGGAAATATGCTCTTTGTTGATAATTTTGATTCATTTTTATAAAGTTTAGAGTACACCCTCATCTTTTAAGTTAATGAATTTGTTTATCAATGTAGCAACATTAGGCAAGTCTTGAAAATGAGTATTCCTTGGTTGTGAATGGAACCCCCCTTGTGATCTTGAAAAAGGAAAAAAAGAAAGAAAAATAAAAAATAAAAATGAGAGCAATGGCAATGCAATGTATACTCGGTGAAACCTCCAGACGCGTAGATTAATTGGTTAGGGATTATTCTAGCTTAACCAGATTTCTGGGTATGCAGTAGCGTTATGGAGGAAGAGCTTTACCGCCGTGATGGTCCGTATCAAGCTCGATACCGAAATGGCTAACTCTCAAAGCCTTTAAATAAATCTCTACTTAGTATTAGGGGCATGGAGTTCGTGCATACATGTTGTTCCCTACTTGAACGGTAGTAGATTTTAAAGTGTGCTTAAATGATCAAGTTTGGGGGGGTGTAATTATTTCATGGGAATATTCATGCTTTGTGTCGAAAAAGTGTTGTTGTTTGGTAAATAGAGTCAATAAAATAAAAGATGGTTGGTGTACTTAGCTTTGTAAAAATGGACCGTGGTTGTGAGAAAAGAGAAAGATGATTGTGCATAAAGAGATTTATGGTGTAATTATAATGGTTAAGTAATATTTTACAATTAATGGGAAATATATTGATACTTGCATTGTGGAAAATCTTATCCTGCGGTTGATGGTATTTTGTTATTTGTTGTATTTGTGGAACATGCAAGAATGGAGGGACATAGTTGATTATTTGTTAGAGTAGTTTGCTTTTAATTTTTGTGTGTTTGTTTAGTTTTAACGTTTATAGTTTGTTTTAGTGTTTGCTCGAGGACTAGCAAATGTCTAAGTTTGGGGGTATTTGATGAGTGAGTTTTACACTCATCCATTGACTACTTTACGAACTTATTATTTGCTTAATCCTTGAGTTTTGTGTGTTTAATGGATGTTTTTAGTGTTTTTAGTTTCAGTGGTTCAAGTTTGGAAATTGGGAACAATTTGTGAATAAATCAAGTGGAAAATTGGGACGATGCAATTATGGGTGGAATCGAATTATAAGTGGGACAAAACCAAGGCAATTGTAGTGGAAGGATGGGCCATGGCCAGAGCTGCAAGGGCCAAGGAGGAATCAGCTGAGCCAATGCAAGTAGCTGGGCCGGAAGGAAAGAAAAGAAAATGGGCCTAACAGGCTGTGCGTGTGGGCGGTCGCTCAGGTTCTTACGGGCGGCCGCTCAGGAGAAAAAGTGTTGAAGCCTTGAACCTTCTGCCAGTATGGGCGACCGCGCAGTGCAGTGTGGGCGGCCGCGCACGAGTATGTGTTGTGAAGACCAAATGTTTCTGGAGAACTGGGCGACCGCCCAATGGTGTTGTGGGCGACCGCCCACGAGGCGTTTTGCAGAAGGCTTCCAGGCGGATTGGTACTAATGAGGATTAATGATTATTATTAATGGTGACTGTTCATGGTTTTAATAATGGGTTAATTGCAGCAGTGGGTTTTTGGAGAACATGGGATATTTATTTATTATTATTATTTTTCAGTTTTTTTTTAGAGACATATAAGTAGAGAATAATCATCTTTTCTCTAGGTGCTTATGCAGAATTTTCTTAAAACATTTCTTGGTGTTCTTGTCTTTTTCATGGATAGCTAATTTCTTAGTTCTTGAAATTGGAGGTAACATTTTATGTTTTAAGTTTTACTTTTCATTTTTATCTTTGTAGTACTTGGGATTATCAAGTTATTTTCAATGGAATTTTAGAACTCTTTCTTGATCAAATAATTGTTCTTGAATTATTTAGAATTTCAATTGTGAACCGCCAAATTTACAATTGAAATTAGTCTTGGCTTGATTTTCACAATTTGTTGAATCCCCGCCAAACGATTCATAAGAATTGTGGTTTATTTGGTGTTCTTAAGTTCTAAAATGGGTTTCTAACTAATTTATGAACGGGCCAAGGGAATAGATTAGTTAGAAACACTTGATTGCAAATCACCCGCCGAAGTGTCCCAATCATACTTTTGTAAGAACGAAACCCCAAGTGCACTTTGATTGATGAATTGTGAAACTTGAGCATAATTTGTGAAACCAATTCCGGGACTTTTCTCCTTATTATTGAAATCTTTTATAATCTCTTTTACTTAATTTTTGCAAACATATTAGTCTTAAACAAATCAACAAATCCTTCACTTTACAAACTTTTTGTTATAGCAATAATTCCTACACTTTAAATTCGTGTCTCTGTGGTTCGACCCGACTTACCCTATTTACAAATCACTTGTAGATAGTTGAGTTGGAAATTTATTTTTGACGTTTCGACGTTCGTCAAACCAGATCATAAAAGACGAAGTTGAGAGGCTTTTGAAGTCCAATATGATCAGAGAAGTTCAATATCCAAGGTGGTTAGCCAATGTTGTGGTGGTAGAGAAGAGGAACGGCAAGTGGCGAGTATGCGTGGACTTCACAGACTTGAACAAGGCCTGCCCGAAGGATCCATTCCCTCTTCCTCATATTGATTCTCTAGTTGACGAGACAGCTGGCCACGATATCTTGACATTCATGGACGCGTCTTCAGGGTACCAACAAATTCAAATGGAGCCCTCGGACCAAGAAGATACGACATTCATGACTCCGGAAGGTATATATTGTTACATTTCTATGCCATTTGGTCTTAAAAATGCAGGGGCAACTTATCAGAGGCTGGTGAACAAGATGTTCAAAGATCAACTTGGCAAGACGACGGAAGTCTATATAGACGACATGGTAGTAAAGTCCAAGCATATTGAAGACCATGTAGAACACCTTGCTGAGGCGTTCAACATCTTGAAAGCTTTCAACATGAAGCTCAATCCGGCAAAGTGCAACTTTGGTGTTAGAGCAGGTAAATTCTTGGGCTATATGGTAACCAAGAGAGGAATTGAAGCCAGTCCCGAGCAGATTAAAGCCATTCTCAACTTGGAGTCCCCCAGGAATATCAAAGACGTCCAAAGGTTAACAGGTAGAGTAGCTGCTTTGAATAGATTTATATCTAAATCATCTGATAAGTGCAGGTTATTCTACGAAGTATTAAGAAAGAATAAACTCTTCCAATGGACTGACCAACATGAGGCAGCTTTTAAACAACTTAAAGAATATTTGGTGACGTCACCTCTACTTGCCAAACCAGAACATGGTGAGCACCTTTATTTATATTTAGCTGTATCTGAAAATGCTGTTAGTGCAGTAATGGTGAAAGAAATCCAAGGTGAACAACATCCTGTTTACTATGTAAGTAAGTCTTTATTAGATGCTGAAACAAGGTACTCTCATCTTGAGAAATTAATTTTAGCCTTAACTACTGCTGCTACTAAACTGCGTCATTATTTTGAAACACATTCTATAACTGTTAGAACTAATTATCCTGTGAGAAATGTGTTGAGAACCCCAGAGATGTCAGGCAGGTTGGCCAAGTGGTCGGTCAAGTTGAGCACGTATGACATCTCATATGAGCCAAGAACAGCCATCAAATCTCAAGCCCTAGCCGACTTCGTAGCTGACTTCAGTCCAAGTTTGCAGCCCGAGGTGGAACTGGAAGTACAACAACTTGAAGGTAAGAAAATTCCAAGATTTTGGACACTGTTTACAGATGGAGCTTCAAATTCCAAAGGAATTGGCTTGGGAATAGTGCTGAAATCTCCTCAAGGTGATATCATACCTCAGGCTGTATCTTGTGAATTCAGTGCAACAAATAATGAAGCTGAGTATGAAGCCTTAATCATGGGTTTAACCACAGCTTTAAGTTTAAATATTACGCATATAAATGTATTTGTTGACTCTCAATTGCTAGCTAACCATTTTAATGGCAGTTATATGGCGAAGCATTCCAAGATGACTCTGTATCTCCAACATGTTAAGGACCTAGCCTCAAAGTTCCTATCATTCTCTTTGGAACAGGTCCCTAGAGAAGAAAACACAGAAGCGGACGCATTAGCCAACTTGGGTTCAACTTGCAAATCAATGTTGCATACTAACATTCCCATTATTTATGTTAAGTTCTCGGCAATAGACCAAGTTGAGGAAATTCAAGAAGTTACTCAATCTAATGGGGCACAAGATACAAGTTCATCTTGGACCCATCCAATAATTGAGTTCCTTCAACTTGGAACTATTCCGCCAGATATTAAGAATCCTAGATCTTTTAAGTTTCGTACTTCAACTTTCGTTTTAATGGATAATGTGCTATTTAAGAGATGTTTTGCAGGGCACTATTTAAGATGTATTGATAATGAGCAAGTTGAACTAGTGTTGAAAGAAATCCATGAAGGAATATGTGGAAATCATTCTGGTGGAAAAGCATTAGCGTCTAAGGCCCTCAAGACAGGATATTATTGGCCAACCATGCGTCAAGATGCCGTGAGCTATGTACAGAAGTGTGATGCCTGCCAAAGACACAGCAACATCTTGCATCAACCTGCTGAGCCTCTACATTCTATAGTCTCATCTTGGCCTTTCATGCAGTGGGGCATGGACATTGTGGGCAAGTTGCCTAAGGCTCCTGGGGGCAAAGTGTTCATGCTGGCATTAACCGATTATTTCTCAAAATGGATCGAGGCTGAAGCTTATGTACAAGTAAGGGACAAGGAGGTAATTTCATTTTTAAAGAAAAATATAATTAGCAGGTTTGGTGTGCCTTCAGAGATTATATGTGACAACGGGTCGCAATTCATAAGTAAGAAGACCAGAGATTTTTGTACTCGCTGGGGCATCAAGTTGATCATGTCTACGCCTGTCCACCCTCAAGCCAATGGTCAAGCTGAGTCAAGCAACAAGTTGATCATCAACAACTTGAAGAAGCGCCTAGATCAAAAGAAGGGAAAGTGGGCCGAAGAGTTACCACTTGTACTTTGGGCAGATAGGACCACTACAAAAGGGGCCACAGGTAGGACTCCATATTCTTTAGTATTTGGGGCAGAAGCTGTAATTCCATTTGAGGTGACGATCCCAACAGCAAGGTATGGCTTGTTAATTCAAGATGAAAATAACATGTTGCTAACCCAAGATTTAGATACAATTGATGAGATCAGGGATTTGGCCAAGATAAGGATGGCAGCTTATCAACAACGGATTGCTAGATCATATAACAAGAATGTCAGAATAAGAAGATTCCAGGTTGGTGATTTAGTTTTGAGGAAAGTATTTCAAAATACAAGAGAACTGAATGCAGGTAAATTAGCTCCCAAGTGGGAAGGACCATATATCATCGATGCGGAAGCTGGCAAAGGTGCGTATTGGTTGTCAACCCCAAGTGGAGACAGGATCCCTAGAAGTTGGAATGCCATTCATTTGAAGCTGTATTTTATGTAAGTCCAGTTATTTACAACTAGACTTCTCATGTATGATCTATTTTTGTTGCCAAGTTCATTCACATGTTTCAAGTTACCAAGTTTTATTGAAAATCCTTACTAACTTAAGCATCGGAGGGGCGTTAGCTATGCTAACGCCCAACCCTAATATGAATTTGTTTTGCAAGGTGTGCAACTTGAACAAACGGAGTAGGCTCAACAAGTTGACACGCCAGTACGGCTGATACTTGTTGGGACCTAAAATTGGAGTAGGTCTAAGCATGTTAACACGCCAGTACGGCTCCAACATGTTTGGACCTAGGAAGAAGAATTTCAATATGTTGACACGCCAGTACGGCTGATACATGTTGAAACTCTAGCTGGAGAGGGATAGAACTTGTTGACACGCCAGGACGGCTGATACTTGTTCTATATCTTCAAACGGTTACCTCTGATCAAAGGTACAATTTACATATGGTTAAAAGATTTTCATCTTTTCTAACGAATTAAGGTTTTGACACCTTCGCCTGGGCGCACGATTTCACACTTATTCAAGTTGTGAACAACTGGTTGTAACATTATCATGTTACCTTCGGCTTACAACATCAGCATGTTATCTAATGAACAAGCAAGTATTTTTGAAAAACCCAAAATACTTCTTTGAAACTTCAAAATATTTTCAAAAAGACTTTTTCAACTAAGGGACAAGTTGGATAAGCCAAACGGTCCCTTAAAACCTAAGAAAGCATGGAGTACTAGACCAACCTAGTACCCCCAAATAAATTGTCTAGGCTCTTATGAGCCATTACATACCAAAATACTTTGTTTTTGGGGAAAGACCCCCCATTTGGTGCCCACCAATGGTGCGGCAAATAAGCAAAAAAATTGTTTTGTTTCTTCCAAACTACTTAAAAAAGTTTCAAATTGTTTTCAAACATTGTGGCCTGCTGCCGCCGGTGGTGCATTTGATTTCTTCCCATGATCATTTTCTTCAACTTGAGCCACCACTATGGTACTCAAAGCTTTATCTGTATCATCAACTAGAGTTTCGAGGGCCATTGAGTTTACCTCCTCTCCATCTGCCGGTTCTCCCATGTGGTCTTCTAAAATTCTTCTCTCCTCCTCCAAGTTCCAAGTTGAAGCTTGTCCATTTTTGTATTCCTCCATCAGCTGAATCCTGGCCTCTAGCAATGTCTTGGTAGCATTGAATTTGAAGTCCCCCTTCGCGGCTTCAAGCTCCTTCATATGAGCTTCGTTCTCGGCACGAACAACTTCCACTTCTTTCCCCAAAGTCTCAAAATTTTTCTTCAATTTCTCCACCTCACCAACATACTTTTTCGCTTCCTCAACACTTTTGGCGGCTTCCTTCCTTGATTCCGCAGCTTCGTAACTGCATTTTGCCGCCTTGATCTTCAGAGCATCAACCTGGTCCATAACAGGACTCATAATCTCCGAAACCTGTGTAAAAGAAATGTTAATACTCTATCAACTCTTTGAAAAGGTTCAAAGTCTCTTCGTTTTACCTCAGTAACAAATCTTGCTATCGCAGCTTTAAACTTCTCCCTTGTTTTCACCATGTCATCACTTGCGTCCGTGGCCTCAGCCTCCACCAATTTCCTCTTCTTTGATTCCTCCTTCTTCTTGGACACATCCACATTAGAGCTTGATGCCACAGACTTGGGAGTGGGAGGCTTGCTACCTTTCCTTGCAAAACTTTTTGCCGTAGCCTCAGCTAGTAGGTCTGCAGCACTCACAGTGTCTTTAGATCGAGTAGCTGCAAAAAAGGGGTGTGGAATTAGAACAATTTAAAGGAATTAGAACAAGTTGAAGGTAGGCAAAGCCCTAAGATGCTAGATTAACCTGTGGACATATTGGAAGGATCAGGTAGAGCTTCTACAGGGTTAAGTTCTTGATCAGGAATAGCTTCCTCAGGCTTGATTTCTTCTTCCGAATCTGCAACAAACAAGACTGGCAATGCCTTGAAAGACCTCACTAACGAATCCAACTCATAAATCTTTTTCACATTCTCCTCTGTTTTATTCTTATGAGCAAAGAGCACACTCATCTTAGCCACTAAGTCAAAGAAATTCAGGGAGTTAGTTAGCATATTATTAAGAAGCATTATTAGAATAAGAAAAATATCTATACTACCTTGAGACCTCCACTTGGAATTGGCACCCTCCTCTGACACCAGGGTGCTTTTCCTTGCAAAGAAGAATTTATTCTTCCACCCTCTATCGGCAGGATCACTGTTATCATTCAAAAAGGGCTCTACACCAGACCTAACCCTAAAACCAAATCTCCCAAGGCCAAATCCCCTAAACTCAGCTGTGTAAGCAAACTCCTCTAAACCAACTTCCAACTCTGTTTCCGCACTTAACCTAACTAGGGTTTGAAGGCATCTCCAACCTTGTGGCATGATTTGGGCGTAGTTAAGTTTTGAAGAAACAAAAAACTTGGTGATTAAAGTTGGAAAAGGAAATTTCAAGCTGATAACAAAGGGGTATTCAGGAAAGCATACCCATTCAGGAGAGTAGCATTCCGAAGTTAGGTCAGGGTGTGTGAAAAATTTGGTTTCGTACGCCATTGCATGGTTTCTCTTAATGATATCTAAGTTGGCCGCAGGAATTAGACATTTTTCCTTGTCCGGATTTTTCAACATATTTTGGGTTAAGAAACTCTCAGGCAAACCCTCATCGCTCTCGATTATATTCGCCACCTTCTTCTTCCCCATTTTACGACTTAAGCAAGAAATCAGAGAGGAAATTGAAAAGAAAAACTCACCGGAGGTCCCTACTTGATTCTTTCTCCGATCTCCTTCCTTGGTTCTTCCTCTTGAAAATCTCTTTGAAAGCAACCCTTTTGATTCTATGAAAGGGAGAGTTGAGAAGGAGTATTATTTATTAGAGGAGAAGTTGGCAGCGGTTGGGATTCAAAAACCATCATGACTTTTGCTTTGGAATTTACTTAAACCGTCCCATCAAAACCTTTTCATTTAAAAAACCGCCGTACTTCACCTCCGTTTTTGGCAAACTTTTTAAATCTTTTTGTCTCTTTATATTCGTCATTTTAAAATTCAAAAAGTTTGGGGGCAATTGTTGGGCCATACGTATTTTCAACTTGTTTACAACTTGCGCCTAACATCTTGGTACTAACAACTTGATCTCTCCTATTTTGCATCTTGATTATTTGCAGGTTGAACTATTGTTGTGATAACCCTATTTTTTAGGGAACGTGTCAAAGAGGTAGGAGACCAATTCAACGACGTTTACTTCATCAACATACTCGGCAACAGATCATTATCCCCTCAATCAACAAAATGGCGATAATGTCTCAACAAGATTAACATTATTCCCGAGATTCTAGGCCTATCTTTTCTCTTTGTAAATTAGCCGTTGTTTGAGGTATAAAGGGGAGAAAACACTGTATTTTGCACACACATCTTCCACAAGCTTAAGTTCCCTTCTATACGCTCATAGCTCTGTAATTCTCTCAATCTTTAGTAAAATTTTGGTCAAGGAAGGTACCAAAACCTCCCGGGGTTTTATGCCGGCGAACAAGTTGTTCAAGGGCTTTCCCTAGTCAACAAACAACTTGTGTCCATTTCTATTCAACTTGATAATCATTGTACCTTGATTCATATCACTTTAGTCATTTTTCTTGTCGCTCGAAACACTTGTTGAAATTTGACCAAAACAACGCTAAGGATTGAAAGAGGAGCCGGAGCTAGTAGGTGAGATGGCCGGAATTAATGGAAACTCGGCCGGAAGTAATGGAAATCGAGACCTAGTGGACGGGTTTAAGGTCTGTAACAGGGGAGAAATTGATATAGAGAAATCGAAGGAGAAGAAGGCGTCGATTTCTTGGCTGGGCGTTGTTAATAGTGGTGAACGAGCTTGGGGTCTGGAACAGAGAACGGTGAGGAAGGGTTTAGATCTAGGTTGAGAAGCGATTTAGGGAGAGTTGGGTGGGGTTTTCGTTCGACCGGAGTAGGGAGAGGGAATGGTGAGGAAGGTCACCCGTGGCGCTGATTTGGGTAGAGAGAAAGAGAGCTCGGTGATGGGTCTTGGGATGATGGAGAAATGCTGAGGAAGATGATTAGGGAGAGGGAGCCCGAGCTAGGTCGCCTAGAGAGAAGAGAATTGCGTTTAGAGAGAGAGTAGAGAGAGAGAGAGAGAGCGCCCTGAAACTGTTTAGAGAGAGAGAGAGAGTGAGCGTTCCTTTTGTACTTTTGTAAAATGAGAAATTGATCTATATATATACTCCCTCCTTCCACTTACATACTTCACACTTTCTATTTTGGGCGTCCAAATACATACTCCCTCCGTCCCATAAGTCTTAAGAAAATTTTCCATTTTGGGCGTCCCATAAGTCTTAAGAATTTCCAAAATGGAAACCTTAAATCACTATTCTCTCCACTCATTCTCTCTCCTACATTATTTTAATACTCACAACACCATTATAATTTACTATTCCCTCCACTCATTCTCTCTCCTATTTAATTTTTCACACTCACAACACTTCTTCCACTCATTCTCTCTCCTAATACTATAATAATATTCCTTAATTCCCGTGCAATTTCACTTTTTCTTAGGCCCATTGGGACGGAGGGAGTACTTCACACTTTGTTTTTTTTTTACCTAAAATGGAAAGTTTTTATCACTATTCCCTCCACTCATTCTCTCTCCTACATTATTTTAATACTCACAACACCATTATAATTTACTATTCCTTCCACTCATTCTCTCTCCTATTTTACTTTTACACTCACAACATTTATATCATTATTTTTTTCCTTAATCCACGCGTGAACAGTAACTGTGAAGTATCTAAGTGGACAGAGGGAGTATATATAAATGCTCAATATATATATAAAGGCTCAAGTGATCTAAACACCTTTTTCCTCCAAAACTATATCAGAATTTGAAAAGTTATTTTCATTACTTCCCATATATTTAATAATTACACTATTTTTAACCATAATTATTACACTATTAAAAAGAGATATTTGCTAAATAAAAATTGTACAAGTTTATCATAGCATTTTATACCTTTATGAATTATCATAAGAAATCTTGTAAAAAAAATTGTTGTAATTTAAATTTTCTTTCGGTTAGTCATTAAAAATAACTTATAAAAGTGCAATTACTCCCTCTAAATATTATCCAATTTATAGTGCTCTTTCAAAAATAAAATATTATTAGATTTTTTATTCTTTAACCAATGAAAAAGGTTATTAAAAGACAAAATATTAAAATTATTGATTTAGCTCATTCACAAAATTCTAAACGATGTTGAGTCAACTCTACAACAACAACAACAACAACAAAGCCTTAGTCCCAAAATAATTTGGGGTCGGCTAACATGAATCCTCATATAATATCGTGAAAAAAATAAATAAATAAATAAATAAAATTAAATTAAATTAAAAAAATAAAAATAAATAAAAAAATAAAAAATAAAATAAAAAATAAAATAAAAAAGTAAAAAATAAAAAATAAAAATAACAAAAATCAACCCCCCACATGGATTTTTGCCCTCCACTCCGGCCTCTTCAACACATACTTTCATCCACTCCAAGTAAATTCATATCATTTTCAATTACTCTAATCCAAGTTTGTTTGGGTCTTCCCCTACCCCTCGCCATTTTCTCATTTCTCCACTGTTCCGGCCTCCTAACCGGTGCATCACTCGGTCTCCTTCTCACATGTCCAAACCACCGTAGATGATTTTCCCTCATTTTATCCTCAATGGGCGCAACTCCTACTTTACCTCTGATCACCTCATTCCCCAACCGATCCTTTCTTGTATGACCGCACATCCATCGAAGCATACGCATCTCCGCCACATTCATCTTATGCACGTGACACTGTTTCACGGCCCAACATTCGGTGCCGTAAAGCAATGCCGCCTAATTGCCGTGCGGTAGAATTTTCCCTTTAATCTATTGGGCATGCCGCGATCACATAGAAACCCCGTAGCACTCTTCCACTTCAACCAACTCCGCTTTAATCCTATGAGCCACATCTCCATCTAATTCTCCATCCTTTTGGATAATGGATCCAAGATAGCGAAAAACTCGAAGCTTGGATAGTATTTCCATCAAATGTGACCGCCCCGCCTCCCTACTTCCAACTCGCTAAACTTACACTCCAAATATTCGCCTTGCTTCGCTAATCGAAAACCTCAAGATTCCAAAGTGTGTCTCCACAACTCCAATTTACTTTCAACACCCTCTCTTGTCTCATCAATCGGCACAATATCATCTCGCGAACAAAGATACACTTTGGTATATCATCTTGGGTGACCTCGTCAATTCGTCCATTATCAAAGCAAAAAGAAAGGGGCTAAGTGCGGAACCTTGATGCACTCCAATCTTTATAGGGAACTCTTCGGTCTTCCCAACACTAGTCTCGTACACAAGTACTAACTCCATTATACATGTCCTTGATAATATCAATATATTTCTTTGAAACACCCTTCTTTGTTAATGCCCACCAAAGTACCTCTCTTGGCACTTTATCATATGCCTTCTCCAAATCAATGAAAACCATATGCAAATCTTTCTTTTGATCCCGATATTTCTCCATGGTTTGTCTCATAAGATATATTGCCTCCATAGTCGATCTTCCTGGCATAAACCCAAATTGGTTATCCGAAATATCCACAATTTTTCTCAGCCTTTGTGCAATCACTCTTTCCCAAAGTTTCATAGTTTGGCTCATTAGTTTGATCCCCCGATAGTTGGCACAATCTTGGACATCACCTTTATTCTTATACAAAGGGATCAGAGTACTCTTCCGCCACTCCAATGGCATTGTGTTAACTCTCCATATCTTGTTAAATAGTGTTGTTAACCAATCTACTCCCCTCTCCCCGAAACATCTCCAAACCTCAATTGGTATACCATCCGGTCCAACGGCTTTCTTTAATCTCATCTTTTTCATTGCCATTTCCACTTCACTCTTTCGAATTCTCCGCATAAAATCTCGATTAACCATACTCGAAGAGATATTTAAATCTCCAACATCCTGCTCTTGACCGCCATTGAACAAGTTATCAAAGTACGAACTCCATCTATCTTTTATCTCTTTATCCCCGACTAAAACTCTTTGGTCTACATCCTTCACACATTTAACCGTCCCAATATCTCGTGTCCTCTTATCCCTCATACGAGCGAGTCTGTAGATGTCCTTTTCCCCTTCTTTTGTATCCAACTTATCATAAAGTTTCTGATTCACCTTTGCTCTTGCGTCTCTTCTTGCTTTCTTAGCATCTCTTCTAGTTTCCTTATACTTCTCATAGTTCTCGTCGCTCCTACATTTCCCCAATAATTTGTAGCATTCTCGCTTGCCCTTTATTGCTTGTTTTACTTCCTCGTTCCACCATGATGTGTCCTTACTTGGTGGCCCATTTCCTCTAGATTCTCCAAGGACTTCTTTCGCCACCTCCTTTATGGTATGTACCATCTTAGTCCAAGTCGAATCTATATCCATATCCTCCATATTATCCGCCCAAATACCGGTATCGACCATCTTAGCTACAAATTTCGGTTGATTTTCCCCTTGAAGTCTCCACCACTTGATTCTAGGGTCTACCTGTGATTTTCTCTTCCTCGAAATTCTCTTACTTCGAAAATCAAGTACCACCAGTCTATGTTGAGTTGCTGTGCTTTCACCCGGAACAACCTTGCAATCTGTATAACTCTTTCTACAAGTATTTCTTACTAAGAAGAAGTCAATCTGACTCGCATTACCTCCACTCCTATAGGACACCAAGTGAGATTCTCTCTTCTTGAACCAAGTGTTCATTATACTCAAGTCATATGCCAACGCAAAGTCCAGGATACCATTTCCTGCTTCATTCCTCTCTCCAAAACCAAAACCTCCATGTATGCTCTCAAAGCCATATCGACTAGACCCCACATGTCCGTTCAGATCACCACCAATCACTAATTTCTCACCACTAGGTACTCGTTGCACTACCTCCTCCAAATCTTCCCAGAACACTTGTTTAATAGATGCATCCAACCCTACTTGTGGTGCATAGGCAAAAATAATAGTTATAATCTCATCACGTATCACCAGTTTAATGCCCATAATTCGATCACTCTTCCTGTACACTTCCACCACATCATTAATATACTCCTTATCAATAATGATACCCACTCCATTTCTACCCTTATCCTTTCCTGAGTACCAAAGCTTAAAACCCCAAGGCAATATTTCTTTTGCTTTCTCTCCAACCCACTTAGTTTCCTGTAAACACATTATGTGAATCTTCCTCCTCCTCATAACTTCCACCACCTCTGCTGATCTCCCTGTCAATGATCCAATGTTCCAAGTTCCAAAGCGCATCCTACTACCCTTACACCTACCATGGACTAGCTTCTTTACCCGCACTCGTCCGCAATGCGGGAACCCTTGCATATTTGACACCACCCCCGTGTGAAGAGATGGCGCGTCGCTTCCGGGCGACGACCTAGCAACCTTTGCATACTTATCACTACACCCAGGTCTTTGAAGTGTAGCGCACCCTTGCATATTTGACACCACCCCCGGGCGAAGAGATGGCGCGTCGCTTCCGGGTGACGACCTAGCAACCTTTGTATACTTATCACTACACCCAGGTCTTTGAAGTGTAGCGCGTCGCTGCTGAGGAAACGCCCCAACGATATTCATAATCCGATTCATGTCATGTTAATGTGACAAAATTTTTTACGCTGGCTGTCACATGCCTACCGCAACCCTCACCCTTTATCCTGACTTGGGACAGGCAAGGATAAATTCTTGGTGGGTTTTTGAGTCAACTCTAATAAAGTTTATTTTTTTAAAAAAAAGAATGGAGTATATCCTTTAATTTCTAACTAAGACTAACGTTATATGAAATTTGATTATAGTATTTTCAAATAAATATAAATTATAATTATGAATTAAATTTTAAATATTTTAATATTCGTAAATATGAGAAACGTGTTATAAAACGTAACTATATTTTTTTTTTAAAAATGTTAATGCATAGAATTATAAAATTAACTTTTAGTTAGTAGTATGATTAGTATTTTCTATTTCAATATTCATGGGTATAATTACTTAATAAAATATTTTTATTATTTATTTATTTTGTTAGTTAGTTCTTTAAAGCACAAATTTATCAAATAATGTTCTTTTTTAAAAAGACAATATTTGTAAAAAATAGGTGATCAAGTGATGTTAATGTCACTTCCTTTATAAACATTTTAAAACTTTGATACATGGTATTGATATTGAAAATAAAGGTGAATACTTCACTAATAATTTTGTATTTTAATAACTATTTCAATATGTACAATTCAATTTGTTAGTTATATGTGTAATATTATTAGATTAATACAATGACATATTTTTGTTGAAATAAATATCTTTAAAATTATATTTTCTTAAATTATTATTAGTTTTATATCTTTTTAGTTAATTTTTCAAATTTATTTATCTGTACGTTTAACGCACGGGTGTAAAACTAGTTTTATTTAAAGCTGCCTGGTAAAAGGCGAAAGAGGCCGTGTGGCTTCATTTGCGGCAAAAGAGGCCGTGTGGCTACATTTGCTGTCGGCCCAGATTTTTCTAGAAACATGCAAGGTGGCAATTCTGGACCCTTCTTTCCAGGGAGGTCCTGCTTGGAATTTTAATTCCTAGCAGGTCCTTCCTTCCTTGGGAAATTTGGAAAAATTCCCGAATTGTCCCTGAACTTTAGGAAAGTTTGGGGAATTGCCGGAAAATTTAACCGAAAGGCATGAGCCAGATTTGGGTACTTACAACGTCTAGCCGAGGGAACATCTCGGCCTAAAACGACTACAGGCAGAACCATCCTAGATCTATGTACGAGTCATCTTCCTCGGCGTAAAGAGATGAAAAAGAAGAAATCAAACAGTCAAGACCGAGGTCCTGCTCCTCGGCCTAATGACTCAAATAGGCAAAATTGTCGAGTATCTAATACCGAGCTATTCTCCTCGTTTTAGATAAAAAGCGAAGTACGAGGAACCTTTTCTCGGCTTCCCCCAAAAACAGGCTTGTACTTGTGCAAAAGCCACAAACAGGCATTCAAACAAACAGTTCATATATCAAAGCACAAAGAAGAGACGACATGAATTGGAAGAAAGTAGTTTTCATTAATATTCAAGAAGTGAATTAATCTAATAATATTACACATATAACTAACAAATTGAATTGTACATATTGGAATATTTATTAAAATACAAAATTATTAGTGAAGTATTCACCTTTATTTTCAATATCAATACCATGTATCAAAGTTTTAAAATGTTTATAAAGGAAGTGTCATTAACATCACTTGATCACCTATTTTTTACAAATATTGTCTTTTAAAAAAAAGAACATTATTTGATAAATTTGTGCTTTAAAGAACTAACTAACAAATTAAATAAATAATAAAAATATTTTATTAAGTAATTATACCCATGAATATTGAAATAGAAAATACTAATCATACTACTAACTAAAAGTTAATTTTATAATTCTATGCATTAACATTTTTTAAAAAAAATATAGTTAAGTTTTATAACACGTTACTCATATTTACGAATATTAAAATATTTAAAATTTAATTCATAATTATAATTTATATTTATTTGAAAATACTATAATCAAATTTCATATAACGTTAGTCTTAGTTAGAAATTAAAAGATATACTCCATTCTTTTTTAAAAAATAAACTTTATTAGAGTTGACTCAACATCGTTTAGAATTTTGTGAATGAGCTAAATCAATAATTTTAATATTTTGTCTTTTAATAACCTTTTCCATTGGTTAAAGAATAAAAAATCTAATAATATTTTATTTTTGAAAGAGCACTATAAATTGGATAATATTTAGAGGGAGTAAGTGCACTTTTATAAGTTATTTTTAATGACTAATCGAAAGAAAATTTAAATTACAACAATTTTTTTTTACAAGATTTCTTATGATAATTCATAAAGGTATAAAATGCTATGATAAACTTGTACAATTTTTATTTAGCAAATATCTCTTTTTAATAGTGTAATAATTATGGTTAAAAATAGTGTAATTATTAAATGTATGGGAAGTAATGAAAATAACTTTTCAAATTCTGATATAGTTTTGGAGGGAAAAGGTGTTTAGATCACTTGAGCCTTTTTGGAGGGAAAAGGTGTTCAGATTTTTTTAGAAACATGCAAGGTGGCAATTCTGGACCCTTCTTTCCAGCGAGGTCCTGCTTGGAATTTTAATTCCTAGCAGGTCCTTCCTTCCTTGGGAAATTTGAAAAAGTTCTCGAATTGTCCCTGAACTTTAGAAAAGTTCGGGGAATTGTCGAAAAACTTAACCGGAAGGCATGAGCCAGATTTGGGTACTTACAACGTCTAGCCGAGGGAACATCTCGGCCTAAAATGACTACAAGCATAACCATCCTAGATCTATGTACGAGTCATCTTCCTCGACGTAAGGAGATGAAAAAGAAGAAATCAAACAGTCAAGACCGAGGTCCTGCTCCTCGGCCTAATGACTCAAATAGGCAAAATTGTCGAGTATCTAATACCGAGCTATTCTCCTCGTTTTAGATAAAAAGCGAAGTACGAGGAACCTTTTCTCGGCTTCCCCCAAAAATAGGCTTGTATTTGTGCAAAAGCCACAAACAGGCATTCAAACAAACAGTTCGTATATCAAAGCACAAAGAAGAGACGACATGAATTGGAAGAAAGTAATTTTCATTAATATTCAAGAAGTGAATTACAATGACCTATTCTATCACATCTAAACATAAAAATGCCTACGTACGCTCGCCGGTGAACGGCTCCTCAAAGAAAGCTCGCGTAGCTTTATCCTCGGCGTTGGTGGAAGGAAGGATGACTTGTTCAGTTTGAGCGTCAATTCGAGTCTCCTCGTTGACTGGCTCCTCGTCATTTGTCCCTTCTATACCACCTCCATCTTGTCCTCGATTTGTTCAATTATAACGTTGATGTTATTGTCAGGATCGACGGACGGGGGAACCCAAGCTTCTCGGCCAGCCTGAGCATCTTGCTCAGCTATTATGCATAAAGCATACTCTGAATAAGGAACGAGGTAGTGAAGAGACCAAGCTGCTTCATCGTACCCTTCCTGGTATATAAGCCGAGCAATTGTGGCCAGATCCAGGCTATGGGAGGTGTCCACCATAAGACAACGAGCCAAGTGTAGATAACCATCCATGAACATGGTGGCTGTTTTGTCATTGACGGCATCAGTGAAAGCCGAGCTGTCCTTAAACCGAGCTACGACCTCCTCTTCCTTAGAGGGAATGCTTGCCTCTAGCTCTAAGCGTGCAGCCTCAGCCCCCTCGGCCTTCTTCATGTCCTCGTCTTAGAGCTTTTCCAGCTCGGCTATCTTGGCATCCTTAAGTCGAAGGGCTTCCTGGGCTTGCACCTTGGCCTCCTCGGGCACTTTCGCCGCCTCCTTGGCCTTTGCCTTGGCCGCCTTCTCGGCCTCCATCTCTTCTTCCTTGGCCTTTAACGAGCCGACAGCCGCAGTGACGTCGGCCTCCCTCTGGCCGATCCTGGCCTTAAGCTTGGCAATTTGCTCATCCATGGCCTTATTGTGGATATTTTCATATGCCACCATGGTGGCAAGCTGCAATATAAAAGCAACATTAGCAAAAATAACTAAGTATTAAGTATAAGAAGGAAAGGACGAGATAACTACCTCGGATATCAACAGGCCTTTCCTGTTAGCCATATTTTCCTTGCTAGGCTTGGCATTTAGCAAGTTATGAAGAAGCTCCTCTTCCATGTCCCTATGAACGACAGCTCGGCCCAGCCTTACTTGGGGGCCCTCCCTGGCCAGCACGTTGAGACCTCTTAGGGGTTGGGGCAAGGCGATGAGATGCCGAGCTAGCTGCTCGGCCTCGGGATAAGTTTTAATGGAACGAGGAGTGAGTAGTGGATGAGAGGAAGCATCAGTAACCCTCTTGGAAGAAGGTTCCCCCTCAACAGGGCCAGATGAAGGCCTCTTCTGGCTCGAGGGCCTATGGACGAGGTCCGTTTCCTCGGCAGCCGGTATATCAGTCCGCACCTCGACATTAACAAATGGAATCTGAGGGCTATGCCCCTCGGTCAATTGTTTCTCTTGGCTACTCGAGGCCTCCTCGGTAACGACCTCCCCGGCCGGCTTGACGGGGACGACGGCAGCTTCCTTGGTGGATAGGATGACTTGACGACGAGTGGCGTCATCCTTCCTTTGATCAATAGCCGAGGCCTTGGCTGCCCGTCTCTTGGCCTTGATCAATGCCTTAGGATCTACATTCTTGGAGGCCATCTCAGCTTCCTGTTCAGCGGTTAAATCTGCATGTACGAGGAGGAAACGATTAAATGACGACATAGTAAACAACAAAGAAGAAATTTTACAAAGTATGAAGGTACGAGGAAAGAAGAATCATTACAGCCACGTCCTCTTCCCTCAGACATTGATCCTTGGGATCAAGCTTGCAACGGGCACAGTCAAAATGGAAGACCAAGCCGGGATGGATCCTCCCGTCGTTAAATCTCCTCCCCCTATTGACAGGAATAAGGGGTTCCAGGCCGTCCCTCGGTCCCGGCATTATCCCGGCCTGGATGTAATATCTATCATCCGTTTCCAAGGCCGACCAATCGAGGAGTCCTACTTCGAAAAATTCCGTAAGCCGAGCTATCAAGGCATCGGACCATTCAGCTCTTAACACTGCCTTGGGTGCAGCAGGATCACGAGAAGGAGAGGCAAACTCCCAGCCTTGTTGGCTCTCCACTCTTATTACGTGATTATCCCAGCCAGAAACTTTGCTTGACATGGGGAGGATGATTTAGGGTTTTTTGGAGTCATTCCTTATCACTATGAGCTTGGTCTCCTTGATGTAGTTGACGGAGAAGAAATGGTGGAAGGCAGATTGGGTTGGCTCAAACCCTAAGCTACGACATAAGACTATGAAACCTACGAGGACCCTAACCCCGTTGGCTCCTAGCATAGCCGGGACGGCTTGCATGTCTCCTAAAAATTCATTTATGAAAGGGTCCAAAGGAAGACGAAGTCCCTGCTGGAATTGCTTGAAGTAAAAGTGGACGTGGTTAAGGCTATAATAGAACAGGTGCCTCTCTTCCGCATCTTCAAAAGTTGAATGACCGAGATAGCTTAGCTTGTACTCCTCCCTCAACACTCCATACTTCGAGTATAACACTTCAAGCATTGGCTCCCCAGCCTTAATTGGCCTTGGCCTGGGATTATAAGCCCTACCTCGGTCAGATCTACCTCAGCCCTCTACTTGCTCTCCGTCAACAAAGGCGTCTACAATATTGGCAGACGTAGAGGCTTCACTTCCTCTTCCCGTCATATCTGCATAAAACCGAGGAACAAGTATCAGCAAAATCTTCCAAGGCATAAGGACGGGGAAGAGGAAGATTACCCCTCCTCGTCAGTTATGTTAAAGCCGAGGAGGGAGCCTAACCCAACATTGGACGATCTAAGTGGTCCGACGTCAGATAGAAGAGGACGATGTGATCTATCATCTCGGTTCATCCATAAAAGAAAACAATAATTGGGGCCATTGCATCAACACGATCAATCCTAAACTTGCCCTGATGTTTAAGATCGTCTCTCAGACAGCCATACCTCGTCAACATTTCTCCAATCTCCATCAAAGGTATCAACAACCATGGCCCTCTGTCCCTTCGGTAAACCCTAAGGTTGCTTTTGTGGTAGCCATGGATGACACGAGGGTTATGTTCCCAAGAACGGGCCATTTATAAGAAGGAACGAAGGGGCAAGAACGATTCAAGAAGATTCAAGTACAGAAATTCAAGAAAAGCTTCGAAAGGAAAACAATGGCAATTTTATAAAATCACATTCAACCAAAACCCAAGAAAGTACAAATTGAAGGCAGAAATAACAAGGGGAGAAGAAATTATAGCTATTTTTGTTGAAGATTGATGAAATTGAACGGACAAGTCAAGTGATTCTGAGAAATCTGGGCGCTCGAAATCAAGAACACGAAGGGATTTGAATCTCAAAATTTTGCTCTCAAATTGCAAAGGATGATAAAAAGTGAAATTGAAGCAAGGGTTTTGTTTTTATACCCTCACAAATGGGTCAGATCCAGAGCAAAACGGGTCAAGTTGAGCCAAGGGCCGTCCTTTCACCCCAACATTTAATGCGTTAGTGGGTTCCCAAGAACGTGTCAGACCTAGTGGACCATGCCTTATCATTGCACTATTTAACGGGCGGATAATAAATGACACGGATATTGAAGCGACATTGCCACGTGACGCCTGCTCGTACTCTCGTAAGCCGAGGACGAGATCACTTTCTCCTTGTCATAGCCAAGCTAGAAAGTCGGGGGCCACTGAACAGTATAAATCGAGATACGAACATGGGCTTGTCCGGGTAAGGCCCAAGTGGATTGGGCCATAAACATAATCCATCAAGTCTCAGATACGAGGTAAGAAATGGGCTTCCTCGTACCAAGCCACCTCGTCATTCCCTAGGCCGGCTAAGGCTCAACAGGCGAAGTGACCAAGGCCCAACTCAAGTGCCGAGTAGACCTCCCTCCAAGACCGAGATGGTCTCCCTTGAGGACGAGGAAGATTCCTTGGCTATGACGTCATCATGAATGGATTTCCATTTATCCCTCATCCCTTCCCCGGCTCCTCGTAAGCCGACCAGGCTACGTAGGACAAGGAAAGGGCTATCTCGGCTATTGAGCAGAGTTTGTACAGTCCTATTCAAATTAGGAGATTGAACAGTTACAATCCTCCTAGGATTGTAACCACATCATTTATCAAATTCAGGTCCAACAAGGACTCCTCAACAGATATAATCCTCTTAAGGTTCATATCCTATCACCTAGCAATCCAATTCAACATGGATTCTATATTGCTAAACCTATAAATACAAGTCATAATTCACATTATTTGGTACGTTATCTTTTGACTCTAAACTTTGTCAAATTGATTTCTCTCTCTAAAAACACAAATACTTACTCTCACGTCGGAGGGCCTTCGCCGGAGAAGCCCCGGCTTAGTTTACGTGTTTTTTTCTCTTTTTCAGGCTATTCAATAACTGGAGTACAACCGACCGCTGGATTTGGGCTGATTTGATCTTTTTGGCAGCATCAAACACGTACACGCATAGTTATCTCTTTCTCTAAACCCTTGGACCTTGGATCTTTGACTGGTGACCTTCGATTTTGACCAATGATCGTTGACCTCCTCACTCCGGATCATCTCTTCCCTTCCTTCTCCGGTGCGGTGGCCCACCTCTCCTTCTTCAGCATTTCAGTTATTTCATTTCTGGCTATATCTAAGTAAGATCCGGCTCATACTCCAACTCCCATCACCTTCCTAGCTTCACCCTCCAGACGACTCCTATAATGTGGCCGTCAAAGTCCATCAGTATAGGAAATAAATTGTAGGATTTATGTCTGCTCATGATGCTTCTGAAGCTGCTAAAGTTTGGAGGAAGAGGCAGAGGAAGTCTAGTAAGTTGAAGCAGACTAAACTTGATGCATGCAACTATGGTAGTGCACCATTTGGGGAGGTAAGACAATTTTGGCCAATGCACATGAATGTGGAGAAACTATTAGAATTGGTGATAAGTTGGAGCATGACTACGTCGGAGATGGTGGGGTTGTGGAGAGGGGTTTTCGGTTTTGCCGAGGGGGTTTTGAAGTAGGGGGAATTGGTTTCGGCTAGGCCGAGGGGTTTTTGAAGTGGGGGTTATTCACGTGGAGTCATCTTGTACAAGTAGGGGTTTTATCCCTCACGCATGATACGAGCACGTGGAGTCACCTTGTACAAGTAGGGGTTTCACCCCTCACGTGTCGGTCAAAGGGTTTTTGAGCCGAGGGGATTGAATACCAAAAAAAAAATTTGAGGTTTCGGTTAAAAGGGTTTTTGAGCCTAGGGGGTTGAATACCAATTTTTTTTTTTTTGGGGTTTCGGTCAAAAGGGTTTTTGAGCCGAGGGGGTTGAATACCAAAATTTTTTTTGGGGTTTCAATCAAAAGGGTTTTTGAGCCGAGTGGGTTGAATAACAAAAAAAGTTTTAGGGTTTCAATCAAGAGGGTGGTTTGAGCCGATTGGGTTATGGTGATTTAAAAGGGGGGTTGTTTTAGCTTTGTCGAGATTGGTGGTTGAAGGGGGTTGTTTCGGCCTTGGGGTTTTGGTGTATAAGGTTGTCTTTGGGTCGGCCAAAGTGATACAGACAGTAGCTTCTGTCCAGAAGCTTTCCCAACAATTGTCCTGTGAAGTAGGAGTTGGGCAGGTTGGTTAACAGACCAAAATTTGTTTACTTGAAACAAGAGCAAGTTTTATGCTGCAAACTGGTTGGATCACAAGAAAATTTGGAATGTGAGTTTTGTGTGTGAGAGATAATAATGTGGGTAAGGCTATGAATGATGCAAATTTGTGTTGTAGGGTTTATTGGTGGATGACGGAAGCAATGTAGTATTTGAGGGTGGGCGGCTTTAGGGTTTTGCTGCTAGAGTTTTACGGAGAAGTCCTTCTATGGATCTTAATGCTCTGATACCATATTAGAATTAAGAAGGGTTAGACGAAGTCAATCAAAACATGGAAGAGAAGAATTGTATTGAAAGACTCAATTGATTATGATGCTAAAGATACATATTTATAGAATTACAATGATTAATCTCCTAGGAGAAGGTTTCTAAGATTGTGTTTCATAATCTAATACAAGGATTATGTTTTCTAATCTATTTATTACAATATATAATTGAATATAATATAATGATATTATATTCTTAATAGAAACAACATGTTTATTGCGTTTTAGTATATTATATGTGTCTCTGTGTGTGTGTGAGTGTATTATTTTATTCTTCTTATATTTTAAGTTCACTTTTTTTTGCCATCAGATAGAGAAACTTTTGAAATGAGCTTAAGTTTTTGGATCATCAACTTAGTTGTTGATTTTGACTTATAATCTGCATAGATTTAATTCACTATACCTTTTTTGTTTTGTTTAAAAAATTGTCTTACATCTTAATTATAAGAGATATATAAATTGGTCTTATACTTTAATTATATGAGATATAATGTGTAAATAATCAGATTATTTTCCGGCTGTTATTGGAATTTTTTGTTTCTTTTGGTTGAAAAAATTGTCTTGTAGTTGAATTATAAAAGGTGAATTGATCTTATATTTCACTTATATAGTTATAATATTTAAATTATAAGATTAATTTGTGTCTATTATTGAATTTTTTGATTTAATTATAGCTGAATTATAAGATGTGAATTCGTCTTATACTTCAGATATAAGAGCTGCACCCGGAGTGAGATAACAGCTCTGTAAATAAATGACTTAAATGGTGGCATTTTTGTAAATAAGTGATTTTCCAGAGTTTAATAATGTGAAGAATGAAAAAACTAACACTTATACGTCAATTATAAGAGAATAAGTAGTCTTATAATTCAATTACAAGATACGAAAGTTGTGGATTTTTTGAAATTCCGCATCCTAAGTTGAATTTAAATCACTCTTGAGGGCCTATCCCTTTAACTTTAACTTTAGGGTGAACCTATAAGATTGGGGGTGTTAATATCAACACCCTTTTAGTGGGGGGCTTGTGGGTCTTTTCGCCCATAACCGCCAGAAACTAAGCCAGATATAAAATTGAATAAGAATTAAACAACAAAATGTACCTTAATGTTCATGAAATTCTAAAAATTCCTATTGATTCATCATTAATAATATTATCAACAACAACTTTTAGAATTTCATGAACATGATTAATCTCTCATAAATTTGTGATCAAAGTTCAACAAAAAAGTCAAATGGGACAAACATTTTGGGACGGAGGGAGTATAATGATTAAATGTCCTAAGTGAAAATACACAAGTGCTTAAACTTGGTCAAAAGTGTGATTGATTGGCCACCATAGTTTGGTTGCCACAATTCTGTTTGAAATTCTGATATTTTCTTCTTGTTTGATCTTTTAGGAAATACGGTCGTGAATTCAAGTGTATTGATGGGTTCTTCTGAGCATGGTGGTCGAAGGATCATTCAGAAACAAAATTTGGATAGGATCAGCAACTTGCCCGATGACGTTCTTTCCCTCATTCTCTCCCAACTTCCAGCGAAATGGGCATTTCAAACAAGCATTTTATCAAACAGATGGAAGGACCTTTGGACCTCTATCACTTGCCTCGACTTTAAAAACCATACAAGTAGTCTTGGGAATTATAATGCCGAGGAATTTACAAATTTTGTTGGTCATGTGTTTCGAAGTTGCAATCCCAAGCACATCAAGAAACTGGTTCTGCATTTTCCTTGGTTCAGGGCCGATGAATCCTGTGTTACCCGGACTTGCCATTTTTGGCGTCATACCGGTGTCGACACGACACGACACCGACACCAGTATGAAATACGCACCCGACACTCCTATTTTCAGTCGGATACGGCGCGAGAAGGAGAAGGGAGAGAGACGTGTGCTAATTGCGTTTTATCTAGTCCTTATTTGTATGGAAATCTTGTCAATTTAGGTAAGGATAACCTAATTCCAAAGCAATTTGTGCTTCAATTTCAATTGAAGTCCGGAATTACTTACCTAAATTGACGACGAGAGACCTGCGATGAGATCCTTAACCGATGACGAAGCGGTGCTTCAATGGAGGTCGACTACGCGAACTATTATGCGTTGAGTTTGGTATTTTTTCTATAATTCCTTATTTCCTTCTTTATTCCTGTTCTTTTGTTTAATTTAGAGTAATTCTTCATTTCTTCTTTCTTTCTACCTATTCTATTCAGTCAACGTGTTTTGTGATTTTTTTATTGTTCTTCTATTTCCATCAGTTGGTGTTTTTTAATATTTTTGTCATCTTCTACTTTGCTCTCTTCTCTTTTGTTGATTTTTTTCTCTTTTTCATCTAAATTTCAGCAGCATCCTTTTCACCTTTTCACCTTATATAGGGCTTTAAATTTGCTTGTTTATTTGATGAAAAAAAATGTTATTTTCATGTTATTTAAGACTTTTTGCTTAATTTGGTTTTTGATTAGTTATCTGAATGTATGAACTCAATGTTATTTTTCTTGATATGAACTCAAGAGTATTTTGGTATTATCGTATCCCATCATGAATCTAGTGTTATAACTTGGATAGATGAATGGATTAAGCATGAAATCAGTGAGCTGGATCTCTCTGTTTACAACTTTCCTTTGAGGGTATTCAGTTGCACGACTCTTACAGTTTTGACAATAGGTGATTGTTATGACTATGATCCAGAAGTTGTTTCGTTTAATCTACCGTCTCTGAAAGTCCTTCACATCAATGGGAGATTCAACCGCTTTATGGAGAATCTTATTAGTAATTGTCTTGCACTCGAAGATTTAACTCTAGGTGGATTTAATGTATGGTATATGGCCAATACTTTCAAGGTATCTGCACATACTTTGAAGACTCTGCGATTGCATCTAAATGAAACCTTTTTTTTCCCAATTTTTCCCACGTGATTACCGTAGAAACTCCAAAACTTGAATACCTCCATTTGAGTGAGAGTTTCTTTGATTATAATACTAAGGTAATTTCCTCATCTCTCGTTAAGGCATATGTGAATATTCGAAATATTTCTATGGGCCAGCGCTTCCAGGTTAGTTCTAGTTTCTTTGGTTCCATAGCATTATCTGTGAATAATCTTGCTGCTTCATAAAGTTAGGTGCTTCTTATTTTGTGCCATTTTCTGTTTGTATATTCATTATAACTATTGAACATTACATGACTTTCACCGTTTCACCATGCCCAACTTTGCTTCTTTGACATGTTTGGAGGTCATTTCTTGGGATAATCGTTTCTGGGCTATACTCCCTAAATTTATTGGAAGGGCACCAAGCTTGAAAGTTCTGTCTTTAAAGCAGGTATTTATGGTTACATACTCTGCTTTAATAACACTAGTCTTTGCTAGTTATTGAAGTTTGGCATTTTTCTTTTAATTCTTGAAGAAGGACAGACATGATACTGCGTCAAATGATGAATATGATAGGGTTGAACCAAGATATGTAGCCACTTGTGTGGGTCACAACTTAGAGTAATCAAATTTGAAGGGTTTAAGGGGAGAAAACACGAGCTACAAATTGTCAAGTATTTTCTAGGTAATGCTAAGGTCTTACAGACACTCACAGTCAGTTGTGGAGGATTGGAACGAGAAGAAGAGATGACGTTATATGGACAACTAATGAAGTTTTCAAGGGCTTCAAATTACTGTGTGGTCGAATTCCATGGAAATTTTATCTCGATTTAGACCGTCTCTTTCTTAAAAGTTTCTAGAAAACGCATGTTTCCTACAATATTTTGTAGAATACGTATTCACATTCGGATGGTAATGACTAATGATGTTACTGAATATTTCCTAGTTTTGATTCTTGTGAAATATTTTCCTAAGCTCCCCATATTTGAATTTTGTACTTTGTTGTGTTGTGTATCCTATATATGCAGATCAAGAGTTTTTGTAAAGTTTGTTTTTGCAGGCAACATCTGATAAGAGGAGGATGGAATGTCAAAGAAAATTTATGACCCTCCGTCCAAGATTAAGGTTCTTACTTTTATATTTGGTCTGTCTCGTAATAATGTTCTTAATTGCTTTATAACTTAAAATGGACAATATGACCCCTTGCACTTACTATTCCCTTCCAATTTCATCTCTCATACGTTACCTTTCATGCTCGCAACATTTACTTTTTCTTAATCCCTGCAAAGTGAAATTAGGAACTTTATTGTGGGACGGAGGGAGTATAACATTAGTCAAATTAGCTTGAAAAATCCTGCTCCTGAAATAGTACAAGGCCCTATGAGGCTGAAGTAGTTCAAACGGTGGATGTGAAGAAGTAGACCATTATCTAAAATGACCTTGGGAGTAGCTGATGGTTGAACATTATGCTCTTCTTTTCTTTTTAGTTGGACGTACATCATATGTCAAGTTATGATCACATTGTCTAAAAATAAATAAATAATCTTACGATCATAAATTTTAGCATGATCTTTCAAAGGTGCAAGTAAATTGACCATGTTGTTCAAACACCACCGGTTGAACAACCCCAGAGGTGTTCGTCCACTTAGTGGATGAACACTTCGAAAAATGTTTTTTGCACCAGATTCGATCACCCACGAATGTCATTCCTTCCGAAACGGTCGAACAAGCATAATGTGGTTGTTGTTGGGATTGGAGTCCTAAACTATGAGGAAAAAGGAGTCTAAGTCAGAGGAGTTGCTGAAATCAAGAAGGAAAATCGGGGAGGACTTTCTGGGGTGATGGGCGACCGCCCATGGGGTTGTTGGGCGACCGCCCAGGAGGACAGAAAGTTTGGCTCGTGGATTATTCATCTTGGGCGACCGCCCATGTTGTGGTGGGCGACCGCCCATGTGTCGGGTGGGAATTTTCTGCAGCAGATTTGTTTCCTATTTTGATTAGAACTCTTCTTAATATTGATTTAGGGTTTCCTTGTATTACTATATAAGCATAGTGACGGCCTAGAATAGATTTGTGAGTTGTAGCAACATATTAGAAGGTGTCTAATAACATATTGGCTTGGCAATTGCCCCCGGACGTAGTTCACGAGTTGGTGAATGAACCGGGTTAACAACTCTTGTGTTCTTGTGTGTGATTGTTTCTTTCTTGTACGTGTGGGTGTGTTGATTTCCTTGTCTTGATTGCAACGGGGGAGCACCAATTTCACAACAACTGGTATCAGAGCTTTGGTTCGGAGGATTCAAAGTTTCATTAGTTGATTTTTTGAATCGCGTTCTTGGGGATTTTGGTGAAGCAGTCAAGATGAAGAACTCAATCGAGAAATTCAACGGTGTGAATTTCACGTTTTGGAGGACAAGGATTGAAGACTACCTTTATTGTAAGGATCTTCATGGACCCTTGAAGGAGAAGCCCGAAGGCATGTCACAAGGGGATTGGGAGACATTGGATCGGAAGGCGTTAGGAGCGGTAAGGAGTGCCCTAACCGACGACGTTGCACGGAACGCTATGGAGGCCAAGACAACGGTGGAGTTGCTACAAACGCTGTCAGACATGTATGAGAAGCCGTCGAATATCAATAAGGTGCATTTGATAAAGAGGTTTGCGAATGTGAAGATGTCAGAGGGGCAGACATCGGCAAGTCATATCGGCAATTTCAGAGGTATGGTGGACCAATTGAAAAGTGTTGATATTACTTTCTCCGATGAAGTGCTAGCGTGTTTTCTACTAAAATCATTGCCTGATAGTTGGGAGGTTACTTTCACAACGATTAGTACTTCGAAAACAGCATTGGTGTATACGGAGGTTAGAGATCTCATCCTTCAAGAGGAGTTGCGAAGGAAAGAGAAAAGGGGAGAATCTTCCGTAGATGGGGCTGCACTTAGGGTGGAGAGAAAAAGGGGAGGACCGAAAAAGGGGAAAAAGGTCAAGTACTACAATTGTGGTGAATTGGGGCATATCAGTTATGACTGTCCGGGAAAAGATGGTGGTACACACGTGGTGGATGATGGTGGAGATGTATTAATCCTAGCAGAGGAGCAGTCGGGTGAAGATTGGGTGTTGGATTCTGGAGCTTCTTGTCATGCTAGTGGGGATGCAGAATTAATGAAGCGGTACAAAACTGGAGATTTTGGGGTTCTCTATCTTGGTGATGGTCAACCATTGAAGATCAAAGGTAAGGGGGATGTGATGATGAAGACACCTAATGGGGCTGTTTTACAACTACACGACGTGATGCATGTTCCGGATTTGAGGAGAAGGGTGATTTCTGTGGGATAACTTGACAGTGAAGGGTATGGTGTTTCTTTCATTGGTGGGTCTTGGGAAGTCACAAAAGGGGCTAAGGTGTTGGCTCATGGGGTTAAGGGGAAGATGTTGTACTCTACCTACAATGTCGATATTCGTTCCGGTGGGAGCAAGAGGCTAAAGAACCGGCCTGTTGGTGTGAAAAGGGGAGACATCAAGAAACGGTATGTTGGGGGGGACTCAAAGTTGATCAACGTGGTGTGGAAGTCCAAGTGCCCTAACAGAGAGCGAATTAAGACCAAAAATAGACGATGCAAGAAACAAGGTGTGTCCAAGTTTCAAGGGGAAGCATTGCGAGGAAGGTGGGTCTGGAGGGAGAAGGCGAAGTTAGACTTGCGGGGAGAAATCAAGGTAGAAGCTGATTTGGGGAGGCAAGAATCATCTAACACGGAGAGGTTGAAACGTCGCTTGGTTTCAACTCGCCTTAGTACTTGAGAAGAGGTGTGGTAGTGTCAAGCCAATATGGATGAGGGGGAAATGTGTTCGAAGGTCTTTACTTCGTGGTGGGAGTTGATGGGTGTTTCTATGCTTGTTAGTTTAGTCTCCGGTGGGAGATTGTTGGGATTGGAGTCCTAAACTATGAGGAAAAAGGAGTCTAAGTCGGAGGAGTTGTTGAAATCAAGAAGGAAAATCGGGGAGGACTTTCTGGGGTGATGGGCGACCGCCCATGGGGTTGTTGGGCGACCGCCCAGGAGGACAGAAAGTTTGGCTCGTGGATTATTCATCTTGGTCGACCGCCCATGTTGTGGTGGGCGACCGCCCATGTGTCGGGTGGGAATTTTCTGCAGCAGATTTGTTTCCTATTTTGATTAGAACTCTTCTTAATATTGATTTAGGATTTCCTTGTATTACTATATAAGCATAGTGACGGCCTATAACAGATTTGTGAGTTGTAGCAACATATTAGAAGGTGTCTAATAACATATTGGCTTGGCAATTGCCCCCGGACGTAGTTCACGAGTTGGTGAATGAACCGGGTTAACAACTCTTGTGTTCTTGTGTGTGATTGTTTCTTTCTTGTACGTGTAGGTGTGTTGATTTCCTTGTCTTGATTGCAACGGGGGAGCACCAAATTCACAACAGTTGTTAAGTTTTTAACGAGTATTAACGTAATGGGTGACATTTACAAATAAATTATGGGCAAATGACAATTTAGGGCCTGAAGTATAGGGGGTAGTGTCGGTTAGGGGCCCCATGTCTAATTTTCGGCAAATCAGGGCTCAATATCTAAATTTTTCGTCAATTAAGGGCTTTTTGACGGATTTTGTTAGAAAAGTCAGTTAAGTGACGGATTTTGGACTAAATTGAAAAGTAAATTAGTTATTAAGGACTGAAATGTAAATTTTTAAAAATTGATGACCGTTACAAAATATTTTTTTTAAAATAATATTTTTAAAAACATAATATATTTCGAAAAGATGTAATTTTTTTTATAATTTTTAAAATATATTAAAATAAATGTTATAAATATAAAAAAATTGTATTTTTAAAGAAAATAGTATTTTATTTTAAAAAAAATTAATTAATTTTTAACGTAAATCTTGTAAAATAAATATAAATATAAAAAAATTGTATTTTTAAAGCAAAAAAAGTATTTTACTTTTTAAAAAAAATTAGTTAATTTTTAACGTAAATCTTGTAATATCTTTTTTTAAAAAAAATAGAAGTAAGTGACATGTCACTTAAATCTTTTTGATTTAGAAAATTTTATTTAAAAAATTGCCAATTTTTATCTAATAAAGATAATTTTATTTTAAAAAGATAATATGATTTAAAATAATTATCATCTAAATTTAAAACAAATATCTAAAAAAGTTAATATAACTAAAAACATATTTTTTGAAAATATTAATATATTACATACTCAAAAAATCAAAACCAAGGGAGATAGAAGAAACGGAGGAGGAGGAGAGAAATCCACCCCAACCCATGGCTACCTCACCCACCACCGCCAAATCCACCACATCCTCCCCGTCGTTTGTATTCTCTCTCTCCCAATCGTCGCCTTCTCTCTCCACCTCTCTAATGCCTTCATCTTTTTCGGTCATCTCCATCGAAATCCGGTCGCCTGCCACACCCATTTCCGGCGTCTTCTCTCCTCCTCCGTTTCTTTTATCTCCCTCTTCCTCTCTCTCTCTATTTAGATCTAGATCTTGATAAAGATCTGAATATAGAACTAGATCTGAATTTGTGTGTTTGAATTTTGTATGCATTGATGTGTATGCACTTGTGTTGCATTTCTATGTGTTTGAAATTCTAGAGGGTTGGAGAAGAAGAAGAAGACTGGGTTAATGACAATTTTTTTGATTTATTTGAGTTTTATTGTGATTTTTTGTTACTTATTTACAAAAATGCAGAAATATTGGGTAAGCATATTTTTTGTAAATATTTATTTTATTTAATCTATTTTTATTTATATATTTTATAAATTATCCAATCTAAAATAATTAGTAATTTTTTTGAAACAAAATAATTAGTAATTTAAATTATTAGAAAAAAGGATAATAGTTAATATCTTAAATTATTTTAAATCATATTATCTTTTTTAAATAAAATTATCTTTATTAAATAAAAATTGGCAATTTTTTAAATAAAATTTTCTAAATCAAAAAGATTTAAGTGACATGTCACTTATTTTTATTTTTTTTAAAAAAATATTATAAGATTTACGTTAAAAATTAATTAATTTTTTTTTTAAATACTTGTTTGCTTTAAAATACAATTTTTTTATATTTATATTTATTTTACAAGATTTACGTTAAAAATTAATTAATTTTTTAAAAATAAAATACTTTTTCTTTAAAAATACAATTTTTTTATATTTATAATATTTATTTTAACATATTTTAAAAATTATAAAAACATTATTGCTTTTCGAAATATATTATATTTTAAAAAAAATATTATTTTAAAAAAAATATTTTGTAACGGTCATCAATTTTTAAAAATTTACATTTCAGTCCTTAATAACTAATTTGCTTTTCAATTTAGTTCAAAATTCGTCACTTAACTGACTTTTTAACAAAATTCGTCAAAAAGCCCTTAATTGACGAAAAATTTAGATATTGAGCCCTGATTTGCCGAAAATTAGACATGGGGCCCCTGACCGACACTACCCCCTATACTTCGGGCCCTAAATTGTCATTAACCCATAAATTATTAGTACAATGGTTACATTTGTTTGTATGGGCAACCTTAATGGGAAGTTTGTTCGCTCTATACAAGAGCTCTATACCACGTGGACTTCCAACTCAGCAGAGAGAGAGAGAAGAATGTGCCTCAACCGATAGCTTTTCTGACCTTTTTTTTGTTACCGTTAAACAGGCTTAGGCTTTTGATTTCTTTTTTCATTGCAAGAACATTACCGCTGGCTTTGTTTTTTTTTTTTTTTTTTTTTCAAATTGCAAAAAAAGGCACGACTAAACATGTATTTATGTATTTTGAGACGGAGGGACAATTTTTAACTTTTTCAATTAAACTTAAATACAACCGTTGCTAGAACTAGCATTTGCAATAATGGTTGTTGCAAAAATAGCCGTTGAAAAACTAGTTACAAAACTAGCCGTTGTAATAGTTTGAAGAAGTTTATATATACACACTTAACACAACATAAATTTTGACACTACAATCTCAATTCTCAAATATGTTTGATAATCCTGATCTTTTCAATCTCTTCACTCAGCTAAATAATTTTAATCAATTTTTAATTGATGAATTGATGGATGATACCGACAAGCAAATGTTTTTACGTGTGCTAGCAGCTGAAAATTCCAATGGTGGCATGCATTTTTTGGTGTTTCCGATTCAAACAATGATATTACTTTGCCCAACCAATCAACATTAATCAATGATGTATTGGAAGGATCCTCCTAGAAGTTCAATTAACAGTAAATGGCTCACAATATATGAAGGGATATTATATGGCAAATAGTATTTATCCCGAGTGGGCTACACTAGTCAAAAGTTCTTCATATTCAGAGGACCCTAAGAGGAAGAAATTTAAGTAAATGCAAGAAGCTGCAAGAAATGATGTTGAGCGAGCGTTTGGAGTCCTCCAAGCTCGTTGGGCAATTGTTTGAGGTGCATCAAGTTTTATTACATCTAATCTATGATCTAATACATCGATATTTTTTATTTTTTTTTTTGCATGGCATGGCAGGTCACTCCATCCAAGTTCGTTAGATTCTTGCTATCAAATGATGCATGTGACTGCACATGCCTCTTTTTTAGGGGCAAAATTGGAAAAAATTTGTGCCATGCAAATGGATCGCTAATACCCACGCGTTAAACAATTGTCGACATAATCCCAAAACAGATTTGAGGAAACCTAGGTCAAAATTATGGCGATTTACCAAGGGAGATAATCAAATCGAGCAACCAAGGGCACAATCGAAGTAAGGGTTTAGTCAAGATGGGTGATTTCGTGTGCGATGATGGCAAATATGGTGTGGTCTATTTGCGAAAAGGCATCCATGCAAGTCCAGATTTCCGTTTGTTATGTTTTTGTTGGAAAGATTTGTTGTCTTGCACTTCATATGCAATTGGGATTTGTTTGATTCCCTTTTTTTTTTTATTGTTTTATGTGTTTTTATTGCTACGGGGTCCTGGTATGGATGCTTTAGTATAAAATATTGTTTTATGTGTTTTTATTGGTACGTGGTTTTGTGTATCTATGTGCATTAAGAGTTGTAATTTGTTCATGATAAGCAGGCCACTATTGTTATTTATGTCATGTTGCAAGTTTTCTAGTATAAATTTATGTTTGGTCACAATTGACTCAAGTTGCAAGTTTTCTGTATAAATTTATTTTCCTTGATTAGAAGAAATTCATGGAAATCCTTTTTAGGATTGTTAAATAATATAAGCAGTTCACTATTGTTATTTAATATAAGCAGGTCACTATGGTGTTCTCTCTCTATTTTGTTAATTACAGGTCCTGATGGTGTTGAAACAGAGGTAGGGATGATCCTATGATTATGGTGTTAAGGGTTGATGATAAAACTTACATTGATAGAGAAGCCTTGAAAATTATGATTAAAGGTGAAAGAGATGAAATAGAAGATCTTGGAGTAATCAAAATATTGCAAGATCTTAAGTCAGCTGGCTATGTGTAGGACAAGGATGCTGAATCTGAATGGATAGGAGATAATGATTCTGATGTTGAGACAAAGACTGAAATGCTTGCTGGATTTGCAAGTATAAGAGAGATGAAAGAGAATGAAGAAAATGAACATTTGGTTGATGGTTATGAAGATAATGTGGAGATAGATTTACAAATGTGGGCTAGCATGGGTGTCACAAACAATGCAAATGAGGATTTGGTTGGTGACATAGAATGGGATGAGTTGAAGAGCATAGTCAGTTCTGATGAAGAGGCTGAGCTTGTAACAATGAGTGTCACAAACAATCTAAATGGGAATGTAGGGGTTGGAGACAGTGATATAAATGCAACTTTTATCATAGGGGAATTATATTCAAGCCGAGAAGCTGAAAAAGAAGCTATCAAGGAATGTGCCATTAAGAATAAGAGGGAAATAAAATTCACACACATTGATGACACAAGGGTAAGGGCTATTTGTGGTGGAAATAGATTGTGCCCTTGGACAATTCATGCATCATGGAACAAGGCCAAAGAATCCTGGCAGATCAAGAATTATGTAAATGTTCATATGTGCAATACAGTTCATGAAATAAAGTATGCTACCGCAGATTGGTCGGCTATGTGGAGACTATTAGGAAAACTCCTGATTGGCTTTAAGTTCTTTTGTTGCACAGGTGATGACATCATTATATTGAAATATCTATCCACAAGGCATTTAGGGCTAAGAAGAAAGCAGAAGATCTAATCCATGGCAGTTTCAGAGCACAATATAAAATGTTGAGAGATTATTGTAAGGAGATACATAGCACAATGTCTGGTTCAATTGTCAAAATTGACCTAGAAGAACCAACGAACATAGAAGGGAGGAGATTTAAGAGGATTTATTTTTGCTTGGAGCCTCTTAAACTGGGGTTTGCTACATGCTGTAGGAAGTTAATTGGGCTAGATGGTGCATTTATCAAGGGTCCATATCCTGGACAATTACTCATTGTTGGAATTGATTCCAATAATGGCATCTACCCTGTGGCATATGCAGTTGTAGTAGCTGAAAATTTAGATTCTTGGAGATGGTTTTTAGAGTTACTTACAGTTAATTGGGCTAGATGGTGCATTTATCAAGGGTGCATTTATCAAGGGTCCATCATTTCAAATGAGCAGAAGGTATAACTTCTGCATTAATACTTTTTTTTTGTTTCAATATAATATGAAATGTCTTGTTTTCTTATTTCTTTATTTTGTAAGGTCTTGTGCTTGCAGTTCAGGAGGTCTTACCTAATGTTGAACACATGTTCTGTGTCTTTCATATGTACAAAAACTACAAGATACAATTCAAAGGTGAGAAAATGAAGGAGTTTCTCTTGAATGCTGCAACTGCGTACAATGTTAAGAGATTTTGACATGTTATGGACCAATTAAAGACAGAATCAAGGGAGGTGTTTGATTGGGTAAGTGCTCATCCCCTTTTACGCTGGTCTAGTTCTCATTTTAGGACAAGCATCAAGTCTGATATCTTGTACAACAACTTGTGTGAATGCTTGAATGGAATGGAAAACTTGTGCATGTTAGAGATAAACCTTTGGTTTACCTGTTTGAGGGAGTAAGAATTTTTTTGATGAAAAGAATTATGGAAGTGAGGAGAAGAATAAACAAACCTGTTGGTCCTTTATGTCCTAAAATTCAAAGGCAGTTTGAGAAGATAAAGGATGATGCTTACCTTTACTTTTGCACTTGGAATGGGGATTCTAAGTATCAGTTAGTAGGTCCTTATGGTAAACAATGTCATTGTGATCTGAAAGAGAGAACATGTAGTTGCAGGAAATTGCAGTTTCTGCAATTTTTAGGTATGGAAGAAATAGAGGTGATGGAGTACCTGAAGAGTGGGTCTAGGAAGCTTATAAGTTGGATACATGGAAGATATATATAATCACACCATAAGTCCAATTAATGGATCAACTATGTGGGAACATTAATCTGGTTTAGTCAACATATCTCCTCCATATCATCTTGTGCAACCTGGTAGGCCTAGGAAACTGAGGAAGAAAGACCTAGATGAAGTACCAAAGACTTCATCAAACACAACCAAATTGAGCAGGAAAGGTACTACATCAAATGCAGACTATGTGGTAATCAAGGCCATAACAGCAAAACATGCAAGGGATAAGGTGGGGAAAGGATACCAACAGAAAAGGTGAGTTATTAGATATATATATGTTGTATATTCCAACAAAAATGATCCTTTATTTATTAATGTTTTAATCTTGCAACAGAGAAGACAAGGAAGGCCAAGAAAAACTCCAGTCCAAGTTCAAACTGAAGCATCAACCAGCCAATCACAACTTGTTAATGTGCAAGGAAGCGCTCAAGAAACTGGAGGAAGTCAGCCTTCACAAGGTGAAGAAGGAAGAAGATTAAGGAGCAGGAAGTTAATCTGCACAAGGAAATGACAATTTCTGAAGTTACTTGTGATGATCATTTTTTTTTGTAAACTTTGTGGTAATGATCATTTGCGTCAAACTTGTGGTAATGATCATTTTTTGTAAACTTTGGGTAATGATCATATTTTGTAAACTTTAGGGTAATTATCAAGATACGGCGGAAATACAACCGCCGTATATAATTGAGTATAAATACGGCGGCTTATGGACCACCGTATATAATTATATACAAATACACCATATGTATAACAGGCATATTTGAGGAAGCTTTTTACGGCGATGTATAACCGCTGTATATCCGCCGTATATAATAGACGAGTCGTCCAATATAGCACGAGTCGTCCCATTTGCACCCCACCCAGATTCCCTCGTCCCCCTTTGGGGACGAGTCGTCCATTATGCTTATATACGGCGGATGTAGGGTTCCGCCGTAAATGACTAGTTATGAGACGAGTCGTCCAACAAGGCACGAGTCGTCCCATTTGCACTCCACCCAGATTCCCTCGTTCCCCTTTGTGCACGAGTCGTCTAATGGCCTATTTACGGCGGATTTTTGAAACCGCCGTAAATAACTATATTTTTTTTTCAGCCAGCTCTATATAATTCACTTTCCCCAAAAATACACCCGCAAAAACCAAACTCAACCTGTACACACACAAATGCAACCTGTATATAACCAAAAATACACCCGCAGAAACCAAATTCAACCTGTATATAAAATAACTAGACTTCGTAAATGTATATACAACACAATATCAACATAATAACCATTAACACAAAAAATACAGTTGAATGTATCCAAAACTCAATCAATGTTTACAATCCACAACTTTGAGAACACATACCACCGCCTATTCATTACTGCCATTTCCACGTTGTTCCATAAAACAACGTTTCAAATCTTCTAGTTGCTTTTGAAAATCTGATGTGATCTGTTGGAGTTGATCCTCAAGTTGCTTTTGAATATCTGTTTTGAGGGATGACACCGTCTCCTCAAGTTCAGCAATACGGGCTGCAGAAGCGCTTTGAGAAGTTGAGGCTTTACCAAGCACCATAGTTTTGGTAAGACCGCCTCCCATACAGCGCACTCTCCCATGGTCATCATTTCCCATCAAATTTGTGAATATCTGTTCTCGCTTGCTGGGAGACTTTTGTTCTTCCTCTGGTAGCTCTTCAATTGCATCATTTAACGTTAACTGTAACAAAAACAACATGTTTAATATAATTGTTTTAACTTTAATTAATATTATGAAAATGAAATTAGAAATGAAAAAAGTATTCTATACAAGAACAAAACTGAAACAGAAAATGTTGAAACTTTAACTTACGATCATACGAGAGATGGTTTCATCTGCAGCCTGACCACTTTTGTCCGTGCGCTTAGCTATGAACAAGCTTACGCGATCAGTTGGTAATCTCTCGTCTCCTCTCTACCATTTATAATAGAATCATTTGACCAAAAAAAATATATTTATATACGATACAAAAAGAAACATTAATTGACAACTGAGAACTAAATTGAACGATGACAAACCTCTTTTATGATAGAGGGATGGGACTTTTTTCCAATCCTGTTCAGGCACTCTTGCTTTCCTTGATTCGCTTGATTTATTAGTGATAATTCCTGAAAAAAAGAAGAAGATAATATTAGTATTAATTTGACTACTTATATAAGACATTCACAATAATAGATTGAGATTAATTTGAAATATACCTGAGCCTTATCTGTACTCCACATTACAACAAGTTCAGCCCATTGAATCACAACTCACGCATGGGGTGGGTGAGCCAATGCGTCCTCGTCGGATTCATACCTATTATACATACATTTCACCTGACATTTCCATATTACAAAGTCATAATCATAAATGTGAGTAAAATTGCATAGTAAGCAAATGAGATCTAAACAAATACATATTACAAGTAAATAAAGTCGTCTGTTGCATACTTATTATATGCTTGTCTCACCTGATATTTACAGTCTCGTCATTGTTTATTGAGAGCTAGATTCATAACTGAGTAATACTCCGGAGAGCTAGATTCATAACTAAGTAAATCCAGAGGAAGGGTCTGCCTGGGCACCCCCACTCCCACCCCCCAGCCACCCCCACTCCCACTCCCCCTCTCCCCGACACCCCCACTCCCACTCCCCAAGCCACCCCCATCCACCACTTTGACTGTGACTGTGACCGTTGCCATTCATATTGTCCATAATCCACCTGGGTCTAGGTCTGGGTCTGGGTCTGGGTCTGCGCTTGAGGCTCTTGCTCGGGGTCGGGATCTGGCTCGTCGTGCAAGTCCATTTGGGGTGGTGGCTGTGCACGACGTCTAACCCGACGATGTCGAGGTTGTTATACCCCATGTGCGCGATCTACCGATGGGGGAGGTGCAGCAGACTGAAGGCGTTGGAGCTCCCTAACTCCTGAGAACCCGTGTGTAATAGTCGCTCGCAATTCAACTTGGTTGGGATGCTCATCCCTCTCATTGACGACATGCATGCGCTAAAGGGTCTGCACCTGTTTTTATATCAAAAATATATATAAGTACGAGAGACATAAGTTAGTAATTTATATTTTGTAAAAAAAAAAAAACTAGAAATAATAACTTGAAAAATGTAAAAACATACCATAAACTCTAAGGCAGGGGCAGCCGACTGGTATCCATCCTCCTCTACTTGAGTGAGGTTCTGCACAAACCTACACGTTATGTCCCGATACCATATCATATATGGATCGGTGTAACGCATATCGTGGGTGCCGTAGACCCCGGAAACCAGATATTGGTGTCGCTGGACCCATACTGCAATATGTTGCTGATGGCGGACTCTCCAATTCACGATATTCTTTCCCCGCTGATCACAACTGTGCAACTCCGGGCTAGTGTTGCACGGTTCTGGGACAAACTGCATCAGGCCAAACTGCCTCATAACGCGATTAGGCAGATGCCACTCGATCCTCTCAAAGCATACGAGAGGGACCTTTGCCAACCATACGCCCTCACCCTGAGTGCAGTAGGGCGGAGCGTATCTCCCATCATAAGGCTGCCACACAACCTGATCCTCGTGTAGCCGGGCCAGCTGATCCCGATAGCCTCGCAGGCTATGTGCAGGAACCTCCATCAGATTCAGCGATGCCTGGGTCCAGCTGAAATTTCATAAACAGAATAATTATAAGAATTAGTTAAAAAAAACAATAATGACGAGAAAATAACGTATGATATATGTATATCTGCATCCGAGGGGCATGAGCACGAAGTCCGGATCTCTGAATCGACTACGGATCTGCGGTCTCACACATCTCAACCGCTCCCAAGCCCAAATCTATATCAAATAAATGTATATCAAATACTATAAATAATGCCGCTAATTTGAAATCAAACTTAAAAACAACAACATAATGAACATTAAAATGAGATAAACATACCTGTAGAACGTTGAGAAATCCTCCGCACTGTCTCGTCCGAGGGTCAGTCGCACTACACAACTCTCGATATAGGAAAGCGAGCGCAGCACTCCCCCAACTGTACTGGCTGACCCTAGAAACATCCCGAAGCAGAGGGAGATAACATAACTTAACCTTGTTGTTCGTACGATCAGGCATGACCGTAGAACCCAAGGCAAGCATGATATATGCCCGTACGTAGTGATCCACAATCTCTGGAGCAGTATCCTCGGCGTGGTCATGGAAGTGGAGGAAACGGGTCGTAATCCACCTGAGCTTCAGACTACTCCCATCCATATCTCCGGGATCATGGAAGTGGAGGAAACGGATCGTAATCCCCATCAATCGACAACCGCAAATGAAGCCGATATCCTCTAGGGTGATCGTCATCTCACCCACCGGGAGGTGGAATGTATGGGTCTCCGGACGCCATCTCTCGATCAAAGCCTCCAGCAATGCAAAATCATACTGTACTCTCCCTATATAGTGAACACCACTAAACCCGCACTCCGCCAGTCTGGACAATATCGTAGGAGCTAATACGGACGGCAAGGTGGCACCATGACGAAATTGGAGGGGACTAGCAACCTCCGCCTCGGCCCAAATAAACCGAGCTCTATGGTCCTCATGTCGGGTCAGAACAGAGGCATCGATAGGCCCGAGATCAATGAAGGCATCCATCTATTTATTTCAATATCAAGGTTGGTAATTAATAATCATATTTTTGTAAACTATGTTTCTTCTATATTCATTATTTTCTACATAAGTGTAATTACTAGTACGTGGCATTGTAATCCAAAGTTATCCCACACTTTCAAGAAGTGTTTGTGGGGAAGGTCTTGGTTTCCAGCCTATATACTAAGTAATACTTCAAGAGTAATCCTCACAAACCATTTTATCTCAATTAATTAATCAAGTTTGGGGATATTTTAATCGTAAGATCTTAATTTGTATTATCTTTTTTTTTATTTGAATAATTAATAATGTAAGGATCATTTTATCAACTCATGTTAATCCAATTAAAATTTATTAATGGGTTCGAATTGTATTATCTTTGTATCTAATACTATCATAAAAATGATTTACAATCATCTCAACAATAAAACAAGAATTATTCATCTTAGATGAAGTACTTAAATTCATACCTCTCAAAGTTTCCAATTGCATTTGCATTTCTCACGAAATGTTTTGGTATATGACATTACTAGCAAATATCAATAATAATCATAACAATACTCAATTTCACAATAATACACCGCTAATATCAATAATAGGTGTGCTTTCTACAATCTAATTGGTAACAACAAACATAACATCACACAAATTAAAGAAAATGCAATTAGAACATCATAACAAAGGTGATGATTCAATATCTCAGTCCAGAACAATGCCAAAACAAATTACTAAAACTAGAAATCATGCCTCTATCACACACAAAATACAATGATAACAACAGCTGTACAAAGGTAAAACATGATGACACTACCCCACCACCCCATTCCAATGGACAATTATGATAGAAAATGACCAGATTTTGTAAAAGAAAAAAAATCAAAAAAAAAATCCAAAAAAAAAAAATCCTAAATTGTAAGTAAATAAATAATAAAATCAAAGTTAAAATTCAACACAATACAGAAATTTAAACTTACAATTAAGAAAAAGGTTGAATTCACTTGGCAAAATCCTTGGTTGGCTGTTCTTCTTCTTCCTTTCCTCGGCGGCTGAACTGAAGTTTTAGATTTTTTTTTGTTTTGTTTGAATGAAGACGTAAACTGGGAGGGGAAAAGGGTTTTAAATAACTCGCTACACCGTGTAGCGAGGTTGACTTGGGGTGGTCAAACTCGCTACACGGTGTAGCGATTTCTGTTTAATTAATGCTCTAATTAATGACCAACTGCCAAACCCTAATTACACAAAACTCGCTACACGGTGTAGTGAGTTTGACCAGCCCAAGTCAAACTCGCTACACGGTGTAGCGAGTTTAAAAAAAAGGAAATTTTGGACAAAACTTTGAACAGTAAGTCATTTTTGGAATTAAAAAAGTAAAAAGGTATTATTTGAAAAAAAATCCTCTATATACGGAGAGATGTTAATAAAAAGAAGGTGAAAATATTAAATTGTTAACTTCACATCTCTCCCCCTCTCATACCCCACCCCCATCCACTTATCACAAATTCATCTATCTCCATAAAATTTGCAAATGCGTCTCTCATCTCATATATATTACTAAAAAATTATATTCACTTTTTGTTAATAATTTTTTTATCAAACGACAAATCAACTGCATTCACAATAATATAATAGACGACACTACACAAACATCGAAAGCTCAACTCAAAGATCAATAGTAGTTCTATCTTTTAACTTACAACAAAGATTATTACAATCAATTAAAGGAAAAAAAATCACCTAATAGACTTTATCTTCTTAATATATGTACATGGTAATCTCATTTCACCCCTTAAATATTTTATATATCTTCCCCACTTAATCAATTATACATACATAATTATCTTAATCATTTGAAAAGAAAAATATATTATGTATAAATCTAACAGTGACTTAAATAAAAAAAGAGTAGGTTTTGGGGGAAACTAGTTTCTCCCTAACATTATAAAAAGTCATGTTTTAAAAATCGAAACAAAAGCACGTACAATTTTTTTTTAAAATAAAAAACAAGACTTTTTATAATATTTGGGGAAACTAGTTTCCCCCAAAATTTTCTGATAAATAAATAAGTAACTATTTTTTTTATTTCAAATGATTGAAATTCTATATATGTAGAGATATTTAATTTCAACTCTATATATATATGTCACAATTCAGAAAAACATACATATCAATGTAACAACCAAATAATTAATTTTGTAAACAAAAAAATAAATATCATTTATTAGTATACGAACAATAGTAATAATAAATAAATATCACATTTGTTTACATTAACTCATAATGAACATAATTATAATATTCATTTCCAATTTAACTTGTTTATTTTTTAGAAGAAAAATCAAAATCTTAAAAAACTAACAATTGTGTTAAATGAAAAAAAATTTCCCAAACAATCCACTCCCTCATCAAACCCAACCCACTTCTTCCTCTCCCTCTTTCAAAATGCCAATTCATACTATCTTTATTTTTTAGAATATTGACATGCACTTCAAAGAAGAGAATTTCTTTTTTGTGTTCAAATCGAATTAAAGTAGTCTCTATTTTTGGAGGAAATTTTTTTTAATGATTTTTGGTGAAAAAAAAAATTCCCCAAGCAATCCACTCCCTCATCAAACCCAACCCACTTCTTCCTCTCCCACTTTCAAAATACCAATTCATACTATCTTTATTTTTTAGAATATTGACATGCACTCAAAAAAGAGGATTTCTTTTTTTGTGTCCAAATCGAATGAAAGTGGTCTCTATTTTTAAGGAATTTTTTTAATGATGTTTGGTGAATTTTTTTTTAAAAAAATTTATTATAAAATATTTGATTTATATTCAAAAAAGAGAATTTTTTAAAATAAATATCATAATTTGTTTACATTAACTCATCATGAACAAAATTATAGTATTCTTTTTCAATTAAACTTATATAATTTTGAGAAGAAAAATCAAAATCCAAAAATAAATAACAATGTGTTAAATGAATTTTTTTCCCAAACACTATACTCCCTCATCAAAGCCAACCCACTTTTTCCTCTCCCTCTTTCAAACTAACTATTTATACTACATTTATTTTTTAGAATATTGACATTCACTTCAAAGAAGAGGATTTTTTTTTATGTCCGAATTAAATGAAAGTAGTATCTATTTTTGAAGGAATTTTTTTAATGATTTTAGGTGAAAAAATTAAAAAAAAAAATTTATTATAAAATATTTTATTTTATTAAAAAATATTTGATTTATATTCAAAAAAAAGGATTTTTTTTCTGTGTCCGAATCAAATGAAACAAGTCTCTATTTGTAGAGGAAAAAATATGAATTTCGGTGTAACAATTTTTTTTTAATTAATTTATTATAAAATAATTGAGGTCAAAAAAATTGGGGAAAAAAATTCGTAAATTCATGCATCTAATTAAAAAGCACTTAATATTGATTTCAATGTCTAATATTTACATTTATGCTACGAACATAAATGACTAAAATATCCTTAACAAATTTCCAAACTTAACTGCTTGATATTGACCCTTTTTTTAGCGCCAAATTTCCATTTTGACAACTTTATTTTGCTTTTAATATAGTACCTCATTGACGGCGACGGAGGAGGACGTAGCGTTTTGAGAATTCCACCATTGATGACTAGGGTTTAAGCTCAATTCCAGTCCTCAATTCCTTCTTTCATCTAGGTAAGTTTGCTCAATTTTTTGTCATTTTCACCTCTAATTCAGACCCTAACCCTTTCTGGGGTACATTTAATCATTCTACTTTAGATTTTAGGGTTAAGTGACTTATCTAAAGTATAATGATTAAATGTCCTAAATGAAAATACACAAGTGCTTAAACTTGGTCAAAAGTGTGATTGGCCACCATTGTTTGGTTGCCACATTTTGTTTCAAATTCTTTTATTTTCATCTTGTTTGATCTTTTAGGAAATACTGCAGTGAATTCGAGTGTATTGATGGGTTCTTCTGAGTATGGTGGTCGAAGGGTCATTCAGAAGCTAAATGTTGATAGGATCAGCAACTTACCCGATGAGCTGCTTTCCCACATTCTCTCCCGACTTCCAGCGAAATGGGCAGTTCGAACAAGCATTTTATCAAAGCGATGGGAGAAAATTTGGACCTCTATCACTTGTCTCGACTTTAAAAACCATACTGATAGTCTTTGGAATTCTAATGTTGTGGAGTTTACAAATTTTGTTGGTCATGTGTTTCGAAGTTGCAATCCCAAGAACATTCAGAAACTGATTCTGCATTTTCCTTGGTTCGGGGCCGATGAATCTAGTGTTATAACTTGGATAGATGAATGGATCAAGCACAAAGTCAGTGAGGCGGATCTCTATGGTTCCAAGCTGCCATTGAGTGTATTCGGTTGGACGACTCTTACACATTTGACATTAGGTTGTTGTGTTCATTATGATGCAGAAGGTGTTTCATTTAATCTACCGTTTCTGAAAGTCCTTTGCATTAACGGGATATTCAGCCCCATAATGGAGAAGCTTATCAGTGATTGTCCTGTGCTCGAAGATTTAACTCTATGGGCATCTAGTGGATGGGATATGACCGATACTTTCATGGTCTCTGCACATAATTTGAAGACTCTGCGGTTACAAATAAATCAATACGACTCTTTTGCTGGTAAAATTTCCGTAGAAGCTCCAAATCTTGAATACCTCCATTTGAATGAGGATTTCATTACTTATAATATTAAAGGAAATTTCTCATCACTGGTTAAGGCATATGTGAATATTGGAAATAATTCTATGCGCCATCACTTTAAGGTTAGTTCAATTCTCTTTGGTTCCATACTAACTATTTTTTACAAAGCACACATTTGACATTTCTCTTTTCATTGTCTTAGATAGATAATCTTGCACCTTCATAAAGTTATGTGATTCTTGTTTGTGTCTTTTCTGACCTTTGTATTCGTTATGACATTTTTGAACAATACAGAACCTTCCTCGCGGTTTCGCGCTGCCCAACTTTGCTTCTTTGACATGTTTGGAAGTCATTTCTCGCGATAATCGTTTCTGGGTAATGCTCCCTAAATTTATTAGAAGCACACCAAGCTTGGAAGTTTTATCTTTAGAGCAGGTATCTATGGTTTCATACTTTGCTTTAATCACAAAAGTCTTTGCTAGTTATTGAAGTTTGACATTTTCCTTTTAATTCTTGAAGAATACTGCATCAAATTATGAATATGATTGGGTTGAACCAAAATCTGTAGCCAAGTGTGTGCGTCACCACATTGGAGTAATCAAAGTTGAAGGGTTTAAGGGGAGAAAACACGAACTACAACTTATCAAGTATTTTCTAGGTAGTGCCAAGGTCTTAAAGACACTCACAGTCAGATGTCAAGGAGCTAAACATGAAGAAGAGATAAAGTTCGTTGGAAAACTACTGGATTTTTCAAGGGCTTCAAAAGACTGTAGGGTCAAATTTCATGGAAATGTTATCTCAAACTTATAGATTGTCTCTTTCGTAAGAGTTTTTTGGAAAATGTAAGTGGTTTATTTGGTAATTGTTTTGTAGAATATTCACATTCAGATGGTTATGACTATTGATGTTACTGAATATTTCCTAGTTTAGATTCTTGTGAAATATGCTCCTCATGTTTGAATATTGTACTCTGTGTTGTGTAATCTATATGCATTTGTGCTATATTTGCAGATCGAGATTTTTTGTAAAGAGTATTGGGTCTCTTTCGTGATCCAAAAACAAATGTAGGTACCTCTTTTGGTTCTAACTGATGTTACCATTAACTTCATCTTGCACAAGTTTGGTTTTTATCAAGGGTTAAGGGAAGGTGGCAGAGTGGTGGAGATGGAGTGGCACGATGGAGATGAGGGAAGGTTTCTGGAAAATGTTAAAGGGAATTTGTCTCAACTCTTCCTGTTTTTATAATTGATTATTGGATGATGGTGGAGGTTCTGGGCTGATGGTTGAAGTATTGGGTTGAGGCCGATGTTGGAGGTGGTCGGTGATGGTGGTTGTCAATGACGGTGGTCAGTGATGGAAAGGAGAAGAGAGGGTACATATGATAAAAAACAGAGATCTGATGACAATAGTGAGTACACTTATGTCGAAGGATAGAAGAAATGATAGAAATTTCGAGTGTTCATAAGGAAAGAAAAGTGGAAGACGAACAGAAACAAGAAAAAAAAAGGGAAGAAAAGCATAGTATAATATATTACACCGTTTCACCATGTTTCTTTGACATGTTTGGAGGTCATTTCTTGTGATAATCGTTTTTGGGCTATACTCCCTAAATTTATTGCGTCAAATGATGAATATGATTGGGTTGAACCGAAATATGTAGCCACTTGTGTGGGTCACCACCTTAGAGTAATCAAATTTGAAGGGTTTAAGGGGAGAAAACACGAGCTACAAATTGTCAAGTATTTTCTAGGTAATGCTAAGGTCTTACAGACACTCACAGTCAGTTGTGGAGGATTGGAACGAGAAGAAGAGATGACGTTGTATGGACAACTAATGAAGTTTTCAAGGGCTTCAAATTACTGTGTGGTCGAATTCCATGGAAACTTTATCTCGATTTATAGACCGTCTCTTTCTTAAAAGTTTCTAGGAAACGCATGTTTCGTACAATATTTTGTAGAATACGTATTCACATTCGGATGGTAATGACTAATGATTGATGGTGTTACAGTTGATGGTGTTAGGGTTGATGATAAAACTTACATTGATAGAGAAGCCTTGAAAAGTATGATTAATGGTGAACGAGGTGAAATAGCAGATCTTGAAGTAATCAAAATATTGCAAGATCTTAAGTCAGCTGGCTATGTGTAGGATAAGGATGCTGAACCTCAATGGATAGGGGATAATGATTAAGTCATATTGAAATATCTATCCACAAGGCATTTAGGGCTAAGAAGAAAGTAGAAGATCTAATCCATGGCAGTTTCAGAGCACAATATAAAATGCTGAGAGATTATTGTAAGGAGATACTTAGCACAATGTCTGGTCCAACTGTCATAATTGACCTAGAAGAACCAACTACAGATATAGAAGGGATGAGATTTAAGAGGATTTATTTTTGCTTGGAGCCTCTTAAACTGGGGTTTGCTGCAGGCTGTAGGAGATAATTGGGCTAGAAGGTGCATTTATCAAGGGTCCATATCCTGGACAATTACTCATTGTTGGAATTGATTCCAATAATGGCATCTACCCTGTGGCATACGCAGTTGTAGAAGCTGAAAATTTAGATTCTTGGAGATGGCTTTTGGAGTTACTTACAGATGATCTTAGCATTTGCAACCAGTTTAATAGGACCATCATTTCAGATGAGCAGAAGGTATAACTTCTGCATTAATACTATTTTTTGTTTCAATATAATATGAAATGTCTTGTTTTCTTATTTCTTTATTTTGTGTGCTTACAGTTCAGGAGGTCTTACCTATGGTTCTGCATCTTTCATATGTATAAGAACTACAAGATACAATTCAAAGGTGAGAAATTAAAGGAGTTTCTTTTGAATGCTGCAACTGCATACAATGTTAGGAGATTTTGACATGTTATGGACCAATTAAAGATAGAATCAAGGGAGGTCTTTGATTGGGTAAGTGCTCATCCCCTTTTACACTGGTCTAGTTCTCATTTTAGAACAAGCATCAAGTCCGATATCTTGTACAACAACTTGTGTGAATGATTGAATGGAAAACTTGTGCCTGTTAGAGATAAACCTATGGTTTACCTGCTTTAGGGAGTAAGAATTTTTTTGATGAAAAGGATTATGGAAGTGAGGAGAAGAATAAACAAACCTGTTGGTCCTTTATGTCCTAAAATTCAAAGGCAGTTTGAGAAGATAAAGGATGATGCTTACCTTTACTTTTGCACTTGGAATGGGGATTCTAAGTATCAGTTAGTAGGTCCCTATGGTAAACAATGTCATTGTGATCTGAAAGAGAGAACATGTAGTTGCAGGAAATTGCAGTTTCTGCAATTTTTAGGTATGGAAGAAATAGAGGTGATGGAGTACCTGAAGAGTGGGTCTATGAAGCTTATAAGTTGGATACATGGAAGATATATATAATCACACCATAAGTCCAATTAATGGACCAACTATGTGGGAACATTATTCTGGTTTAGTCAACATATCTCCTCCATATCATCATGTGCAACCTGGTAGGCCTAGGAAACTGAGGAAGAAATACCTTGATGAAGTACCAAAGACTTCATCAAACACAACCAAATTGAGCAGGAAAGGTACTATCATCAAATGCAGACTATCTGGTAATCAAGGCCATAACAGCAAAACATGCAAGGGATAAGGTGGAGAAAGGATACCAACAGAAAAGGTGAGTTATTAGATATATATATGTTGTATATTCCAACAAAAATGATCCTTTATTTATTAATGTTTTAATCTTGCAACAGAGAAGACAAGGAAGGCCAAGAAAAACTCCAGTCCAAGTTCAAACTGAAGCATCAACCAGCCAATCACAACTTGTTAATGTGCAAGGAAGCGCTCAAGAAACTGGAGGAAGTCAGCCTTCACAAGGTGAAGAAGGAAGAAGATTAAGCAGGAAGTTATTCTGCACAAGGAAATGACAATTTCTGAAGTTACTTGTGATGATCATTTTTTTGTAAACTTTGTGGTAATGATCATTTGCGTCAAACTTGTGGTAATGATCATTTTTTGTAAACTTTGTGGTAATGATCATTTGTGTTAAATTTGTGGAAATGATCATATTTTGTAAACTTTAGGGTAATTATCAATATACGGCGGAAATACAACCGCCGTATATAATTGAGTATAAATACGGCGGCTTATGGACCGCCATATATAATTATATACAAATACACCGTATGTATAACAGGCGTATTTGAGGAAGCTTTTTACGGCGGTGTATAACCGCCGTATATAATGAAAATTATATACGGCGGTGTATATCCGCCGTATATAATAGACGAGTCGTCCAGTATAGCACGAGTCGTCCCATTTGCACCCCACCCAGATTCCCTCGTCCCCCTTTGGGGACGAGTCGTCCATTATGCTTATATACGGCAGATGTAGGGTTCCGCCGTAAATGACTAGTTATGAGACGAGTCGTCCAACAAGGCACGAGTCGTCCCATTTGCACTCCATCCAGATTCCCTCGTTCCCCTTTGGGCACGAGTCGTCTAATGGCCTATTTACGGCAGATTTTTGAAACCGCCGTAAATAACTATATATTTTTTTCCAGCCAGCTCTATATAATTCACTTTCCCCAAAAATACACCCGCAAAAACCAAATTCAACCTGTACACACACAAATGCAACCTGTATATAACCAAAAATACACCCGCAGAAACCAAATTCAACCTGTATATAAAATAACTAGACTTCGTAAATGTATATACAACACAATATCAACATAATAACCATTAACACAAAAAAGATAGTTGAATGTATCCAAAACTCAATCAATGTTTACAATCCACAACTTTGAGAAAACATACCACCGCCTATTCATTACTGCCATTTCCACGTTGTTCCATAAAACAACGTTTCAAATCTTCTAGTTGCTTTTGAAAATCTGATGTGATCTGTTGGCGTTGATCCTCAAGTTGCTTTTGAATATCTGTTTTGAGGGATGACACCGTCTCCTCAAGTTCAGCAATACGGGCTGCAGAAGCGCTTTGAGAAGTTGAGGCTTTACCAAACACCCTAGTTTTGGTAAGACCGCCTCCCATACAGCGCACTCTCCCATGGTCTGTAGGTGTTAGTGCCCTAGGCCTATAGAGATAGACTTATTTGTAATGTCATTATTCATTTATATATAAGAGATTGTTTCTTTGATTATTATATGTGTTTGCATGTTTACTTTAATAATCGTGTCCCTAGTACTTATGAAGCACTAGTATGAAGTCTAATGGATAATCATGTGATGATTTTATGCATGGAGATGCACATTAGATTCATGGGTACTTGTTAGAGAACAAGGTACTGGACTTGACCCATTATGAGATTTATGTCATGGTCGTATGTCATAAATAAATCTCATATAGTTATATCATTGATATCCTTTGACCTGAGATTATCATCGTCTTCCACTCGATGAATGTTATGTTTGATATAGTTTAACGTTGTCTTTAACCGGATAGCAATAAGGGCTATTATTGGCATGATATGATTCTTGTTGGGAAGAATGATAAGTCAAGATGGAAATTTGTCCCTCGTAAAGAGAGATGTTTGCTAGGCCACTCGTAAGTAAGATTGATGTAGTGCATGGCCATGCCCGAATGAATTAATATGATTAATATCATTCGATTAATCAATTTACTTAGTAACGAGAAGCATTGAACAATATGAGTTGATGTGGACTATGACTCATGTTCAATATAACATCGTGTGACAAAGGGATTGTGATATGTTCTATGTAGGAAAATCGAACTTGATATTATATTAATTGGGTAGGCATGATGGCTTGCTAGAGTCCGCTCATGTCTTATGAGGATCGATGTGATCGAACTCATTGCCAACTTAATATAGTCCTATGGGGTCACACGCATCGAACGAATTGTCAAAAATGAAGAATATGGAGTTTTTTGTTCTCAGGGGACGACTCATCCCCGGGCCAAAACCAACTATTCCCTTGGCCTGGGACGAGAGAATCAGAGGATTTGTCCTGAGGGACGACTCGTGCCCAGGGGGACGAGTCGTGCCCATAGGGACGACTCGTGCCCTGGGTTTGAGTCAACTATTCCCTTTAAGGGGGACGCCAGATTCAGAAGCTGGGTGCAAGGGGACGACTCGTGCCCTGGGGGACGAGTCGTCCCGTCGGCGCTGGACTGACGTGAAATTGACTTAAATTAGGGTTTTCGCAAAGGGTAAATATTTATAACGTAAAAATACAAACCCTTGGTTGCCCTAGCAGTCACTCTCATGGTTTTGGGTTTAGAGAAACACAAAAGAGAGATTTCAATTGAGAATTGAGAATCAAAAACAACATTCAATTCCATTATTCTTCATCGATTGAAAAGAGTTTCAATCAAGGATCTAGCAATCCCCCTAGAATTGTTCTAGGGTTCGTTCAACGCGTGGATACACAAAGAGGATCTTCGCTATTCAAGATCTTTCGTTCGTGATTCAAGAATCGTTCATCGAAGATTTGCTAGTTCTTCAATCTGGAGTTGGAACGCGTTTATCAACGACAAAAGCACACAAGGTTAGTAATTCTAAATCATTCTTCTTAATTAATCATCTAGAACGGATCCTAGGGCTCCGGGTTTTTCGAGTTAATTTGCATTATTCCGCTGCGCATGGACCCTCGAAAACCAACAGTGGTATCAGAGCCCCGTTCATGATGTTTATATTAGATTATCATGATAATTATATAATGTGATTATGTTAATTTTCATGATGAATATGATTTAGAACATGATTTTATATGAAAATATCTTGTGGAAGTAATTGTATATTTTGATATACCATGATTGTGAATTGAATTATGTGATTAATGTGATTAATCTATAATATGGGTTATGATGTATTACTTAGTATATAGGCTGGAAGCCAAAACCTTCCCCACAGGCACTTCTGGGAAGTGTGGGATAACTTTGAAATACGATGCCACGTACTAGTAATTACACATCAAATGTGATTTGTGTTGCATCATTCCATGTTCATAACTATGCTCATATAGTTTTCATGAATCAACCTTGCCATGTTAATTGATAAACATGAAAATTGAACCTTCATTGAAATTTGAGTTTGTCTATGCCACCCATGTTTAAACACTTGTGAGTACACATATAATTTTATGTAGGCTACGCCACAACGAGGTACATTAATTCTATCTTTGTATGATCAAGATGAGCAAACGGTGATTGCTATACGTTTAAAATGGTTGAACTCAATTAGGCTATCAAAACAGTTTTGAGCCTAAGGCATAAGATGAGATTGAAACATGTGACATATGATGTCTATAATCTCATAAAGGATCTAAGAGTCATATGTTGATATGATTGATAAATGTTATCTACCTTTTTAGTTTAATTTTGAGCAGTCGTGCCATAGCCGACTTGAAATTAAATTAAAGTTGGGTCTTAGTCTATTAAATTATATTATGCATGTTTGTATAAGAATGTTATATAATTTAGTGGGAGTATTTGTGAAATACGTTAATTAATCTCTTAAATGAAATTGGTACTTATATGTGTTCATATTTATTGCATATCTTTGTAGATCAATGGCTGTTAACACTAATCAAAATCTGTCACTGCGATCAGTTCTTGAGAAGGACAAGTTAGAAGAGAATGGCAACAACTATGTGGATTGGATCCGCAATTTGGGAATTGTTCTCAAACAGGAAAGGAAGTTGTACATTCTCGATGGACCCGTTCCACCCGAGCCTGCTGCTAATGCAACTAAAGCTGAAAAGGATCAACATAAGAAACATGTGGATGATTCTATTGATGTTGGTTGTTTGATGCTTGCTACCATGTGTAAGGCCCTTCAGAAGGATCTTGTACACATGGAAGCTTATGATTTGGGAAATCATTTGAAGGAAATGTTCCAGTTGCAAGCACGTCAGGAAAGGTTTGACACTATGAAGGCTCTTCATTCATGCAAGATGATTGAAGGACAACCTGTTGGGCCTCATGTGTTGAAAATGAAGGGTCACCTCGAACACCTTGAGAGGCTTGGATATCCTATCCAGTTGGAGCTGGCTACGGATATGATATTGCATTCACTCCCTGAAAGTTATAATCAATTTGTTATGAATTATAACATGAATGGGATGAATAAATCTCTGTCTGAATTGCATGGGATGCTTAAGAATGCAGAGAACAATATCGCCAAGAAAACCAATCAAGTGTTGATGGTGAATAAAGGAAAGGGGTTCAAGAAACCCAAGGTTAAAGCAAGAGTTGCTAAACCGGAGGCAAAGGTTGCCGTTGTTGAGAAGCCTCAACCCAAATCCCAAAAGGATGAGGTTTGCTACCGTTGCAAGGAAACTAGGCATTGGAGGCGTAACTGCAAAGCTTATCAGGAAGGACTGAAGAAGAAGGGCAATGAGATTGCCATGACTTCAGGTATCTATGTGATAGATATTTTACTTTCTACTTATAGTTCTTGGGTATTAGATATCGGATGTGGATCTCACATTTGCCTAAATGTGCAGGGACTAAAGAATAGAAGGTCGCTCAAAGAGGGTGAAGTAGACCTGCGGGTTGGAAATGGAGCAAGAGTTGCTGCATTGGCCGTAGGGATTTACGAAGTCACTTTACCTAGCGAATTAATATTAGTTTTGAATAACTGCTATTATGTTCCGGATTTGAGCAGAAACATTATTTCAATTTCTTGTTTAGACAATGAGGGTTACAATTTTCTTATTGCGAATAAGAAATTTTCCATTTATTTGAATGATATGCTTTACTGTATTGCTCATTCTTTTAATGGCCTTTATGTCTTAGATGTTGAAAATAATGTTGATAATGTCTATCATGTTAATAAGAAATCTAAACCAAACAATGTGAACAACACATATAAATGGCATTGCCGTCTTGGTCACATAAATGAGAAACGCGTCTCTAAACTCCATAAAGATGGATATTTAGACTCATATGATTATGAATCATATGATGTTTGCGAGTCTTGTTTATTGGGCAAGATGACCAAAACACCTTTTACTAAGAGTAGTGAAAGGGCTAGTGATTTGTTGGCTCTCATACATACTGATGTATGTGGACCAATGAATAGCATTGCTAGGGGAGGATTTCGGTACTTCATAACGTTCACTGATGACTTATCAAGATATGGCTATGTCTATCTGATGAAGTACAAAAGTGAAGCATTTGAGATATTTAGAATATTTTAAAATGAAGTACAAAATCAACTTGGCAAAACTATTAAAACTCTTCGATCCGATCGAGGTGGTGAATATTTAAGCCAAGAATTTGACGATCATCTTAAGAGTTGTGGAATTGTTTCAGATCTTACTCCACCCAGAACACCACAATGGAATGGTGTGTCCGAGAGGAGAAATCGAACTCTATTAGATATGGTTCGATCGATGATGAGTCAAGTCAACCTTCATATTTCTTTTTGGGGACATGCACTGGAAACAACTGCTTTCACACTTAATAAGGTCCCTACTAAATCGGCTCCTAAAACCCCACATGAGATGTGGCATGGAAGAAAACCTAGTTTATCTTTCATGAAGATTTGCGGATGTGAAGCTTATGTAAAGAAATTGGTTTCTGAAAATAAGCTTGCACCCAGATCCGATAAATGTATTTTTGTTGGTTATCCTAAGGAAACGAAAGGATATCAATTTTACAACCCATCCGAGAACAAAGTGTTTGTTGCTCGACATGGTGTCTTTCTAGAGAAAGAGTTTCTCTCTAAAGAAACTAGTGGGAGTAAAATTGATCTTGAAGAAATTCAAGAACCCGAAAATGACAAGGAACCAATAGTAGAGACGGAACCAAATTCACAAGCTGTTGTGGAACCGGTTCAAGATACACAAGTTCTTCGCAGATCGGATAGGATACGATCCGAACCTGAGAGATATGGATTTCTCATGACGGAAAGTAACGAAGTAGAAATCATTGAGAATGATGAACCTACTTCCTATCAAGAGGCGATGTCCACTCCTGACTCGGACAAGTGGCTAGGAGCCATGGAATCCGAGATCAAATCCATGTACGATAATCAAGTTTGGAACTTGATTGATCCACCTGAAGGTGTAAAAACCATAGGGTGCAAGTGGGTTTTCAAAAAGAAAACCGACATGGATGGGAAGGTACATACTTATAAGGCTAGGCTTGTTGCTAAGGGGTATAGGCAGACTCATGGCGTTGACTATGATGAAACCTTTTCGCCCGTAGCAATGCTTAAGTCTATTAGAATCTTAATTGCCATAGCCGCATATTACGACTATGAGATATGGCAAATGGATGTCAAAACAGCGTTTCTTAACGGAAACCTACTTGAGGATGTATACATGATACAACCTGAAGGGTTTGTCGATCCAAAGAATTCTAATAAAGTATGTAAGTTGCAGAGATCCATTTATAGATTGAAGCAAGCTTCGAGGAGTTGGAATCTACGTTTTGATTAATCAGTCAAAGAGTTTGGCTTCATCAAGAACGAAGATGAGCCTTGTGTATACAAGAAAATAAGTGGGAGCATAGTTCTATTTCTGGTGTTATATGTCGATGAAATCTTGCTCATTGGAAACAATGTTCCTGCACTTGAGACTGTCAAGTCCTGGTTAGGAAAATGTTTCTCAATGAAAGATATAGGTGAAGCGGCTTATATCCTTGGTATCAAGATCTATAGAGATAGATCAAGAAGGATGATTGGTTTGAGTCAGAGTAAATATATTGACAAGGTCCTTAGAAGATTCCGCATGGAAAATTCTAAGAGAGGGAACTTGCCAATGGGACATGGCATTACTCTTAGCAAGACTCATTGTCCTAAGACAAATGATGACCGAAAGAGGATGAGTGATATTCCATATGCTTCGGCAATTGGGTCTATCATGTATGCCATGTTATGTACTAGACCCGATGTCTCGTATGCTCTAAGCGCAACGAGTAGATACCAGTCTGATCCTGGTGAGAACCATTGGATAGCAGTCAAGAATATCCTGAAGTACTTGAGAAGAACTAAGGATGTATTCTTGGTATTTGGAGGAATGGAAGATGATCTGGTTGTAAAGGGTTACACAGATGCAAGCTTCCAGACCGACAAAGATGACTATAGATTGCAGTCTGGTTTCGTGTTTATGCTAAATGGAGGTGATGTTTGTTGGAAGAGTTCCAAGCAAAGCACTGTTGCTGATTCTACAACCGAAGACGAATACATAGCAGCATCGGATGCGGCTAAGGAGGCGGTTTGGATCAAGAAGTTCGTTAGTGACTTAGAAGTCGTTCCGAGTATCACTAACCCGATAGAGCTTTATTGTGACAATAATGGTGCTATTGCCCAAGCAAAAGAACCAAGGTCACATCAACGATCCAAACACATTTTGAGACATTTTCACCTCATTCGAGAAATCTGTGAAAGGGAGGACGTCAAGATATGCAAGGTACTAACGGATGACAACATTTCGGACCCTCTCACCAAGCCTTTGCCACAAGCTAAACATGATGGTCATGTTAGGTCCATGGGTATAAGATACATGAATAATTGGGCCTAGTGCAAGTGGGAGACTGTAGGTGTTAGTGCCTTAGGCCTATAGAGATAGACTTATTTGTAATGTCATTATTCATTTATATATAAGAGATTGTTTCTTTGATTATTATATGTGTTTGCATGTTTACTTTAATAATCGTGTCTCTAGTACTTATGAAGCACTAGTATGAAGTCTAATGGATAATCATGTGATGATTATATGCATGGAGATGCATATTAGATTCATGGGTACTTGTTAGAGAACAAGGTACTGGACTTGACCCATTATGAGATTTATGTCATGGTCGTATGCCATAAATAAATCTCATATAGTTATATCATTGATATCCTTTGACCTGAGATTATCATCGTCTTCCACTCGATGAATGTTATGTTTGATATAGTTTAACATTGTCTTTAACCGGATAACAATAAGGGCTATTATTGGCATGATATGATTCTTGTTGGGAAGAATGATAAGTCAAGATGGAAATTTGTCCCTCGTAAAGAGAGATGTTTGCTAGGCCACTCGTAAGTAAGATTGATGTAGTGCATGGCCATGCCCGAATGAATTAATATGATTAATATCATTCGATTAATCAATTTACTTAGTAACGAGAAAGCATTGAACAATATGAGTTGACGTGGACCATGACTCATGTTCAATATAACATCGTGTGACAAAGGGATTGTGATATGTTCTATGTAGGAAAATCGAACTTGATATTATATTAATTGGGTAGGCATGATGGATTGCTAGAGTCCGCTCATGTCTTATGAGAATCGATGTGATCGAACTCATTGCCAACTTAATATAGTCCTATGGGGTCACACGCATCGAACGAATTGTCAAAAATGAAGAATATGGAGTTTTTTGTTCTCAGGGGACGACTCGTCCCCAGGCCAGAACCAACTATTCCCTTGGCCTGGGACGAGAGAATCAGAGGATTTGTCCTGAGGGACGACTCGTGCCCAGGGGGACGAGTCGTGCCCATAGGGACGACTCGTGCCCTGGGTTTGAGTCCACTATTCCCTTTAAGGGGGACGCCAGATTCAGAAGCTGGGTGTAAGGGGACGACTCGTGCCCTGGGGGACGAGTCATCCCGTCGGCATTGGACTGACGTGAAATTGACTTAAATTAGGGTTTTCGCAAAGGGTAAATATTTATAACGTATAAATACAAACCCTTGGTTGCCCTAGCAGTCACTCTCATGGTTTTGGGTTTAGAGAAACACAAAAGAGAGATTTCAATTGAGAATTGAGAATCAAAAACAACATTCAATTCCATTATTCTTCATCGATTGAAAAGAGTTTCAATCAAGGATCTAGCAATCCCCCTAGAATTGTTCTAGGGTTCGTTCAACGCGTGGATACACATAGAGGATCTTCGCTATTCAAGATCTTTCGTTCGTGATTCAAGAATCGTTCATCGAAGATTTGCTAGTTCTTCAATCTGGAGTTGGAACGCGTTTATCAACGACAAAAGCACACAAGGTTAGTAATTCTAAATCATTCTTCTTAATTAATCATCTAGAACGGATCCTAGGGCTCCGGGTTTTTCGAGTTAATTTGCATTATTCCGCTGCGCATGGACCCTCGAAAACCAACATGGTCATCATTTCCCATCAAATTTGTGAATATATGTTCTCGCTTGCTGGGAGACATTTGTTCCTCCTCTGGTAGCTATTCAATTGCATCATTTAATGTTAACTGTAACAAAAATAACATGTTCAATATAATTGTTTTAACTTTAATTAATATTATGAAAATGAAGTTAGAAATGAAAAAAGTATTCTATACAAGAACAAAACTGAAACAGAAAAGGTTGAAACTTTAACTTACGATCATACGAGAGGTGGTTTCATCTGCAGCCTGACCACTTTTGTTCGTGCGCGTAGCTATGAACAAGCTTACGCGATCAGTTGGTAATCCCTCGTCTCCTCTCTACCATTTATAATAGAATCATTTGACCAAAAAAAATATATTTATATAAGATACAAAAAGAAACATTAATTGACAACTGAGAACTAAATTGAACGATGACAAACCTCTTTTATGATAGAGGAATGGGACTTTTTTCCAGTCCTGTTCAGGCACTCTTGCTTTCCTCGATTCGCTTGATTTATTAGTGATAATTCCTGAAAAAAAAGAAGATAATATTAGCATTAATTTGACTACTTATATAAGACATTCACGATAATAGATTGAGATTAATTTGAAATATATCCGAGCCTTATCTCTACTCCACATTGCAACAAGTTCAGCCCATTGATTCGCAACGCACGCATGGGGTGGGTGAGCCAATGCGTCCTCGTCGGATTCATACCTATTATACATACATTTCACCTGACATTTCCATATTACAAAGTTATAATCATAAATGTAAGTAAAATTGCATAGTAAGCAAATGAGATCTAAACAAATACATATTACAAGTAAATAAAGTCGTCTGTTGCATACTTATTAAATGCTTGTCTCACCTGATATTTCCAGTCTCGCCATTGTTTATTGAGAGCTAGATTCATAACTGAGTAATACACCGGAGAGCTAGATTCATAACTAAGTAAATCCAGGGGAAGGGTCTGCCTGGGCACCCCCACTCCCACCCCCCAGCCACCCCCACTCCCACTCCCCCCGATACCCCCACTCCCACTCCCCAAGCCACCCCCCATCCACCACTCTGACTGTGACTGTGACTGTTGCCATTCATATTGTCCATAATCCACCTGGGTCTGGGTCTGGGTCTGCGCTTGAGGCTCTTGCTCGGGGTCAGGATCTGGCTCGTCGTGCAAGTCCATTTGGGGTGGTGGCTGTGCATGATGTCTAACCCGACGATGTCGAGGTTGTTATACCCCATGTGCGCGATCTACCGATGGGGGAGGTGCAGCAGACTGAAGGCGTTGGAGCTCCCTAACTCCTGAGAACCCGTGTGTAATAGTCGCCCGCAATTCAGCTTGGTTGGGATGCTCATCCCTCTCATTGACGACATGCATGCGCTGAAGGGTCTGCACCTGTTTTTATATCAAAAATATATATAAGTACGAGAGACATAAGTTAATAATTTATATTTTGTAAAAAAAAAACTAGAAATAATAACTTGAAAAATGTAAAAACTTACCATAAACTCTAAGGCAGGGGTAGCAGACTGGTATACATCACCCTCTACTTGAGTGAGGTTCTGCACAAACCTACACGTTATGTCCCGATACCATATCATATATGGATCGGTGTAACGCATATCGTGGGTGCCGTAGATCCCGGAAACCAGATATTGGTGTCGCTGGTCCCATACTGCAATATGTTGCTGATGGCGGACTCTCCAATTCACGGTATTCTTTCCCCGCCGATCACAACTGTGCAACTCCGGGCTAGTGTTGCACGATGCTGGGATAAACTGCATCAGGTCAAACTGCCTCATAACGCGATTAGGCAGATGCCACTCGATCCTCTCAAAGCATACGAGAGGGACCTTTGCCAACCATATGCCCTCACCCTGAGTGCAGTAGGGCATAGCGTATCTCCCATCATAAGACTGCCACACAACCTGATCCTCGTGTAGCTGGGCCAGCTGATCCCGATAGCCTCGCAGGCTATGTGCAGGAACCTCCATCAGATTCAGCGATGCCTGGGTCCAGCTGAAATTTCACAAACAGAATAATTATAAGAATTACTTAAAAAAAAAACAATAACGACGAGAAAATAACGTATGATATATGTATAGCTGCATCCGAGGGGCATGAGCACGAAGTCCGGATCTCTTAATCGACTACGAATCTGCGGTCTCACACATCTCAACCGCTCCCAAGCCCAAATCTATATCAAATAAATGTATATCAAATACTATAAATAATGCCGCTAATTTGAAATCAAACTTAAAAACAACAACATAATGAACATTAAAATGAGATAAACATACCTGTAGAACGTTGAGAAATCCTCCGCACTGTCTCGTCCGAGGGTCAGTCGCACTACACAACTCTCGATATAGGAAAGCGAGCGCAGCACTCCCCCAACTGTACTGGCTGACCCTAGAAACATCCCGAAGCAGAGGGAGATAACATAACTTAACCTTGTTGTTCGTACGATCAGGCATGACCGTAGAACCCAAGGCAAGCATGATATATGCCCGTACGTAGTGATCCACAATCTCTGGAGCAGTATCCTCGGTGAGGTCATGGAAGTGGAGGAAACATGTCGTAATCCACCTGAGCTTCAGACTACTCCCATCCATATCTCCGGGATCATGGAAGTGGAGGAAACGGATCGTAATCCCCATCAATCGACAACCGCAAATGAAGCTGATATCCTCTAGGGTGATCGTCATCTCACCTACCGGGAGGTGGAATGTATGGGTCTCCGGACGCCATCTCTCGATCAAAGCCTCCAGCAAAGCAAAATCATACTGTACTCTCCCTATATAGTGAACACCACTAAACCCGCTCTCCGCCAGTCTGGACAATATCGTAGGAGCTAATACGGACGGCAAGGTGGCACCATGACGAAATTGGAGGGGACTAGCAACCTCCGCCTCGACCCAAATAAACCGAGCTCTATGGTCCTCATGTCGGGTCAGAACAGAGGCATCGATAGGCCCGGGATCAATGAAGGCATCCATCTATTTATTTCAATATCAAGGTAGGTAATTAATAATCATATTTTTGTAAACTGTGTTTCTTCTATATTCATTATTTTCTACATAAGTGTAATTACTAGTACGTGGCATTGTAATCCAAAGTTATCCCACACTTTCAAGAAGTGTCTGTGGGGAAGGTCTTGGTTTCCAGCCTATAAACTAAGTAATACTCCAAGAGTAATCCTCACAAACCATTTTATCTCAATTAATTAATCAAGTTTGGGGATATTTTAATCGTAAGATCTTAATTTGTATTATCTTTTTTTTATTTGAATAATTAATAATGTAAGGATCATTTTATCAACTCATGTTAATCCAGATAAAATTTTTTAATGGGTTCGAATTGTATTATCTTTGTATCTAATACTATCATAAAAATGATTTACAATCATCTCAACAATAAAACAAGAATTATTCATCTTAGATGAAGTACTTAAATTCATACCTCTCAAAGTTTCCAATTGCATTTGCATTTCTCACCATATGTTTTGGTACATGACATTACTAGCAATTATCAATAATAATCACAACAATACTCAATATAGAGAAAAATTATAGTTGCTTCACAATAATACACCCCTAATATCAATAATAGGTGTGCTTTCTACAATCTAATTGGTAACAACAAACATAACATCACACAAATTAAAGAAAATGCAATTAGAACATCATAACAAAGGTGATGATTCAATAACTCAGTCCAGAACAATGCCAAAACAAATTACTAAAACTAGAAATCATGCCTCTATCACACACAAAATACAATGATAACAACAGCTGTACAAAGGTAAAACATGATGATACTACCCCACCACCCCATTCCAATGGACAATTATGATAGAAAATGATCAGATTTTATAAAAGAAAAAAAAATCATAAGAAAATAAAAAAAAAAATCCTAAATTGTAAGTAAATAAATAATAAAATCAAAGTTAAAATTCAACACAATACAGAAATTTAAACTTACAATTAAGAAAAATGTTGAATTCACTTGGCAAAATACTTGGTTGGCTGTTCTTCTTCTTCCTTTCCTCGGCGGCTGAACTCAAGTTTTAGATTTTTTTTTTTGTTTTGTTTGAATGAAGACGTAAACTGGGAGGGGAAAAGGGTTTTAAATAACTCGCTACACCGTGTAGAGAGGTTGACTTGGGGTGGTCAAACTCGCTATACAGTGTAGCGATTTCTGTTTAATTAATGCCCTAATTAATGACCAACTGCCAAACCCTAATTACACAAAACTCGTTACACGATGTAGCGAGTTTAAAAAAAAGGGACATTTTGGGCAAAACTTTGAACAGTAAGTCATTTTTGGAATTAAAAAAGTAAAAAGGTATTATTTGAGAAAAATTCCTCTATATATGGAGAGATGTTAATAAAAAGAAGGTGAAAATATTAAATTGTTAACTTCACATCTCTCCCCCTCTCATACCCCACCCCCATCCACTTATCACAAATTCATCTATCTCCCTAAAATTTGCAAATGCGTCTCTCATCTCACATATATTACTAAAAAATTATATTCACTTTTTGTTAATAATTTTTTTATCAAACGACAAATCAACTGCATTCACAATAATATAATAGACGACACTACACAAACATCGAAAGCTCAACTCAAAGATCAATAGTAGTTCTATCTTTTAACTTACAACAAAGATTATTACAATCAATTAAAGGAAAAAAAATCACCTAATAGACTTTATCTTCTTAATATATGTACATGGTAATCTCATTTCACCCCTAAAATATTTTATATATCTTTCCCACTTAATCAATTATACATACATAATTATCTTAATCATTTGAAAAGAAAAATATATTATGTATAAATCTAACAGTGACTTAAATAAATAAAGAGTAGGTTTTGGGGGAAACTAGTTTCTCCCTAATATTATAAAAAGTCATGTTTTAAAAACCGAAACAAAGGCACGTACAATTTTTTTTAAAAATAAAAAACAAGACTTTTTATAATATTTGGGGAAACTAGTTTTCCCCAAAATTTTCTGATAAATAAATAAGTAACTATTTTTTTTTTTATTTCAAATGATTGAAACTCTATATATGTAGAGATATTTAATTTCAACTATATATATATATATATGTCACTATTCAGAAAAACATACCTATCAATGTAACAACCAAATAATTAATTTTGTAAACAAAAAAATAAATATCATTTATTAGTATACGAACAATAGTAATAATAAATAAATATCATATTTGTTTACATTAACTCATAATGAACATAATTGTAATATTCATTTCCAATTTAACTTATTTATTTTTTAGAAGAAAAATCAAAATCTTAAAAAACTAACAATTGTGTTAAATGAAAAAAAATTCCCCAAACAATCCACTCCCTCATCAAACCCAACCCAATTCTTCCTCTCCCTCTTTCAAAATGTCAATTCATACTATCTTTACTTTTTAGAATATTGACATGCACTTCAAAGAAGAGGATTTTTTTTTTGTGTTCAAATCGAATTAAAGTAGTCTCTATTTTTGGAGGAAATTTTTTTAATGATTTTTGGTGAAAAAAAAAAATTTCCCAAGCAATCCACTCCCTCATCAAACCCAACCCACTTCTTCCTCTCCCACTTTCAAAATACCAATTCATACTATCTTTTTTTTTTTAGAATATTGACATGCACTCAAAGAAGAGGATTTCTTTTTTGTGTCCAAATCGAATGAAAGTGGTCTCTATTTTTTAAGGAATTTTTTTAATGATTTTTGGTGAAATTTTTTTTTAAAAAAAATTTATTATAAAATATTTGATTTATATTCAAAAAAGAGAATTTTTTAAAATAAATATCATAATTTGTTTACATTAACTCATCATGAATAAAATTATAATATTCTTTTTCAATTTAACTTATTTAATTTTGAGAAGAAAAATCAAAATCCAAAAATAACTAATAATGTGTTAAATGATTTTTTTTCCCAAACACTATACTCCATCATCAAAGCCAACCCACTTTTTCCTCTCCCTCTTTCAAACTAACTATTTATACTACATTTATTTTTTAGAATATTGACATGCACTTCAAAGAAGAGGATTTTTTTTTGTGTTCGAATTAAATGAAAGTAGTATCTGTTTTTGAAGGATTTTTTTAATGATTTTAGGTGAAAAAATTAAAAAAAAATAATTTATTATAAAATATTTTATTTTATTAAAAAATATTTGATTTATGTTCAAGTAAGAGGATTTTTTTCTGTGTCCGAATCAAATGAAACTAGTCTCTATTTGTAGAGGAAAAAAATATGAATTTCGGTGTAACAATTTTTTTTAATTAATTTATTATAAAATAATTGAGGTCAAAGAATTTGGGGGAAAAAAAATTCGTAAATTCATGCATCCAATCAAAAGCATTTAATGTTGATTTTAATGTCTAATATTTACATTTATGCTACGAACATAAATGACTAAAATATCCTTAACAGATTTCCATATTTAACCGCTTGATGTTGACCTTTTTTAGCGTCAAATTTTCATTTTGACAACTTTATTTTGCTTTTAATACTCCCTTCGTCCCGTCTGACTTAGGACATTCACTCCCGACACGGAGATTAAGGAATACTATTATAATATTAGGAGAGAGAATGAGTGGAGGATGTGTTGTGAATGTGAAAAATTAAATAGGAAAGAGAATGAGCAGGATAAATAGTGATGAGATTATTGTTGTGAGTATGACAAGTGAGTCCCATTTAATATAAAAGTAATATAAACATTCCATTTTGGGCCGTTCTAAGTCGGATGACACGCCCAAAATGGCAAAACGTTCAAAGTCGGACGGGACGGAGGGAGTATAGTATAAGATTTATACCTCATTTCAAACCGTTATCAAGAATTCAAGAAGACTATTTCAACTTGGGTGAAGAGAAATTGAAAACCGTACAATCCACCATTGACGGCGACGGAGGAGGACGTAACGTTTTGAGAATTCCACCATTGACGACGAGGGTTTAAGCTCAATTCCAGTCCTCAATTCCTTCTTTCATCTCGGTAAGTTTGCTCAATTTTTTGTTCATTTTCACCTCTAATTCAGACCCTAACCCTTTCTGGAGTACATTTAATCATTCTACTTTAGATTTTTAGGGTTAAGTGACTTATCTAAAGTATAATGATTAAATGTCCTAAATGAAAACACATGAGTGGTTAAACTTGGTCAAAAGTGTGATTGGCCATCAACCATTGTTTGGTTGCCACAATTTTGTTTCAAATTCTTTTATTTTCATCTTGTTTGATCTTTTAGGAAATACTGCAGTGAATTCGAGTGTATTGATGGGTTCTTCTGAGTATGGTGGTCGAAGGGTCATTCAGAAGCAAAATGTTGATAGGATCAGCAACTTACCCGATGAGCTGCTTTCCCACATTCTCTCCCGACCTCCAGCGAAATGGGCAGTTCTAACAAGCATTTTATCAAAGCGATGGGAGAAAATTTGGACCTCTATCACTTGTCTCGACTTTAAAAACCATACTGATAGTCTTTGGAATTCTAATGTTGTGGAATTTACAAATTTTGTTGGTCATGTGTTTAGAAGTTGCAATCCCAAGAACATTCAGAAACTGATTCTGCATTTTCCTTGGTTCGGGGCCGATGAATCTAGTGTTATAACTTGGATAGATGAATGGATCAAGCACAAAGTCAGTGCGGCGGATCTCTATGGTTCCAGGTTTTGCCATTGAGTGTATTCGGTTGGACGACTCTTACACATTTGACATTAGGTTGTTGTGTTCATTATGATGCAGAAGGTGTTTCATTTAATCTACCGTTTCTGAAAGTCCTTTGCATTAACGGGATATTCAGCCCCTTAATGGAGAAGCTTATCAGTGATTGTCCTGTGCTCGAAGATTTAACTCTAGGGGCATCTAGTCGATGGGATATGACCGATACTTTCATGGTGTCTGCACATACTTTGAAGACTCTGCGGTTACAAATAAATCAATACAACTTTTTTGCTTGTAAAATATCCGTAGAAGCTCCAAATCTTGAATACCTCCATTTGAATGAGGGTTTCATTACTTATAATATTAAAGGAAATTTCTCATCACTGGTTAAGGCATATGTGAATATTGGAAATAATTCTATGCGCCATCACTCTAAGGTTAGTTCAATTCTCTTTGGTTCCATACTAACTATTTTTTACAAAGCACACATTTGACATTTCTCTTTTCATTGTCTTAGATAGATAATCTTGCACCTTCATAAAGTTATGTGATTCTTAATTGTGTCTTTTCTGACCTTTGCATTCGTTATGACATTTTTGAACAATACAGAACCTTCCTCGCGGTTTCGCGCTGCCCAACTTTGCTTCTTTGACTTGTTTGGAAGTCATTTCTCGCGATAATCGTTTCTGGGTAATGCTCCCTAAATTTATTAGAAGCACACCAAGCTTGGAAGTTTTATCTTTAGAGCAGGTATCTATGGTTTCATGCTCTGCTTTAATCACAAAAGTCTTTGCTAGTTATTGAAGTTTGACATTTTCCTTTTAATTCTTGAAGAAGGAGAGACATGATACTGCATCAAATGATGAATATGATTGGGTTGAACCAAAATCTGTAGCCAAGTGTGTGCGTCACCACATTGGAGTAATCAAAGTTGAAGGGTTTAAGGGGAGAAAACACGAACTACAACTTATCAAGTATTTTCTAGGTAGTGCCAAGGTCTTAAAGACACTCACAGTCAGATGTCAAGGAGCTAAACATGAAGAAGAGATAAAGTTCGTTGGAAAACTACTGGATTTTTCAAGGGCTTCAAAAGACTGTAGGGTCAAATTTCATGGAAATGTTATCTCAAACTTATAGATTGTCTCTTTCGTAAGAATTTTTTGGAAAATGTAAGTGGTTTATTTGGTAATTGTTTTGTAGAATATTCACATTCAGATGGTTATGACTATTGATGTTACTGAATATTTCCTAGTTTAGATTCTTGTGAAATATGCTCCTCATGTTTGAATATTGTACTCTGTGTTGTGTAATCTATATGCATTTGTGCTATATTTGCAGATCGGGATTTTTTGTAAAGAGTATTGGGTCTCTTTCGTGATCCAAAAACAAATGTAGGTACCTCTTTTGGTTCTAACTGATGTTACCATTAACTTCATCTTGCACAAGTTTGGTTTTTATCTAGTGTTAAAGGAAGGTGGCAGAGTGGTGGAGATGGAGTGGCACGATGGAGATGAGGGAAGGTTTCTGGAAAATGTTAAAGGGAATTTGTCTCAACTCTTCCTGTTTTTATAATTGATTATTAGATTCTTGGAGATGGCTTTTGGAGTTACTTACAGATGATCTTAGCATTTGCAACCAGTTTAATAGGACCATCATTTCAGATGAGCAGAAGGTATAACTTCTGCATTAATACTATTTTTTGTTCCAATATATTATGAAATGTCTTGTTTTCTAATTTCTTTATTTTGTAGGGGTATTGTGCTTACAGTTCAGGAGGTCTTACCTAATGTTGAACACAGGTTCTGCGTCTTTCATATGTATAAGAACTACAAGATACAATTCAAAGGTGAGAAAATAAAGGAGTTTCTTTTGAATGCTGCAACTGCATACAATGTTAGGAGATTTTGACATGTTATGGACCAATTAAAGATAGAATCAAGGGAGGTCTTTGATTGGGTAAGTGCTCATCCCCTTTTACACTGGTCTAGTTCTCATTTTAGGACAAGCATCAAGTCTGATATCTTGTACAACAACTTGTGTGAATGCTTGAATGGAAAACTTGTGCCTGTTAGAGATAAACCTTTGGTTTACCTGCTTGAGGAAGTAAGAATTTTTTGATGAAAAGGATTATGGAAGTGAGGAGAAGAATAAACAAATCTGTTGGTCCTTTATGTCCTAAAATTCAAAGGCAGTTTGAGAAGATTAAGGATGATGCTTCCTTTTACATTTGCACTTGGAATGGGGATTCTAAGTATCAGTTAGTAGGTCCTTATGGTAAACAATGTCATTGTGATCTGAAAGAGAGAACATGTAGTTGCAGGAAATTGCAGTTTCTGCAATTTTTAGGTATGGAAGAAATAGAGGTGATGGAGTACCTGAAGAGTGGGTCTATGAAGCTTATAAGTTGGATACATGGAAGATAAATATAATCACACCATAAGTCCAATTAATGGACCAACTATGTGGGAACATTATTCTGGTTTAGTCAACATATCTCCTCCATATCATCATGTGCAACCTGGTAGGCCTAGGAAACTGAGGAAGAAAGACCTTGATGAAGTACCAAAGACTTCATCAAACACAACCAAATTGAGCAGGAAAGGTACTATCATCAAATGCAGACTATGTGGTAATCAAGTCCATAACAACAAAACATGCATGGGACAAGGTGGAGAAAGGATACCAACAGAAAAGGTAAGTTATTAGATATATATATATGTTGTATATTCCAACAAAAATGATCATTTGTTTATTTATTAATGTTTTAATCTTGCAACAGAGAAGACAAGGAAGGCCAAGAAAAATTCCAGTCCAAGTTCAAACTGAAGCATCAACCAGCCAATCACAACTTGTTAATGTGAAAGGAAGCGCTCAAGAAACTGGAGAAAGTCAGCCTTCACAAGGTGAAGAAGGAAGAAGATTAAGGAGCAGGAAGTTAATCTGCACAAGGAAATGACAATTTCTGAAGTTACTTGTGATGATCATTTTTTTGTAAACTTTGTGGTAATGATCATTTTTTGTAAACTTTGTGGTAATGATCATTTGTGTTAAATTTGTGGAAATGATCATATTTTGTAAACTTCAGGGTAATTATCAATATTGTATTTGGTTACTTGCAGTAAATGGCACCTTTAAATTGAATTCAAAATATTGTTAGAAAAACTAACAAAGAACAGACTACCATCCATTTCCATTGTTCAAAAGTTGCCATAGAAACAAGGGATAGTTCAGTGGCATGCCATGCAAAAATCAGCGATCCATTTGCCTGGCACAAATTTGTCTTATTTTGCCCTTAAAAAAGAGGCATGTGCAAGGCACATGCCTCATTTAACGGCAAGTGACCTGTCATGCAAAAAAAAAATCGATGTATTGGACGCAATAAAAAATAGTTTAGTGATAAAAACCACAAAACCTGCAAATTTCAGTGATATTTGGTGTAATTATTCCAAATTAAAAAGATTTAAGTGTACTAAAAATGTGCATGAATTGTTAAAACTGTAGTGTTATCAAAGTCCATTGGGTCAAAAGTGTGATTGGCCGCCATTGTTCGGTTGCCACAATTTTGTTTGAAATTCTTGTATTTTCATCTTGTTTGATCTTTTAGGAAATACTGTTGTGAATTCAAGTGTATTGATGGGTTCCAAGTATGGTCGTCGAAAGGATCAGTCGGAAAGCAAAAAAGGATAGGATCAGCAGCTTGCCTGACGAAGTAATTTCCGCAATTCTCTCCCTCCTTCCAACGAAATGGGCAGTTGGAACAAGCATTCTATCAAAGAGATGGAAGTACCCTTGGACCTCTATCACTTGTCTCAACTTTCAAAGCCATACTGTCAATTGTATACTCCCTCCGTCCCATTAGTATTAGCACAAACACTGTTTGTGCGGGAATTAAGGAATATGATATTTTAATAAAATGTTGTGAGTGTAAAAGAATGAGTGGAGAGAGAATGAGTGGAGTGTGTAATAAATTATAATGGTGTTGTGAGTATTAAAATAATGTAGGAGAGAGAATGAGTGGGGTTCGGTGAATATTTTATTAATATAAAGTTTCCTTTTTGGGAGTGTGCGGATATTAGCGGGACGCCCAAAAAGGAAAGTGTGTTAATATTAGTGGGACGGAGGGAGTAGATACTAATCCAGTTAATTTTACAAAGTTTGTTGATTACGTGTTTCGTTGTTGCAATTCCTCACACATCAGAAGTTGATCCTGAATTGTCCTTGGCACGGGACCTTAGAGTCTCGTGTTATAGCTTGGATAAATGAAGGGATTAAGCGCAGTGTCATTGAGCTGGATATCTATTTTTACATGTTGCCTCTGAGTGTATTCAGTTGCACGACTCTTACAGATTTGACATTAGGAGATTGTTGTAACTATTATGCAGAAGTTGTTTCGTTTGACTTACCGTGTCCGAAAGTCCTTCACATTCATGGGAGATACAACCACTTAATGGAAAAGCTTATCAGTAGTTGTCCTGTACTCTACTCGAAGATCTAACTCTAGGTGGACCTGATCCATGGGGTTTGAAAGGTACTTCCATGGTATTGGCACATACTTTGAAGACTCTGCGGTTACAAATAAATCAAGACTACTCTCTCAAGGACAAAATTTCCGTAGAAGCCCCAAATCTTGAATACCTCCATTTGAGTGAGACTTTCATTCTCATTCTCTCAATGATGTATCCCAATAAAGCTGCAGCAAACCTGGGAGGAAGGAGATTCAAGTAGCGTGACAAACGAGGCTGAAGAGATTTCGATTGATTTTGTTTCCTAATTTTTAAAGTGTTTTAATTAGGATTTATTTCTTTTCCTTTTCCAAGTAAGTTTAGGATTTATTTCTTTTCCATTTCCAAGTAAGTTTAGGATTTATTTCTTTTCCTTTTCCAAGTAAGTTTAGGATTTATTTCTTTTCCTTTTCCAAGTAGTTTAGGGTTTTGTTTAGAGTATAAATACTCCTTTCATTGTTTGCTTTAGAAGACTTTTGATTTATTGAATTTTAATTGATTGCTTTGCAATTGAAGGTTTTTACCTTGAAGCTTTTTAGCTTGTTCCTTGAATTTCTTAGGAGATTCTTGACTGAGTCTTAATTGACTTAATAGGACTTAATTGATCTGCAGAAGATTATCATCATCTTGGTGATTCTCTTGTTCAAACCCTAGTTCATTGATTTGAATTAGGTCAAATAGTTGTTCAATCAATTATTTGCCTATCCGTTTTATTATTCCGCTGCAACCATTTACATCAGTTGGTATCAGACAAAGGACGATCCAAGGAAGAAAATCTAACAAGAAAGATGACCAACAATGGTGGAGAAGAAGAATCCCTTCTTGAGAAGATCGATATGCGTTTGAAGTTTGATCGTTGTCGGGTAAGAAAATATTCTATAAAGTATAATAAACTTTATAAGGAGTCTGATGATAAGAATGACTTGATGCTTTATTTTGAAACTGAGATTCAAAACGACCGACTTCAAGCAAGTCATCCGTTTTTGGTGGATAAGTATCGCGACGAAAGGGATGTTGTTTGGGCAGAAGCTGAACGATGTCTTGTCCAAATCGATCTTTATACGAAAAGAATTCATCGTTTCGAGGCACGAAGGGAAGCTGAATTGAAGCGTCTCGAGGAAGAAAATCGCCTTGCTATTGATATATTTCCTGCCCAAGAAGATCCTGTTGAAGAGGAGTCTATTGTTGAAAATCTATGTGCAAAGGACGAGGACATTCAGGTTTGTGATAATAATATTCCTTCCCTTATTATAAACCCTGTTCATGCCCCTATTGAGTCCAAGGTGAATGATGAAATTCGAAGTAATTGGTTTGTTGCAAAATCGAATTTTATATTGGGCGATATTTTTGTCGGTGACTTTATTATGATTAATCATGTGGACGATGGGGAGGTTGATCAGCCAAGAGATAATGGGATTGATACGGATGATAATATTATGTTTCCGGAGGAAATTTTCATGCATTTATTTATGCTTCGTCGTCATATGTATTCAAAATACTTGTTTCAATGGGATGGACACGTTTTCTTCTTTCTTCCAAGGACGAGAAAAGATTTGCTTTATTCGAAATATCTCTTTATTTGGGATGGAAGATGTCAGATGTTGATCAAGGGGAGGTCGGGGCGGAAGGTCAACAATGGAGGGTCAAACACTACAAAATCATGTTCTTTTTCTAAATGCCAGAATTCGGAGACGAATTCTTTTGAAGTGGGGGTGTATGATGTATCCCAAGATAAAGCTGCAGCAAACCTGGGAGGAAGGAGATTCAAGTCGCGTGACAAACGAGGCTGAAGAGATTTCGATTGATTTTGTTTCCTAATTTTTAAAGTGTTTTAATTAGGATTTATTTCTTTTCCTTTTCCAAGTAAGTTTAGGATTTATTTCTTTTCCTTTTCCAAGTAAGTTTATGATTTATTTCTTTTCCTTTTCCAAGTAAGTTTAGGATTTATTTCTTTTTCTTTTCCAAGTAGTTTAGGGTTTTGTTTAGAGTATAAATACTCCTTTCATTGTTTGCTTTAGAAGACTTTTGATTTATTGAATTTTAATTGATTGCTTTGCAATTGATGGTTTTTACCTTGAAGCTTTTTAGCTTGTTCCTTGAATTTCTTAGGAGATTCTTGACTGAGTCTTAATTGACTTAATAGGTCTTAATTGATCTGCAGAAGATTATCATCATCTTGGTGATTTTCTTGTTCAAACCCTAGTTCATTGATTTGAATTAGGTCAAATAGTTGTTCAATCAATTATTTGCCTATCCGTTTTATTATTCCGCTGCAACCATTTACATCACTCAAGGACAAAATTTTCTCATCACTGGTTAAGGCATATGTGAATATTGGAAATATTTATATGCGTGTTTTCTTCCAGGTTAGCTCAAGTCTGTTTGTTTCTATAGCGCTACACATCAGAAGTATACTGAAATTAAGAAAGTTATGTTTGTTTAAGTGTCTATAAGATGTTGCTTCTTATTCTTCTTCCCCACCCCGCCCGCTCAAAAAAGACAAGCTGGAGAGGCATTTTGCTGGTTCTCCCTGAAATGCAATTAGCTGTTGCTACCAAAATCCATCTTTCAAGATTGTTTTCAATGTTTTATGCAGGTGGAAGGACCCCTTGGCTTGATATTAATGTTTTATGAGGACTAGCATTTTTCAAAATCCTGTCTTCGGTCCCTTCTTCAAAAACTTTTCCACCCCTTCCTGCCCGCTCACCACGGACTTGAAAGTGCTCCGACGAAAAGTGTCTACAACGCTACAATAATAGAAAAAAATTTACTTATAAAAAGTTCACTACCAAATGTAAAACATGTGTAGTGTGTGTATTATAAAATATTCAAAGCGCGTGTGGCACTGTGGTAAATAACAATGAATAATATTTTTTTATATCACTTTTTTTATTTTGTAGTGATTTTTTTTTACAGCTATTAGATTTTTTACGCGTGCAAGAGCGCATGAACTAACTCATGCGGGAGCATTTTCAAATCCCTCACCCCTCTTCCTCCCTCCTATACAACCATGGCTGACCAACACATCAAATCCACCCACAGAGATGATATATGAGTTTGGTCTGTTTTGGTTGATCTGAGTTTGATAATCGGGGAAGGGGAGAAGTTGGAGCCGAGATCTGGATTTGTTATTGCACAAAATATCCTGAAAAAATAATGTCAACAATGAGAATTGAACCCAAGTAGACCCAAAAGTGAAATACCTTTTTTTAACCACTAAGATAATCAAATTTACTTATATAATGGGTGCACTTTATATAGTCTATACTTAAAATATGTATATATATATTAAAAACATTTTTTCTCTCTATTAAATTAATAAATTTATTGAGTGAATTCACAAGTAGAAGGGGTGGGGCTATTTGAGAAACTTTTATTTTGTGAGTGAACTCATAAGATGGGGTATTAATTTTCAAATTATTTTTAATAAAAACTCATGATTTTTTCAAAAGCCCACTCATAAATAAAAATTCATTTAATTAAACTCACATTCCATCTACTCGATCAAATTCAATTTCTAAGCCGTCAATCTATCTCTATATTACTGGCGACACCACCTCCCTAACATCGACTCCCCGCCTCTCCTCCCCTCTCCTCTCCCTCCCTCCCTCCATCATTCTCATCTCATTTCCTTGCATATGTCTTCCGAAATCAAAAGATAGGGTTTTCAATTTCCTAAATTCAGTGCTTCATCGTTGGATTGAATCCGGCATTCCTCTATCTTAACTCGACAGTCTTATTCCTTTCTCTCAGCCTTCTCATTTCTCCTCGCCATACCGTGTGTGGTCCAATTGTAGAATTTAAGAATAAAAGTGTAGAGTAAGTATTATAAGCAGCTGTCATTTTTTGGCAATCTTTTTGAAGTGAATAAATTACTCTTATAACTAGGTATAATAGTAATTCTAATTTTATGCCTTTAGGTATAGGAGCGTATGGATATAAATAATGTTGAATATGAGTTTCTATAAAATTATGAATTTGATAACGTGGATATTTATAACGAGTTTGTTATGTTGTACTAGAATTCATAGCCCTAATTAGGGTTGTACAAAAAATCTGTGGAACCGGACCGGACCAGTAGAACTGGACCAGATCAGTAAAAATCGGACTGAAAAAATAGCATTGGTCTGATCCTGGTTCCAAATTTTTATGGAACCGATTATTTGGTCTGGTCCTAGTTTTGAAAAAAAATATACGCGATCCTGGACCGGAATCGGACCGGACAGAATATATATGAAATTGTCTATGACTTAGGACAAGTGAGGCGAAACTCACAAGGTGAGACGAAACTCACAAGGTGAGACGAAACTCACAAGTGTTGTCCTTAGTGTTGGCAACACTAACAACAATATACACCAATTCAAGAAAAACACAAATAAATAGAAATAAATCTAATTTGCAGAGGAAGAATTAAAATAATACACAAGAATATAATTTTTATCAAGTTGTATAAATATATAACTTGATGGGTGCCAGGAGGGCAAGACCTTTCTATTAATAATATGAATTCAATACAAGGTCGAAGAAGTTCCTTAATGATAAACAATCATTAACATAAGGAACAACATATAAAAGAACTCTCTCTGAAAATGAACACTCAAAACCTCACTAAAATACAAAAATCTATATGAAATTCTCGAGTGTCGGACTGAGTGTTGCCAACACTGAAATGGCAACACTTGAGAGCAGAATTCTATTTCTTATGCAGATTTGCGTTTTCTGAATTGGATGATCTTCAATGAAGATCCACTGCACTATTTATAGGCCACAAAGTCTTGGAGCCTACTCAAAATGATCAGCAACAGCCTTGGAGTTTGTTTCCTCCATTTTAGCCTTCTCGCCTCAAATGTAGGAGACTTAGTCTTCTATTGCTTTTCTTGCTTGTACTTCTCAGCTATAGATGCCTTGTACTCTGACTTGTTCTCCCCCTGAATAGCTAAATAATATCTCTTTTTGCTTGGTCATTAATTAAACAAATAAACACATGTTTATTTGTTAATTTTCTCCTCTTCTTCGAACATCACGCCTGGGCAGTTTCTGAGGACCTATTCAAGCTCATTTTAAGCAGACTAACTACTGTTATTTAAACATTAATTTCCACATTTTTATTTGTGAAAAATACAGTAACTATTTCAGTGTTGCCAAATCCAAATGGCAACACTTGTGGCAACACCAGTGGCAACACTGATTTGCAACACTTGGGACAACATTCATGGCAACACATGATCTAACATTATCAATCTCCCCCTTAGTTACTGATTTCTTCACAAAATACCAATGTGATGATCTTTACATAACAGTTAGTCAAACTTAACAAAAAATAAAAATGCCTACAAGAAAAAAGGTTTTTTGTGACTGCTAAAAGTCGTCACGTATGTGCGAAAAGCAGTCACGAAAAGGTAAGGCGACTGGGAAATCAATCGCCATGGCAGTCGCGTAAACCCTTGTCGCAATAGCTTAAAGCGACGGGATAAGCAGTCACCTTAGAAACTTATTTTCCGTGACTGCTTTTGGCCGTCACGTAAAGGGTTTTTTAATTTTATTTATTTAATTAATTAAATCACAAATGCAATCACGTTAGCTAGTATAAGGCGACTGGGTATGCAATCTCGTTAGCTTGTGTAAGGCGACTGAAAATGCAATCACCTTTGCTTAGAGAAGGCGACTGAAAATGCAATCACCTTTGCTTAGAAAAGGCGACTGGAAATGCAATCACCTTTGCTTAGAAAAGGCGACTGAAAATGCAATCACCTTTGCTTAGAGAAGGCGACTGAAAATGCAATCACCTTATCCCGGATGAAAATGATGTTTTGCCATCACATTAGTTCTTAAATGTTTCATTACAATAATATAATTGTTACTACATAATATTATGAATTAATATTGATAAATCCACAAACTTTTCCAAAACTTAATTGAAAACAAACTTTAAATCATTTAAAACTAAATATATTGTCTCAAAATAACATCCACCATTACATTTAACAAATTATTCATGTCTTACTAAACTTGTTCAAGAAACATTCTAGCTACCTTATGTTCAAAAATCAATAGTCTAAGGGTATATACTCCCTCTAGAGCACAATCATATAGTATATACTCCCTCTGGAGCCACATGATCTGATATCCAAACATGGCCTTAATGATTAGTCTGGAATTGCATCAATCATATCGCATACCCCTTCTTACTCGCTTACATTTGGTACATCTTCTTTCTTCCTCTCAATGCTTTCATCCAGAATCTTATTCGTAACACTAAGTAGAGATTGGATAGAGGCATTCTGCACACACACAAAAAAAGTCACTGAAAAGCACAAGGAGTGGGTCAAACTAATGATATGACAGCAATTCCTGAGATTTTACTAACAATGAGAAGCACTACCTCTAAACCGTTCAATTTCATCATTTCTGAAATATTACTAACAGGATGATCTGCATAGGAAATTACTCCCGTCTTGATTGAGCGATCTATCTGCTACCCCAGGGAAAGAAATTAAAGAGCTAATAAATTATACTTCATTATAGTAAGCAATAAACGACCACAATAATAAGAAACAGCTAGTAAACTCATTTCATAACGATCTGTAAAGAATATGGAACAAATTAATCGAATAAAATGTGACGCTTGGACAGGTGTACCTTCAATCCCACCTATAAAGCTTTCTGTGTGTTCGGCAGTATCGCCATTAGAAGCTTGAAATACACCGTTGGTTTGCCCATTTTCACTTGCATATATTTCTGATTGCAAATTCATCAGACTTCGAAAAGCCAAATGCCCTTAGATGAATCTGAATGATGTATCACGTAAGGAACTTCTCATCACTACTAGCATCAAATTTCAATATGAACAAGAAAATTTTCTCAAATAGTAAACCGATACTAACAACTAATTTGCAGTCTTTAGTATTTTTGCATTGACCAAGAAAACCAAAGTTAACGGTCTTGATACAAGACTGTTAACTTACAGAATATCAAGATGAGATTTCAAATCAAAATATATTAAAGTCTACATATAATATAAGTGCTTCAATAGATTTACTAACCATATGATTAAGCCCTCCGCTGAAGCTGCTTCATAACAACCTAATCAAAAGTAATGCCAGCATGAGGGGGAAAAAAGTTAAGCACATAGCAAATGTGAAAGCGCAAGTCCATAGACTTAAGAAGAGCACCTCATTTTCATCTGTAGTTCCAGTGGCAATAGTCTCTAGCACTCTTAGTTTTGAATGATATTTCTCCTCCCGGGACTTGTAAAGATTGTTTTGCTGAAGCCACACAAAGATCAGGTCACAGTAAGTATTAGATAAAATGTACCAGAGGAGAAGAATTGCCTCCATTGCGTACCTTCTTAAAGTCTTCTGCTTGTCTTGAAATGTGATGCTCGATCTCTTGCGCATCTTTATATCCCTGAAGACTAAATGTTGCAGATTAATAAAGATGTTAAAGTCATCCGATAAAAAAATGGTATGGAGCACTGAAGTAGTTATCTTACGTTTGAGGCCCATTGGTCAGTCACATCCTTAGCACCGAAGGCAATGTTGAATAGAGCTGCACCATTCACCCATGGTTGATGCCAGCCATCTATGATAGATAGAAGCTGAGTGATCCCCTGCTCAGACCAGGAAAGATTCAAATGAAGATTAGACTAAACAAAAAAAAAAAACTCCCTCCGTCCCAAAATGAAAGACCAAAAATTTTCAAAATTTATGTTTATCAAGAGCAAATTTTCAAAATTTTGGTCATTCATTTGGGACAGGGTAGTAAGACAAACTTTATTATATCAGCTAACCTGCTTTAATCTCTCCGCGTTAGGAAGTTGTTCAGCCAAAACCGCTAACATGTACACATCACCAATTAGTAAATCTTCAACTTTGCCAATAGAAGAATAGAGCATGTTAAGTGCCAGTGCCACACAATGAAATGCAATGTACAGTACTAGTGAAATCACATAAATTGGTTGCAAGACTCTTCTATATGCAAGAAATAAGTATCCATGATGGGTCTGTGTGTATTTTAATCCTTGTTTATGTTGCACGGACTACATCAAAACAGACCAGAATGATGGCACATTTGATATTTTACCTTGATTCCGCTAAAAGAATTCATACTTTACCTATCATTCTTTACACTTGTTGGAAAGTCAACCCAGTACTATATCAAATTACTCGTACTATTTAACATAAATTTATTACTCCCTCCGTCCCATAATAAATGTCGGAGTTGACTTGTCAACGTTGGTAAGAAATGTACTTTACTTGTACATTTCTTGTACAATGGTAAAATTGCACTATAACTATGTTGGTATTTGGATACACGATATGGGACGGAGGGAATATATTTTAGGTTATAAAATTTATATCACTAAATTATTATGAGTGTTGTTATTCACACCCGTATAATTATTTAGTATACCCGTAGGTATGCTTAAAATTTTAAATGGTACAACAATGTAAAGCACAATTACGGGTATACTAAATAGTTTTACGGGTGTGAACAACACTCAAATAATATTATGAAAACTATCAATCACAACTTGTTAATTTTATAAGAACAAGTACATTGCTCTAAATCAATAATCAAAGTTTAATCAAATTGACCAACTCAAAATTCAAGTTAACTTATTTTTCCTACTCTTTATTTGACTGAGGAAGCATTATCGATTGCTAAACTGAATTTTACACTGAACAACAATTTACAGTTATTGCATTATGTTTGTAGGATGGGTCACGATGGTTATATTTTCATTCTCTCAAAAGGCAAACAAATGAAATAAGGGTCTAGAACTGGGAAAGTGAACAACTCAGCTGATAAGGCAATTCAACACAACTAAAAGATTACCATTGTGGTCTCTCCTAAGGCTCAATATCAGTACTTTGAATTAAGAAAAGTTAATTGAACTCAACCCAAATGGGAATTTCATCGAACAGTTGGAGGGCAGAAACAAGTAGAAACGAGAAATTATTAATGTAGAGCAACGGAAACGGAAGTAGACCTGAGAAAATGCCATGAAATGCACAGAACTGCCGGAAATTGGAGTCAATTGTTGGATATTCTTGTTCTAGGGATTTCAATGGCGCCATTCCTTGAAAACACACACGTCAAATTATCTTGTTTTGTGGCGCGTTCTAAAATCCAGATATCTTCGCATAATCCGCACTTAAATCTCAACATCCCCGGTACTCTCTCCTCCTCCAATCAACTGCAAACACCCCGTAATTTATGTAATCAAAATAAACTAGGAAACAAGAAAATTAAGTCACCGAGTAGACATGGAGAAAGAGAGAGAGAGAGAGAGAGCGAGAGAGAGAGAGTCACCTGATGCCGGAGGAAGAACGCCGGAGGAAGAATCGCCGCTGCTGCTGCCGCTGGAGGAATCGCCGCTGGAAAGGGAAGAAGAAGAGGAACCGGGTGAATGAGAGAGAAAAGGAAAATAAAGGGTTTTCTATGGTAGTCTTGGAATTGTAATTGTGAATGATAATTAGAAAAGAAAAAGAATTGTTAATTGTGTAATTGAATTTTTTTTTAATTTTTTTATATAACGTGATTGCAAAGTCAGTTACCTTTAAAAATAATAAAAAATCTAATTTTTAAATTGTTTAATTTAATATTTTTATAAAATGTGATTGCTAAAGCCATCACCTTTGATAAAAATACAATTGTATTAGAATTTCAAATTCCCGCGTCCGGATTATGTTGTTGGCGCTAAAGGAAAAACTTATATGTGATGGCATCCGTGACTGCTTAGCCATCACGCTAGCCTACTGTGACTGCACTAAATGCAATCACAAAGGCTGTCTCCTTATATACTCAAACGTGACTGCTTTTTTTGCCATCGCCAAAAGCAATCGCGAAAGACCAGTTTTCTTGGCAACATCAATCTTCAGGCAATGTTTGAAAATATTTTTCAATCAAAGTATCACACTCACAAGAGTGGCAACATAAACCTTCAGACAAATGAAGTCACATAATTTCGAATTTTATCTCCCCCTTAATACGAAATTAATAACTAAACACAATAATTATTAAAATCTTAAAACAACCATCCAACCATTTAGCAAAAACCATCCACCAAAGTTTGAAGAAAATTCCAGCCGAAACAAAGAAAAAAAAAATTAAAATTGTTTAAGCATAACAAACCAAATAAAAACAAATAAAATTGTTTTTGTTACCAAACCACCAAATCAAGTAACCATGCGAACCAACCATCAACCTTCTGCATTTTCAGCTCCTTCACCTCCCTCGGCTGTACCACTTGGTCCAACTCCAGCTCCATCTGTTCCATCATCACGCCTTGGCCTTGATTGATCTCCCCCTATTTTGGAAGAAATCATATCTACCATTTTCATCATATCTGTACGCAGGTCCAGTCATCCCTGTATCACCGAGTCTATATGCTTCACCTAACTATTGAAAAAATTAAGAACCATGGAAGCATCTATCATCACAGGTGCAGTGTTGCCTGAAGTGTTGCCAATTTCAGGGACGACATTTGGGGCGACACTTGAAGTAGGGGTAGCCAATGGAGGAGAATCCGTAACCAAAACCCATGGCAAATCTCTGTGCCTATCACCTTCAGTAAAGTGTTTGCTAATTCTGTAATAGACAGGCTTCTCAGAGATATTATCGGCATTCCAAGGCTTAAGGTTTTGGTACATAAGAACATTAAAAATAAGGGAAGGAAAAATGAAGGAAGAGGTCTTTCTTTTCTTGACCCATGCAGAAAGGTGAACAAATACTAATCTCCCAAAGTTGACTCTTTGTTTCTTGCCTAGTTTGTACAACAAAGTGGCTTGCTCGAATGTCACTGTGTTCTCATTGGCCGTGGGTAGCCAATTTGTTATACAAATTTTGTGAAGCACGCTAAACAAAGAAGTAAGATGGGTAGATTTAAAGTGTTCAGTCCAAACAGTGATTCTCCCTCCAGTTAAAAAGGTGGCTAAGGTATTCGGTTCAACATCCAAACTCTCATCTTCAATATTAGGGAGGCCGAATGCTTTATTGATGATCAAGGGATTAAAATCATAAATATTGCCCCTAACAAAGATCTTTCCATAATGAGGGGTATTCCTATCATCAATATCCTCCCTAAGATGAGCATAAAAATTCCTAACCACACTTTCAATATACGATGAAACTTTAGACACCGTAGGCAAAAACATCCTGTCCTCCAAAAATTGGTACACTCCTAACTCCTTGAACTGAGTCACAAACATGTTTCTTTCATTCAGAATCTTTTTCTCAGAATCATGAACCCACTTATCTAAGTTGAATTCACTATAAAATTCCTCGGAAAGAAATGGACGTTTACAATACCTAAAAGACTCATAATCTGATTTGGAATCTTGAAAGGGAGTAGGGGTGTTTACCTGAGGCCAGGAAATGAGAGAATATGAGGGTGAACTTGACTGGGCTTTGGACTTGGCAGCAGGTGTTGCTTCAGGTGTTGCCATTGGATTGGCAACACTTGGGGCGACACTAGAAGAAATTTTCTGTTTCTTGACAATCCGGGACTGGGCTTCAGCTAGTGTTTCTTCATCATCCATCCATGCTTCCTCATCCTCATCAGAAGATGATGAGGGCTCCTTAGTCTCTTTAAAGATTGGGTCTGAATTTTCTTCGGACGAAATGTTGAGTGACGAACTTGAACTATCCTCCACATTGACAAGATCATCACCCGTGTTGGAAGGTATTTTGGACCTGAACAACGTCTTGATCCTTTCTGATTGACGACGAACACCACCCCAAAATGACGAAGAGGCATCAACCGCCTTTCGTTTCTTGGTTTTCTTTTGAGGGGCGAAGGTGAGTTCAACGGAGGGGGTAGCTACAGGAAGACTCATAGGAATGGGAATTTGAGGTGGATTATAGACAACAATGTCTAAAGATGGTGAGGTTGAGGGTGTGGCCGAAAATGTCGCAGGAGATGTTTCCATGGGGACGGCGACATTGGAGGCGACACTCGAAGGGGCTAAAGGTGAAATTTTCATGGGGGGAAGAAATTTGGAAAGTATTTTTGGGACTTGCCATGGAAATTGAAGGAAGACTAGGAAGAAAGGGAACAAGGAAAGGGTTTCGCCTAGAGAGAGAGAGAGATACGAAGAGAGAGAGAGAGAGAGAGAGAGAGAGAGAGAGAGAGAGAGAGAGAGAGAGGGTTTAGTGAGGAAGATGGTTTTTGTTGAGTGAATAGTGAGGGATTTAATTTGATTCGACAAGTTCAAATCAAATTAAATCCCTTTTATTTCTCAAAAACCCAACAAACTCAAAGCACTGTTCCGCCATTTTGTTAAAAAAAATATTTTTTTTTTCATTTTTCAAAAAAATAATAACTAAAAATAATTTTAGCAATATCCATAAAATTGTGTTTTTCAAAATTCAAACAATGAATTTTAAAAAATAGATATTTTTAAATTACAATTAGTTAGACAAAAATTAAATATTTTTGCTAAAAACCTTTTAAATTTCACAAACTCTAAATATAAGGAAATAGACTTTTGGAAATTTAAAATTTAATTAACAAAAACAAAAATAAGAAATAAAAACATAATGTAGCATCTACTAATGTGTTACTAGCAATGTTGCTAGACACATAAGGCAACATTTTGAATAAAATCCTCTTGATATTTTTTCAACATATATAACATATCATTTCTTAGGCACTTTTTAAGCAAGCTTTACACATTCTTTATTTACAAGGAAGCATCGTAGTAGCGAGCTTCGTGCCCCGAGTTTTTTATAAACTTGTAAAGCTATATGTAGTAAATTTTATACCTTTCAAGTAGGGTACACTGTAGTAGTGAGCTCCATGTCCCTAATACTTAGTATAAAACAACTACCTTATACTCTCGTTTTGGCAAGAAAGCATCGTCGTAGCAAACGTCGTGCCCCGAGTTACTTTGGGAGTATTTTAACAAGCTTTGCCTTTTTCAATATCAACACAATATAAGTGACTTTTTCACTTTAAGCACAAAGGGGTATTTTATAAAAAATGTTAACCTATAGTATATACACATACTAGAACAAAAAGGTCAGTAAATGCCCCTCATTTGGGATTAGACTATATATATATATATTCTTTTTTTTTTTTAAATAAAAATATACAACAAATACAGAGTGTTGCTGTCAGTGTTGGCAACACTGACGGCAACACTTGAAACAGCAGATTTATAGAAAGCATAAACCAAGAGATTTTTTCAAACTTGAAAATCTCTCATGGTCTAGGGCTTTGGTCAAAATATCAGCAAGTTGATGTTTAGTATCAATATGCTCTATTTGGATCAAGTCCTTTTCTACTAAATCTCTCAAAAAGTGATGGCGGATATCAATGTGTTTAGTGCGTGAGTGTTGTACAAGGTTTTTGGAAATATTTATAGCACTCAAATTGTCACAATACATGGTCAAGATATTACTATCAAGACCATAGTCGTCAAGCATATGTTTCAACCATATCAATTGTGAACAACAACTCCCGGCTGCTACATACTCAGATTCAGCAGTCGAGAGAGAGACACAATTTTGCTTGCGACTGTACCATGACACAAGATTATTACCCAAGAAAAAACAACCCCCACTAGTGCTCTTTCTATCATCTATATTCCCTGCCCAATCAGAGTCACTAAAACCAACCAAGTTGGTATTAGTGTCTTTGGTGAACCAGATTCCCAATTCACTTGTCCCAGACACATACTTAATGATTTTCTTGACAGCATTTAGGTGAGAAATTTTAGGAGCAGATCGATATCTAGCACATACACCTACGCCGAACATAATATCGGGACGACCGGGCGTAAGATAAAGAAGACTACCTATCATGGATCTATACAGAGTTAGGTCAACATCCTCCCCTGCCTGATCTTTGGTTACCTTAAGAGATGATCCCATAGGTATTTTAGAGCTCTTTGCACTCTCCAATCCAAATCTTTTCACCAGACTCTTAGCATACTTGCTCTGAGAGATAAATATTCCATCATCTGACTGTTTCACCTGCAATCCTAGGAAATAATTAAGTTCTCCTATCATGCTCATTTCGAAAGTTGATGTCATAGCTTCCACAAAATTTTGTAAACACGTTTTAGATGTGGATCCATAAACTATGTCATCAACATAGATCTGAGCAATGACAAGCTCTTTATTTTCCCTAAGAATAAATAATGTCCTATCGGATTCTCCTCTAACAAATCCATATTCAAGAAGGAACCTTGTTAGACGCCCATACCATGCACGAGGAGCTTGTTTCAAGCCATATAAGGCTTTATCAAGTCTTTTTTTTTTGTTTTTTGTGTTTTTTGTTTTTTGAGGCTTGCCCAACTCGAGTCAAGCCCTTTTTTTTTGTGTAAGTCAATTTACTAACAAGCCCATCAATTCTCTGAAATTCCCTTAAAATCCCCATCCCAGAGGCGCCTAATATTAACTAGGGAGGGATAATCATCCACTCTAACCACTGGGGGGGAGTCGAACACAGGACCTCCGTGTTGGTGTCCCAGTGCTCTGGCCATCAGGTCAAGTCCTGATGGTTAAGGCTTTATCAAGTCTGTATACATGATCTGGGTGGAATGGGTCTTCAAACCCTTTAGGTTGCTCAACATAGATCTCTTTATCTAAGTACCCATTCAAGAAAGCCGCTTTGACATCCATTTGGTGTAATGTGATTTTGAGGTAGCAGACTATAGCAAGAAGTAGTCTTATTGCCTCAATTCTAGCCACTGGTGCAAAGATCTCGTCAAAGTCGATTCCTTCCACTTGTGTATAGCCTTGAGCCACAAGACGAGCTTTATTATGAACAATATTATCCAACTCATCAGATTTGTTTTTGTAAATCAATTTAGTTCCAATAATGTTTGTATTTAAAGGACGTGGAACTAAACACCAAACCTCGTTACGGGTAAATTGTTCAAGCTCTTCTTGCATAGCTTGAATCCAGAAATTATCATTTAAAGCCTCAATCACATTTTTTGGTTCAAGAGAGGAAACGAAACAGGAGTGTTTTACCTTAGAGTATGTGGAGGATATACACACATACCTAACCATATCTCTGTAGTCAACTGGCTCCTTATTTCTTGTTCGAACCCCTTCATTAACATCACTAATTACCTGAGTAATGGGATGATAATTTCTAATACGTGCTGGGGGATCTCTCCTGCCTTGATGGTACACCAATCCATCTTCTTCTTCTGAGTCACTGCTCTCAGAATTTCCAGCCACTGTTTTGTTCTCCTGTGTTGCCTCATGTGTTGCCATTTCAGGGGTAACACTCGGGGAAACACTTGAATCTGTGGCCATGTGCCGAATCGGTTCTTTCATCCCTCTGTTCGACTTCTTCCAGCAGGGTCAGAGGTATATCATCAGCTGGTTCTCCTGTAGCACTCAAGTAATCGTTAAATTCAATATTTACCGATTCTTGAATCACTTTTAACCTCAAATTATAGACTCGATAAGCATGACTGTTTTGAGAGTAGCCAAGAAAGATGGCTTTGTCACTCTTGGAATCTAGTTTTCCTAAGTATTCCCGGTCATTTAAAATGTAGCACAAACACCCAAACACATGAAAATAATGAACCGTAGGTTTCTTTCCATTTAAAATCTCATAGGGTGTCATAGTAGTACCGGCTCTTAAGAAAACTCTATTCGTAGTGTGACAAGCTGTGTTTAATGCTTCGGCCCAAAAACCTTTGGAAATATTTCTAGCAATTAGCATAACACGAGCCATCTCCATTAAAGTCCTATTTTTCCTTTCAGCAATACCATTTTGTTGTGGTGTTTTAGGTGCTGAAAATTCATGGTGTATCTCCTTTTTACTACAAAATGTAGAGAAGGAGAGATTTTCAAACTCTCTACCATGATCTGACCTTATTCGAAAAATAGGAGAACAAAACATGTTTTTGATTTTAGAGACTAAGTGAGTAAATTTATCAAAAGTTTCAGATTTTTCTCTTAAGAAATAGACCCATGTATACCTAGAAAAATCATCAACTATCACATAAACATACTTCTTACCTCCCAAGCTTTCGACCTCAATAGGACCCATCAAGTCCATATGTAGAAGCTGAAAATAATGTGTTGTTCCTGAGTGTTGCTCATTGTGTTGTCCAACACTGTGAGCAACACGAGTTTGTTTACCTTTTTGACAGTCACCACACATCACGGTGTCTTTGAGGTTTAGTTTAGGAACACCTTTGACGGCATTGTGTTTGATAATCTTCTCAAGATTCCTATAATGAGAATGACCTAACTTTTGATGTCATAACCTTATATCATCAAGTTTTGTTAAATTACACACTGATTTATTACCAACCAGGTAGCAATTATCGCTTGATCGTATTCTAGTCATGACACAAAAGTTAGTATTATCAAACACTTCACAGGTATTTTTATTGAATTTTACCTCCAAATTGTCATCACATAATTGGCTAATGCTAATTAAATTAGCAAGTAAACCATCTACGTGCAAGACATTTTTCAAAGGAGGAAAACCAACAATATCCAGTGTTCCTTTTCCAACTATTTCACTCTTGCCTCCACCACCATAAGTCACTGAGCCTCCTTGAATAGGTTGGTACTCCGTTAGGAATAATTTTGTACCCGTCATATGACGTGAACAACCACTATCAAAGTACCAAGTTCCTGCAATGTTAGTCCTTAAAGCAGTGTAAACAACATAGCATTTCAGTTTTTCCTTGGGTAACCAAGCCCTTTTTGAAAATATGGATTTCTGTTCACCAGTGTTGCCGTGAGTGTTGCCCTGAGAAATTGGCGACACTTGAGGCAACACTTGAAGACTGGACATTTTCTTTTGATGAAAAAAACAATCTGATTTTATATGTCCAGCTTTGTGACAGTATCCACATTCATTGGATTGATCAGAAGTATCACTAGGAGTACTACCGTTTTCCTTGACACGCACTTTTACAAAACAATTTTTAGTTTCAACATCAAACAAGGAAGAGGTAATACTTTCTAGTGATTCTTGGAATCCAAGACCAGCTTTCAGAGGCTTACTCAAATTGAGTATTTCATCCAATTTGGATGAACTCGTGTTGAGTTTTTTGAAGGTGGATTCGGCTAGGTTGATTTTGGCCTTGATTATATCAAGATCTAAATCTCTCCTACTGAGTTGAACCTCCAGCCGAGTCAAGGAGTTTTTAAGATCATGATTTTCCTTTTTCAAGAAAACCACCATCTTGTTCTCCTTTTTCCATTCCACGAGGAGAGACTTATAGAGGTTTTTAATTCATGAATAAGCTCATCTTTTCAAAGATCATCCTCTATAGTCTCCTCTGAATTTAAACCAACTGAATCAAGCAAGCAAATATCATTTAAAGAATCATACCTGCTGAGTGTTGTGTCAAGTGTTGCCATTTCCTGGACGACACTTGGGGCAACACTTTCTGAAGAAGTCACAAGTGTTGTGTCAAGTGTTGTCAAATCTAGGACAACACTTGAGGTAACACTTTCTGTCGAAGGTAGCTCCTCTACCGTGGCCATCATGACCACTTGCTCCGTCATTTCATCTTTCTCCGTTCCTTCCTCCTCTCCATCACTAAGAGATACCCACAAATTTTTGCCCGCCTTTCTCAAGGTGTTAGCACATTCATTGGCATAATGACCCCAATCGAAACAAGCATGACATTGAATGGATTCAATGTATTTAGGATTGGACCGGATCTTTTCTGAGGATGCACGCCCAGGTGGGGTATCCTTTTGATTTGGAGGAGGACCTCTCCTTGGCACAAAACTAGAGGTTTTGGCCGATTGGTCCTTAGCCTTTACCTGCACACTTGTAAGTACCCAAATCCGGATAGTCAAAATCCGTTAAAAGTTAACCAGAATCCGTTAACTGGCCTGCTCCAGATTAACCGGAACCCGTTAAGTTCCCCGTTGCCAAGCCAACAAGACATCCCGGGACTGCCCCGAGCATCCCGACGTCCAAGCGTACTTAACACACGTCATCGCACGTAAAAGTACGACTTTCCTTGAAAAATGCACTTTTCGGCACTTTCCGGGGGCGTTTCGGACATTTTCCGGACTGTTATTTTAAAAACGGACAAAACCACGACCCGGGAACGAACTCCCACACAGCCTGTGAGTCATGGGACACGTGGCAAGCATGCCACCTCCCTCTAGTCACCTTTCAATCAGAATTCAAGGCCAAAGGACCAAAATACCCCTGGTATGCAGTCTAAGTCCGGCCGGACTCCTTTGCAGACTCTCAGAAATAGCCAGCAAGTCCCTCCAATTTCCAAAGTTTCACAAAACCCCCTGGATTTCAAGCTAAGTCCGACCGGACTCATGCTGAATTTTTACCTATAAATAGAAGGGCTGTCAAAGCCATTTACAACAACAAATTTACTCCCCATTTTCACCACAGCCACGGCCCAAACCAAATCCTCCCTCTCCCGAGCTCCCGTTTTGCCTCGATTTGCGTGAAAACTCCGCATTTCAACCAAACACGAGCCAAAACACCTCGAAACACCGTTCCAAACCACTTTCCGTATCCCGTATACACCCCCCGAGTAAAAGGAGTTGACCCTAGCCATAGGTATAACTCCTTCTCTTTAATCTCTCGTTCCGCCTCGGTTTACGTGCCAGTCGCTATAACCGTTTCGGACGAACATCGTTGAAATGTAAACGCCTCCGTCTAATAGGGTCCGATACGTTTTAGCCCCTCGATCCTCTTCTCTTCCCGTAAGAGAAGTAATCTCGGGTTAAAACGGCGTTCCGGCCCCGTTCCATTTAAATTTCTGTCATTTACCATTCCGGATCGATCGATCCGTCGATCGTCATTTACTTTTCTGTCATTTACAATTCCGGACCGTTTGATCCGTCGAACGTCATTTACATTTCTTGCAATTTTACAACTCCGAGCCGTTTTGGCTCGTCGATCGTCATTTACAATTCCGGATCGTTTGATTCCGTTGATACCGCACTTTAAATACTGTCATTTACAAAGTCCGACCCGTTTGGATCGTGATAGTATTTACTTTTCAAATTCCGAGTCGCAACACGATTCGTTGATTGCATGTCATTTAATACGTTTTTTCCCGCAAAAATCGTTAACAATGTAATGCCCGGTTCAAAACCGGAGTTCGACCTTCGAGCTCTCTTTCAAAATGCACGAAATGACGTTTGGCATCCAAACGCTCATCTTCAAACTAAAAGCCGACTTTTGACATTTCAAAATCATTTAATACGCTTTTTCCCGTAAAAATCGTTAACAATGACAATCCCGGTTCAAAACCGGAGTTCGACCTTCGAACTCTCTTTCAAAATGCGCGAAATGACGTTTGGCATCCAAACGCTCATCTTCAAACTAAAAGCCGACTTTTGTCATTTCAAAATCATTTAATACCCTTTTTCCCGTAAAAATCGTTAACAATGTGTAAGTGCTCCAATTTGAGCTTGTTAGTATTTTCGTTAAAAAATTAACGAAAGTTATAACATTTCTAACATTTCCTAACAATCCTAACTTTTCTAACAAAGTGAGGGCAAAATGGGCATTGCTATTTAAAGATAAACCTTCAAAGGAATCTCAAAAAGAAAAAGAATTAAGAAAAACCCGAAACAGTAAGTTGAAAAACATTTTCTGTTGGAATATTTGAATTTTATTCCTTATGTCCAAAGCCTGGAGCAGCATTTAATGAACAGTGCACGCTGAAGGATCCCATCCACGCGGATAGGTTTGTATCTTTCAGAGGGCTATAAATTGAGCCCTCCAGTCACAAAAATAAAGAGGAACAGAAACACAATTCACAGTATTTGGCGAAAATACTCGAGAAAACAGTGAGAATTCCATAAGAATTGTCACCTTTTTCTCTTGAATCTTCCCAACTTTCACTCACTCAAATCAAACTCACTCACTCTCAAGTTCAAACACAAACACAAAAACACAAAGAAGATAGGTATAACCTCCCTCTTCTTACCCTAAATCTCTCATCCATGCATGCATTTTCAAACTACAAAATGTAGTTGTTCATCTTCTTGCCTTAGATCCAAGAGGATCACCATGGAAGTTCATCTCCATGGATGATCCTCTACAAGGATCAACATTTTCTTCAATGTGTTCTTACTTACTTGCAAATGCATTTTCAAAACCCTAAAAACCATTTTCAAGCACCAAATCTTGATTTCAAAGGATAAAATTCCCCTTCCCAAGCAAATGAAGTGCTTAGTCCTAATGTACCCCAAGGATGGTTTGGTATAGTTGATTCACCACTAAAATGTCAAGTGATCACTAACCAAAACCTAGGGAAATGGGGACAAGCATGGATGCAAAAACCCCCTTTAAAATCATATTTTCTCTCTTGAGAAGTTGCTGTCCAGTAGCAATTTTCCGAGACCCCAGTCCATTGTCTTAATTTTTGGACACAGATAAACTTAGAATTTGGTGTTGACTACAAAACACTTTTTGTAGCCAACATCAAGATATTTCCACACATATTTTTACTTTATTTTTTGGGTGATTAAAACTCCTCTTTTCAAATTTTATTTTAGAGGCTAGTTCATCAGCTTCTGGAAATCCAGATTTCATATCTGAGATTTTCAGAAGGTTTTAACCCCTCAAATCTTCTCCAAAATGGAAAATTCCTTCGCACAAATCTTATTTAAGGTGTCTGGAACAACTTTCATTCTCTGAGTTTATCCATATTATGAAGTTTTAAGGCCCTTGAATCCATTTCAAAATCAAAGGTCCACTGCCTTTTTCATTCTGGCAGAAGTGACTCTCAACTTGAAAAGGTCTTTTGAGTACCAAATCTCAATCCAAAAATCTTTCAAAAAATCATGGGATCAGTTTAAAGTCTTAAAAAGACATCCCAATTTTTACTTTTCTGAGTTTCAACTTATTTTGGCCAAAACACAGACACACACACACACAAATGATTTTCAGCTTGGAAGACTCGTTTTACGAGGCATTCCGGGTGCACACTAACGTCCTTCCCGGCGTGTAACATGACCTCCGAACCCAAATCTTTAATCTCGGACATTTTTCAAAGTTTTGGCCCTTAAAACAAAAATGGCGTGGCGACTCCGTCTTTTTCCGGGTTTTATTTGGTTTTTCAAAGAAACGAAAAAATCGAATTTTCCCGCGAATGGCAACATCATCACAGTGGCGACTCCGCTGGGGATTTTCAAGCTTTTTTCTAAAAAAAATGATATTTGGTATATTGGTGGAAACCATTAAACTTCCCGTTATCGCCTCCTAACACGAGTCGGGGATAAATTGTGGTTTAACAATCCCACGTACCGGTATCACCGTTTTCAAAAAAAAAGGAAAAGCTTTTGAGGGTCAAGCTTCCGTCCCGGATTTAAAAATCATTTGTTGTGTGTGTTGATTTTTGCACATTTTCGTGTTGTTTTGGCCGCCTCGGAAAAAGTCAAAATTTTGACTGTCGGAATCATGTCCCTAATTGTCGGAATTTTTGTGCTTATGTGCTTATGTGTTCATTAGATTTCAAGATAAAAAATTTTCAAAAAAAAAAAAAAAAAGGAAAATTTTCAAAAAAAAAAATCATGCATCATTATTTTTAAGACACATGAAAAATTTCTATTTTACTCGTAAAAGAAAATAGATCGCTGCACACTACGCGCACGTGACCTTACACCGCACACTACGTCCCTAACCCGGGGAAATTCTTGTCGCGGCCCGTTTGGTCTTATTACGCCTCTCGGTGCAAGCACAGGACTACCCAAACATCCCATGGAGCCTCGTGTCGACTATGCACTTGTCCGTGACACACTTTGTCCGAGACCCGGTTGGTTTTTAGTCCGGTCTCGTGTCATGCCCCGTCTCGTGTATAGACCTTTCCTTTCAAGCCTTTGTCGGCATACCGACTCAATATCTTTCGGGACCCTAATCAGCCGAAGTTCGCCGGTTTTTCGCCGCAGACTTTGACCAAGATATTGACCGGCGCCTTGACTTCGGCTCGACCGGCACAAATTATACACCGACTCCCAAAGATTGACACCGAGTCATCAAGGATTAATGATTATTCCATGCCTAATTACGGCCTTAACCGACGACAAGTCAAGATCAATCGTGGACGCTTATCGCCCAAATCATGCCGACTTTCGTCGAGCTCCTGACATGATCTTGACTTTGACGTCGCCTTGTCCGTAATTTACATCGAATGCTCGTTAAGACTCGATTACCCACCGACTTTTAGGATCGTTTTTCTTTCGGTCGGTGGGACCCGCTTGCCCTATAGGACCTCGCCCGGGCCGTCCACCCCGGGAGGTCGAAATACAGGTGGAATACGAGGGGCTTATAGACGTAGTGACGGGGCCCACCGATCCAGGATCCGCAGTAGTTTGCGAAAAGAAGAGCAATCTTTTCCAACCGATTAGGTTAATAAAACATGTTTTAAGTAAACGTGAACAAATAACCGCATGTTGCATGAGCCCAAAGCCCAAACACCTACCCTCCTTCCATTCCTGCACATCTAAACCTTCGTGTCCTTTCCCCGCAGCCTCCTCACAAAGGTTGGTTCCTGACACCGGGTCACCGTTTGATTAGTTGGGAAGAGTCAAGCGCGTCATCGCCTTCGCTGTTTGTTCCGACTCCGGGTTTCGTAATGTCCGCGCGCCCGGTAATGATGGGGACAACGTCACTCCGCCTCCAAAATCCCTCGACGCACTCGCATTGGATCCAGCTTGGTAGAACAGATGAGACTTCGACATGAGGCTCAAATTAGCGACCTTCCGGGGGTTGTCGCAAGTCATGGTTTGACTATCGGGCCTCAATTCCGATGGCACTTTTACCGCAAAGAAGGAAGAAGGTTCTCCTCCTCTTCTTAATCGTCCCTGATACATCAAGATGCTACCCCAAGATTCCTATGTTTCCACCGCCGGACTCCCGCCCGTCGACTTACAGGCAACCGGCCCCCAAACAAAGCCAAAGACGAAAGAGTTCCTAAGATACCGTCGCTTATCCCCTCTCAAAGTAATGATCCCGCAAATATCACCGGGTGATGAAGATCAGAAACAGCTTGAAGAAATATGGTCAGCCATCAAAGCCTTGGAGGAACGCTGCAATGCATAAAGAAGCTGGATTGAAGAGGCCACACGCCACTTCGGGACCTTAACAATCTCCCAACCGATCGGGCTACCCCGAAGGACAAACATATGCCCGTTCCCGGACCTTAATACCTCTCATTATCCGGCGGAGTCCAACCACTCACTTCCGTATGAGCCCAACAAGCAGATCTCCCTGCACTCAGCCCACTCAAAGTCATTCCAAAGACTGCCAACCCGAGGTCCCAAATCCGCCACCACCGTAGAACACATTTGGTGGGATATCTCGTGATCGTCCCGATTGCCTTGAAAGGGACTATCAGATCGGATACACGAGGACCGTCCTCCTAAGAAGAAGAAAATTTCCTCCCAAAGAAAATTGAAGGAGAGATTCGAGGCCGGTGATACTGTGGGTACGCTCTGGGAGCCATCTCGGGGGATTTGATTATTATGTACTCTACTCCAGCCGCCTTCCCCAAAGCAAACAGGGTAAAAGAGCGTAAAAGCCTTCGCCAACGACGTGCACTGAGACTTTCGGACGCCAAAATACTGTGGACCTGGGTAACTCTACTGCCAATCAGGAATCTATCCCCCCGCGGGAACGACCAAAATTCAGTTTGACCAGCTCCCGAGTGCACACCGACAAAGAAAGACCAACGCCAGTTTGGCGCTCCTACTCAATCAACATGTTGAATGGAGATGGCAACCGCCACAAACGGCCTCAGTATAACCCAGGGGCTTCAGCAAAGGTTCTACCTCGCCAGAAAAAAGCACGAAGTGACCGGCTTGATGACTCTCTATCCCGAGACATGGATCAAATCTATGATCCCCACCTATATGGTAGCATGATCACCTTCTGCGACGAAGATTTGCCAAGAGATGTTTCCCAACACAATGAAGCTTTGTACATCACCATTAAGCTCAACACCGTATCGCTCCCTGGAGTATTGGTGGATAACGGATCAGCCGTTAATGTCCTTCCCCTCAGCATGATGCGGGCCCTACGCATCAATGAAAGGCACATGATCCCATCTACCCTGGCCGGGCCAAGGCATATGATGGCACGTCCCGTCCCATCCTGGGGACAGTGACTCGAACTCGTACGAAACCCAAATGGTGCCAAAGAAAGTTCCATGTAATGGATATCCCCTCCGAGTTCACAAAATTTCTATTAGGGCGCCCTTGGTTGCATCACATGAAAGCCATAGCTTCCACTCTCCACCAATGCGTAAAATTCATTAACCGACAAGGGGACCTCGAAGTCATAAGGGGCGACAGCTTCTCATAGGAACGAAGCGTAGACCGTCACTAAGCATGCTCTTAGCCGTACACCGGGCTACCTCCTCCGAACCGACCAAGGGACTATCGGGGCAAGTCTCGTCGAATCCCCGTAATCCGGTGATGCCAATTATGTCAACGCACTCAAGCGAGTGCGTATTCCGAAGAAGTTCGATTCATCGATTCAATTGTCATTTCCAACATTTGGAGGCATACCGGAAGGAGACATTGAACACCGCCATGATACAAGCGCACAAACCCCGGTCCCTAATCACGCCTTTGTCACCATTCTTCAAACCCACTCTCTCGACCCCCGCCAAGCCAGAAATTTTCATGATAAAGATCGACAAGCATCGTCATACCCAACTCGAATCTATGAACGTCGTGTGGGACGTCCTCCTTGCCGAACCGCCTCGCTAAGCCTTTCCGCTCGAGTATGGGACATGAGATTTTTCCAAAGAAGACACCGAGACGCAATACATCCTTACATCCGGATTGAGCGGTCGATTGTGACGAGATAGAAATCCCTGTAATCGAGGAAGATCCCTACATCCACATGCTCAATTTTCGCACGCCAAACACAATTGATCCCGGTTCGTACAAAGAGATGATAGCAACGATCGAGGAAGGAGGACAGAAACGAGACAGCCCCCGAGTCATGAGGCCCCCGACAAAGAATGCCGCTAAAGAATTGGGAAACTCTCTCAGCCCGTCCGCGACCAAAGAAGAAATGATCACCAAACTTGGATTGGTCCCCCGTCCCTTTGTGTCAACCTTTGTAAAGTCCTCTCGAGTCTCTCATTGTTGAGTTTGAGTCTTCCGAGTCGTCCGATGGCCTCACGCCCGAAGACCACGAAATTGTAGCCAATACCGTATTCCCTTTTATTCTCAATGAAATGACGAACCTTTCGAGTATCCCTTAATTGCCACTTTAACTAATGATGAATTAACTAATAATCTAAAAACAGCTTAATAACGATTCACTAGATGAAGAAGCGGACACATTAAATGAACAATATATCAAAGAAATCTTTAAGGTGTTGTCCTGAAAGAGGAAAATCGAGCCCAAGCCGCCGAAGAGATTTTGACGAGTGTGAATTTGGGAACCGCGGAAGAGCCTAAAGAGACGCAGATTGGTAGTTTCTTCGAAGGGACCGAAAGGGATGCCCTAATTGAGCCGCTAAAAGAATTCGTGGATGTGTTCGCATGGTCCTATAAAGATATGCCAGCCTCGATCCTTCCATAGTTGAGCACCGAATACCGCTCGACCCGTAAGTCAAGCCGCAGCGTAAGCTAAGAAGAATTAAGCCCGAATGGTCCCTACAAGTGAAAGAGGAGATAGAAAAGATGCTCAGTATGTGGTTCATCGTGGTCATTGAATACCCTACATGGCTTTCCAACATAGTAACGGTGACCAAGGCCAACGGAAAGATCCTGCCGCGTAGACTTCGTGAGACTTGAACAAAGCCACCCAAAAGATGATTTCCGCCAAACATCGACATTTTGGTAGATTCCACGGCCAACCATGAAGTTAAATCCTTCGTCGACGGTTTTGCCGGCTACAACCAAATCAAAATGGCGTAAGAGGATCAAGCCAAAACGGCCTTCACAACCCCTCGGGCACCTACCGCTACACGGCCATGCCGTTCGGACTAAAGAATGTCCGGGGCTACGTACTGCAGGGCAAATGGCGCTCGTTCCATGACATGATCCACAAAGAAATTGAGGCTCTATGTGGACGACATGATAATACACTCCTGAGGATCGTATGGCCAACACTTTGTTGATTTGAGAAAATTCTTCGCCGCCTCCGAGACCACAAAGATGAGACCGAATCTAGCCAAATGCACCTTCGGTGTAAGACGAGGCAAGGTGCTAGGATATATGGTGACGTAACGGGGAATCGAAGTAGATCCTCGTAAAATCAAGGCGATAGTTGAAATGAAGCCACCCCGACACCGACGTAAGTGAAATCCTTCATGGGAAGATCTGCAATACATAAGCCGCTTTGTAAATCACCGACCTCGATCTCGCGAGCCGATCTTCAAGTTGATGAAGAAAATGCCTACACGTAATGGACTCCTGCATGTCGCCGCTTGAACAGATCAAGGCATACCTCGTGAATCCTCCGATTCTTTGCACACCACATCGGCAAAAGCCACTCTTGCTATATCTAACTGTCACGGATACAAAGAATTGGGGCTATGCTAGCTCAAGAGAAGAAAGATTCCAAGGTCGAAAACGCCATCTATTTCGTAGCGTAAAGCTCCAAGGAAGCGAACTCAACTACTCGCTTGCGAAAAGACTTGGCGCAGTTTGGTCCGGGTAGCGGGAAAGCCGAAACACTACATGCAGCCTCACCCGATACATCTTGCCTCAAGGATAGACCCCATCAAATATCTCGTTCGACAAGCCTTCCATCTCTATGAGGTTGGCAAAATGGTCATTCTTTTGGCCGAATACGACATCACTTATGTTTCAAGGAAATCCGTAAAAGGACGCGTAATGGCGGAACATTTGGCCGATTTCCCAAGTGATGAGTCCCGAGGACCTGAACCTCAATTTCCCGATGATGGAATCTTTGCTCTAGAAGGAGAAAATCGCGGGCAACTCTTCTTCGACGGGGCGTCAAACAAAAGGGGGAACGGAATAGGAATGCTTCGGTCGATCCTACCGACGAACACACCCCCATAGCGCAAGGTTGAACTTCGAGGTCACCAACAACGCCGCCGAATATGAAGCTTGCATAGCCGGGTTGGAAGCCGCCTTGAAAGAAATATCAAGGAATTGAGGTGTATGGTGACTCGCCCTCATCATCAATCGTGTCTCTAACAAATGGAAGACCGTAGACCCGGCCTACAGTAAATATCACACTTACATGGAAGAGCTAGTAACTCAATTCAAGGAGATCACTTTCATTACTTGCCCAGAGATCGCAACAGATTTGCAGATGCTCGGCAACGCTAGCCTCCTCGTTGAAATACCCGAAGGGAAGTCCGTCAAACCATTCGTAGCCTGAGAAGAGAAAATCCCGCTATTGCTTTGAAATCGGCGTGCCGAACCGGCCGCCTGATCCCCGGTACACTCGCATCTATCAAGACTTTAAGAACGGAGAAGCCTCCTTCAAAAATGAAGATGGGGAATATAAAGAAGGAATCAAAGCGAAAAGTCTCTCACCCGAAGCGGCTCGCCTCCCATTATGTTCTTTTCGGGGAAACATGCTATACAAGAAGCGTTATCAAGGCCCCTCCCCGCGATGTATCGGCAAACAAGAGGCTACCGAACTCATGAAAGAAATACATGGTGGTACCTGCGCCCTCACATGAATGCTCGAGCCCCGATGCAAATCATACCGAGAATGGGGTACTTTTGGATCTCCATGGAAGCCGACCGCATCCAGCTTTGTCAAAAGCCGCGACAAATGTCGCCGATACTCAAATCTTAATCACTTGCCTCCTCACGAGTTATACCGCATGACAACCCCTCGCCTTTCGTCACTTGGGGAATTGATGTCATAGGCAAAATCACACCATCAGCAAGAACGGCCACGAGTTCGTCCCCGGTAGCCGTGGACTATTTCACCAAATGGGTTGAAGCAAAATCCTACAAAATCCTCAACTCAAGGAAAGTAGCCCTCTTCATCAAAGAGAACATCATATGCCGATACGGGTTGCCACCGAAATCATCTCGTATAATGGATCCCACTTCGAAGGGGAATGCGACAGTCAGCCGCGTAATTCCGAATAACCCGTCACAAGTCATCTCCCTACAGCCCCAAACCAACGGAGCCGCCGAGGCAAAGAAACAAGACTTTGGAAAACATCATCCGGAAAATGGCTGTCCAAGGCGTAGATTGGCCCGAGAAGCTACACTGGCACTCGGGGCTACGTAACACGGGCCGAACGGCAACCGGGGAAACACCGTTTGCCCTCACATACGGAATGGAAGCCGTACTCCCAATCGAGCTAGAAATCCCCTCACTTCGTGTGCCGTTGGAAAGCCGTATCAACGAGGTCGAATGGCTCCAAAGTCGCCATGATGAATTGGCCCTGCTAGATGAACGCCGACTAAAGGCCATGGAACACATCCGAGCCTACCAAGGAAGAATGGCCAGAGCCTTTGACAAGAAAGTAAAGCATCGGGAGATCCGAGAAGGGGATCTCGTCTTAAAAGAGAAGCCCCCACCCGTATCAACCCCTCGGCAAATGGGAGCCTCGTCTGGGTCGGGCCATACGTCGTCCGTAAGATCTTCTCCGAGGAGCCATGCAACTTGCGCACCTCGACGGAAATCCCTTTGTACACCCAGTGAATGGTGACAAGCTGCGCAGATACTACGCGTAAAAAAAAAACGCTGAGTCAAAAAAAAGAAGAAGAAGAGAAAAAAAAAGAGTGCTAAAAGAGTAATATCCAACTAGGTTGAAAACTCGAAAAGGGCGGCCTAGGTAAAAAACAGGTTGCACCAAAAAAAAACAAAAAAAAAAAACAAAAAACAAAAAAAAAAAAAAAACAAAAAATCGACTGTGTTGAACTACGAAGACCCGAGCTCCTCAAAATGAGGGGAACGTAGGCAAACCGGAAACGGTTCGGTCTAAAGCACAAATAAAAGTCATACTCGACATCAATACAATCGATCGTACCATGAAAGCGTCTCGAAAACTCAAGCAATTCAAATATTCATTACAAGTTAAAAACTTTTTGATGAGTCTAAGCCCGATTCATTCCTACAACCGGCAACCCGCTAAAAGAAATTAAGATACATAATCAAACTAATGTGTCCGCTATGACAAGAAAGGGATACTGAAACCTCGTAGTCACTCCAGCCACTCGAACCGGCCTCTCCCCTCTTCTTCCCCTTCGAGTCTTCTTCTTCCGAACCGAAAAATATCGGTCTTCCTCCTACCAAGCTCTGGTATAGGAACAGGATCTATCGTACTCAGCTCTCGTCGTGGCCTTAGTAGCCCTAATGTCATCTCTCATCTCCCGTAGCCTAGCCGGTAGCATAGGAGTCCTCCTCTCCCGCCTCTTGACATAAGCCTCATAGTCGGTCACATCGTCTCCGCTCCCGTCATGAGGATTGGCCCTCGCCTCGGCCCTCCTCCTCTTAGAAACCGCCAGTCCTCCGCACCCACAATGGCCTCACGCCGCCTCAAAATAGCCACCCGAGTCTCTCCTGCATGCCTCTCGTACTCAATCCAGTACCAAGTGGTCGTGAACACCGGCCTCGAACGCTCGAGGATAACCCGAGGAGGAAAGACGTCATACCTCCATGCTCGGGAAAGAAAAGAAAACACCGAAGGATCATCCATAGAAACAGGAGCCACCACCCCGGTGGCTATATCATCAAAGTCCTCCAAAGGAACTCCGCTTCCAAGCCGAACCGTTCTCGTAACCAAGGACGGAATATAGAAGCCGGACCGAGAAAGCCCCTAAGCATAACCACATGAGACCCGTCCCCGAAGCACTCGCGAGTCTCCACCCGCCAACAAGGCACCGACCATCTCGATATCTTCTATCCGGCGACCAGCCATCCAACGCTCCCATGAGCCCCGATCATCGAAATCCACAAAGAACCCCCTCCCGGCAAATGTCCAAGGCTTGATCATGTCAGAGTTTCCCGAAGAATCCCCAAGCGCTCCATCGCCCACTGTGGTCAAGAGGAACGGCCGCCCCCGCGCATATACCGCTTCCCTAGCGCCCTATCGAGAGCATGGAAAGTCTCCCAGATCGTAGGTACAACATCTCCGCCAAGCGACAATGAACGACTACATCCAAGCAGAGACCGATGACAGATCCCAAAAGAATAGACCATGAGCAAGGTCCCGAACATGCAAAGTGCAAAGGCATCCCAATAGGCATCGTCAAGCAAACCTAAGCCCCTAAACCTATCAGTGGAGACCGGAAATATCAAAATGATCGGACCACGGATCATACCTTGCGCTTTCCTCCGGGAAAGATGAAGGAGGATGCACAATCTCGTCAACAAAAGAAGCCCCTCCGGCAAAGGAACCGCTATCTCTTCCACCTCCTGACCTCCAAGCAAGGCCCGAAATTCTTCGACGGCCGGAACATCTCGTTGAAGGAAAGGCAAAAGACATGCCTTCTAGTATCCCAAAATGAGGAAGAAGCCCTCAAAAGATCGTAGTCCGAATCAATTCCTTGAGAGACCATAAGCACTTCACCTTGTACCTTTCTTCAAAGAAGGACCTCCTCTCATGCATAATCTCCCTGACCAATCTCTTGAACTTGTTGAAGAATGACATTTGGGATTCTTGGGACAATTTTGATGGAGCTTTTCTAAGGTTTTCCATGGATTTTCTCTCTTTCTCCCCGAAAATGGTTGTTTGAACTGGAGGTTGAAGAGGATATTTGAATTTGAAATAAAGTGAGACCAGATCTCAAGCAAAATTAAAGGACAATGTCGATGCAGACTCCTCCGCGCGACATGATTGTCTTTCATCGTAAAAAATCTAGCAACAATCCAAGCCGCCGCACCAAAAAGGAATATTCCATCCCGTTGCTCGAAACCCGTGCAAAAAAAAAAACCTCCCCAAACCAGTCCATATACCAAACACTAACACCCTTGCCAAAAAGCCAAGGCTCATGCAACATTGCATTCATACTGCATTGCATTTATAAAAACAAAATCCTAAATTATTACATTCCAAAAATAAAGGGAGTGTGCAAAAAAAAATCAAATAAAAAAAAAGTAGGTAACAATAATCCTAAATTATTACATCCCAAAAAAAAAGAAGAGCAAAAAAAATGTGCAAGAAAAAAGCTGTACAAATCTCAAAATCTCAGAAAATCAGTCTAAAAAAAAGGGGGTAATCAATCAGAATCCCTAGCGCCTGACGTCTGCCCCCGGCCCTCTTGCGACTCTGCCCGCTCCTCAGGAGCCCCGAAGATCTCGGGCTCGTAATCGTCCTCGTCTCCGTAAAGAGGCTCGTCAGACCAACCTAAGCACGCTCCGATAGGGCAAGCCAAGATCGCGAAAAATCATATCCGAAGGTGAAGGCGTCGGATTCCCGGACATACGAAGACGACCCACCATGCCGCCAAACGTGTCCCTGCCCGTGTGGATCCCCGAGAATGACGTGATCCGAAGGCGCACCGCTGCGGGGATCAATGAGAGGAGACAGAGGAGTCTCTCGAAGAAGTCTCTCGAACGAATAGGGAAGCCTCCCGCCCGACTGTGCGCCGGCCGTGGTCGCCTCGCTCTAGCTCGAGGAGCCCCGCAAGCGACCATCCTCCCGATAAATCTCTTAGCTCCGATCACTTGCTTCGTCGCCTTCTCGACAACCACCTCCAAAACCGCACAAAAGCAAAAGCGTCAGTGAACAGCTTGAAGCGAAAATGATGACAGGAAAGAAAAGAAAAGACAAAAGCAAAAAAAAAGAAGAAAGGAGGGAAGGAGAAGCCATACCTTCATACCCTGACGAGGCCGGAAAGCTCGTGGAAGCCGCTCAGCCGAGGGATCTCGCACCCTCAATCGGACCCCATCCCTGACATATGAAAATCCGTCCGAGGGTACCGCGGGATCCCAAGCCCCTCTCTATCCAGAACCCGGGGCATCCTCAGCCTCCTCAAAACAAATACGGGTACGGCTCAATCGCCACAAATGCCGAGAAGTGCCGGGCCGGCTCGGTAATCATCCCAGTCGCAGATCCGTCACTGGTGCATCATATCGGCGGGAGGCTCCACCGGTGTCATCAAAGGCGACTCACGCCATGCCGGCGCGTCACCCTCTCTCCCAGATAATAGGCATCGCAGTCGACCTCTCGTAATCCTCCGCCGCACAAACCCAAATCTCGCCGCCCTTCACCGCGCCACCTCGAAACGATCCTGTGGATAAAATATCATCCTCTCATCCGTCTCACTCCGTCAAAGGAAGGCAATCCGCGTATCCGAGAGTCGTACGCCCCGGAGCTTATCTTCTCTCGGGCATGCTTGGACCAGAGCGCATGGCCGGATACGCCCGACGTACCCGCCGGCCGCGCCACATCGTGACGTGGAAGAACTCCAACGCCCATACTCGCGAAAGGTAAAAATCAAATCAATCCAAAGGCAAAAGAAAAGTGTGTGCTCAAGAAGAAAGGGAAAGCAAAGAGAGAGCTTATACCTCCAGGCAAACTCAAAGCAAGATAAGGAGCTCACAGCCTCTTCCTGGCCGTACCTATCGAGAGCAAAGTAAAGCTCGCCAGCCCGGCTTCTCCCTCAGAGACGTCTCCATCCATCTCCATGTCCTCCAAGGACCTCAAGAAGGCAAAGACCGCCGTCCCTCAAAGCATGTCCAAAAAGGGTGCTCGAAAAGCAAACCACAAGAAGGCCCTCCGGCAATCCGCTTCGCCGCCTATCCTCTCCTCCCCACCTCGTAGCTCACAATGGTCTCCACAATCTTCCCGTAGACCACGGCATACTCCATCCCCATCCCCTTTTGGGAATAGGGGAAAATCCCGTAAGAGCTCGCAGATCCGCATCGCCGTAGCCGTCCCGCCACTCAATGCCGCGTCCATTAAAGGACAAACCCGTGATCGCAAAGATAGTCGAAGGCGTAACCGTAGCCTCGCCCAGAAGAAGTGAAACGTGTGGGTCGCATCCCACCAGTGCTGCGCCAAAGCAAACATCAAGCCCTTGCTTTTAGGGAACTTGACCAATCCCCTCAAACACTCAATGAACTCCCAAAGCCCGGTCTCAACAATAATCTGTCTCGGACTCGGCAAAGCTCCTCGGCCCGCATTCGGAAGCCGGTCCCACAAGTCAACTACAGACTCCACCGATCCTCGAGTCTTCATCTTGTTCAGCTGCTCCGTAACGTAGTTGTTTCCACCCTGCAATAAAACAAAAAAAAAAAAAGAAAATGTCAAAAAAAAATTTGCATTTGCACGAAAAAAAAAGAGCATACATATGCATCATGAAATTTCAAAGAAAAGTCGACAGCATAACATCATACAATGAGCATAGCCCCATTTTTCTCGCAAAAAAAAAGACAGTTTTCAGCGAATCCCAATCAACATCTCAAAAAAAAATTTTATACAAAGAGTCAACGGAAGTAAAAACTCCGTCCCATTTTCAAAAAAAGAAGTTCCTATGCATACATGCATATCATCCATCATCTCAAAAAAAAAATTTCATACAAAGAGTCAACGGAAGTAAAAACTCCGTCCCATTTTCAAAAAAAAAAAGAAGTTCCTATGCATACATGCATATCATCCATCATCTCAAAAAAAAAAAAAATCCTACATTCATACATTCAACAGAAGGAAAAATCCGTCCCACTTTTCAAAAAAAAAATCATACATACATTCATATCATCATCATCTCATATTGGCAAAATGCCCATTCTTTTCAAACAAAATGCATGCATTGCATCATTTTTCAAATCACAACTCTCGAATTTTCAAAAAAAAATATAATAATAAAAAATGGCGAAAATGCCAACTCTTTTCCCAAGCAAAATGCACATTTTGGGACACCCACAAATTCATTGCAACATGCATATCATCAAAATCAATATTCAAATTTCAAAAAAAAAAAAAAATCACAATTTGCATTCATAATTTTCGGATACTAAAAAAAAATGGCGAAAATGCCAATTCTTTTTCCAAGCAAAATGCACATTTTGGGTTACTCATATACTCATTACAACATGCAAAGCATCAAAATCAAGATTCAAAGCCAAGAACATCAATCATTCGAATTTTCAAAAAAAAAAAAATTCAAAAATCACCCAAAATTCAATTTCAAGCAAGAAATCAACAAAGGGAATGAAAAGATTCGAAGTATACCGTTCGGAGACTCGGATCAGAAGCCCAATGTTGCCAAGCATCGGGGTAGGGCTCCTCCGCAATCGATTGCGAAAGAGTATAGTGCCTCCTCATCCGGACGAGCTCCAATCGTCTCTCCGCTACCGGGCCACGTCCTTGGCCTTGAAAACACCTTCCCGTGTTCCATTGCTTGAAAATCGAAGAAAACGGAAGAATTTTCAAGCTTTTGGCCTTCAATGGCTTCCTCCCTCTCTCTCTCTTTCTCTCTCTCGTAATTGCGTAAAATTTGAAAAAACTGAATGGGGAAGAGGAAGGGCGTTGGCCCTCATTAAAACCCTCTGGAATACGCTCCTATCCGCGCGGATAGGATTGTCAGGGTCAAAATGACCCTTTTGCCCTTTAAAATTTCAGGACTCTGCAGTTTAGTCCCAAACTTGACAAAGTTAACCAAAGTCAACCCCCTTTCAAGGAAATTATTCCTCGGCAGTAGAACGTAAGTCCGATTTCTCCGAGAAAGATAACGGAATCCCGTTTCTTTCATCAAAATCATCAACGGTAGAAGAACGTAAGACCGATCTCCCTGAGAAAGATAACGAGATCCCGTATCTTTCATCAAAATCATTCCCCGGCAGTCAAACGTAAGACCGATCTCCCCGGCAGTCAAACGTAAGACCGATCTCCCCGAGAAAGATAACGAGATCCCGTATCTTTCATCAAAATTATTCCTCGGCAGTCAAACGTAAGTCCGATCTCCCTGAGAAAGATAACGAGATCCCGTATCTTTCATCAAAATCATCAAACGGCAGTCAAACGTAAGACCGATCTCCCCGAGAAAGATAACGAGATCCCGTATCTTTCATCAAAATTATTCCCCGGCAGTCAAACGTAAGTCCGATCTTCCTGAGAAAGATAACGAGATCCCGTATCTTTCATCAAAATCATCAAACGACAGTCAAACGTAAGACCGATTTCCCCGAGAAAGATAACGAGATCCCGTATCTTTCATCAAAATTACCCCCGGCAGTAAAACGTAAGGCCGATTTCTCTGACGAATACGTCTGATTTTCCCCAGCAAAGGCTAGCGAAATCCTCAGCGAAGCTAACGGAATCCCAAAAGCCAGCGGAATCTCGAGTAGAACTCGAACTACGAAAGGGCTTGATTCCCACTAGGGATACGTAGGTAGCCTATCATTAGGTCCAGCCCCTCGACCAAAACGGTCACCCTCTCCTTCGGCAGCAGACAAATTCCACCGAAAGGCCATTTCACAACCAAGGTCCGAGGCACCTAAAATGCCATCATCAAGGTTCGAGGCACCTAAAACGCCATCTCCAAGGTCTGAGGCACCTAAAATGCCATCATCAAGGTTCGAGGCACCTAAAACGCCATCTCCAAGGTTCGAGGCACCTAAAATGCCATCTCCAAGGTTCGAGGCACCTAAAACACCATCTCCAAGGTTTGAGGCACCTAAAACGCCATCTCCAAGGTTCGAGGCACCTAAAACGCCATCTCCAAGGTTCGAGGCACCGTAGACGCCATCATCAAGGTTCGAGGCACCTAAGACGCTATCACACACAACACTAGGAAAGCGATAAATCGCAATCATCCCCAAGCTGCGATGGCCATCGACCGAAAATGGTCATTCCTATCCCCACAGAGCGGATAGCCACTGCACCAAAAATGGTCATTCCTATCCCCACAGAGCGGATAGCCATCGATCGAAAATGATCATCTCTTACCCTAGCGAAGTTTCTTTCCCAAAGAATCGACTGGCGTAACTCGCATTCATCAGGTTCGAGGCACCTAAAACGCCATCATCTCCAGGGTCAATGACCCGAACTACGGCCGGCTTGATTCCTCTTAAGGATACGTAGGTAGCCTATTAAATAGGTTCAGCCACTCGATCACCTGATCATCCCGCCAAATATGGAGCCTTACTCTTATCGACGACCCCGCTTCCTTCGAAAGCGTCGTCGCCGAGGGGCTACTGTAAGTGCTCCAATTTGAGCTTGTTAGTATTTTCGTTAGAAAATTAACGAAAGTTATAACATTTCTAACATTTCCTAACAATCCTAACTTTTCTAACAAAGTGAGGGCAAAATGGGCATTGCTATTTAAAGATAAACCTTCAAAGAAATCTTAAAAAGCAAAAGAAATGAAAAAAACCCAAACAAAGAAGTTGAAAAACATTTTCTCGCCGGTATTTTTGAATTTTATTCCTTATGTCCAAAGCCCGGAGCAAGCATTTAATGAACAAAGGCACGCCACCGATCCTATCCGCGCGGATGACTTTGTATTTTTCGTAGGGCTATAAATTGAGCCCTCCACCACAAAAATAAAAAAAAACAAGAACACAACTCACGATTTGGCGAAAATACTTGAGAAAACAGTGAGAATTCTCTAAGAATTGTCACCTTTTTCTCTTGAATCTTCCCAACTTTCACTCACTCAAATCAAACCCAAACACTCTTGCATTCAAGCCTTCAAACACAAAGCACAAAGAAGATAGGTATAACCTCCCTCTTCTTACCCTAAATCTCTCATCCATGCATGCATTTTCAAACAACAAAATGTAGTTCATTCATCTTCTTGTCTTAAGATCCAAGAAGATCACCATGGAAGTTCATCTCCATGGATGATCTTCTACAACCCAAATCTTTAATCTCGGGCATTTTTCAAATTTTTGGCCCTTAAAACAAAAATGGCGTGGCGACTCCGTTCTTTTTCCGGGTTTTATTTGGTTTTTTCAAAGAAACGCAAAAATCGAATTTTTCCCCGCGAGAAATTTTAGGTGGGCACATCATCACACTTTCGCATCCTTATTTCTCTCATCCTCGGCGTCAATTCAAGGCAGACCAAGCAACACATGCCGAGAAACCCGCCTTCAATGCACACGTGCAGATTACTACTATCTAATCCTACTCAAATAAGGACTGTGAACAGTTATAATCCCACTAGGATTATAACCACATCTCACACGCTTTCTTATTCAACAAGGAATCTATTATGATATGCCTATATATACAAGCCATAATTCAAATTATTTTGGTAACACATATTTTGACTATAAACTTTTGTCAATTGATTTCGCTCTCTAAACATAAATACTTACTCTCACACTGGAGGGCCTTCGTCGATGAAGCCACGTCTTAGTTTACGTGTTTGTTATTATTTTTCAGGCTATTCAATCATCGAGGATACAACCTACCGCTAGATTTGGGCTGATCCAAACGTTTTTGGCATCATCAGTTTGGATACATTGTCGGGAAACGATTCGAATCCACTATTGAAGAGCTTGAAAAATTATGTTCCACTCTCCTAATTCTAATGGAAGCCGAATATACTGCTAGTATTACTCCCGATCAGGATAATATTCATGTGGAAGAGAATCCTGGCAACACTAGAACTGCTTTTCCTTTTCCTAATAGGGAACTGCCTCCTCCTACGCCATTGGTTGATGGGCTGCCGCCCCTAGTAATGAATCTTCGTTCTAGGGGACAACCCGTGACTGAAGCAGTACTGAATAATTCTCCTCGCCGTCGGCGTCGAGGAAGGCCTGCTGGCAGCCAAATGACGAGGAACGCCGCCCAAGTGGTAACTGGAGCCTCTCCTCAACAGGTTGATCGCAGAACACTCTTATCAACAGATGGAAACTCTGCAACGCATTTATGAAATACAAAATGCCCTGCTACAATTGAATCGTGAACACTCCCTGGCTGAATTCATGAGGCCTACGAGGACTGGAAATTCCCTTGGAGGGGAAAATCATGTTGACAGGCGTGGTAGTCGGGGGAATAGAGAAAATATTCCTCATGGCCAACATCCCCCTCATCATGGCACTGCTGGTAAATCCAAGCAAAACCCCCAAGATTTCCTTCCTCGTCATAAGGCACCTGGGCATGGTAACACGAAAAATGAGGTAGACTTAAGAAGTCAGTTGAACCATCTAAGGGAGCAGGAGGTTAATTATGTAGACTTGAGAGCAAGGCTTAGTCATGCAAGGCAAAAAACCTCTCCTCGGCATAGGAGTCCTCCTCGGCATAGGAGTCCTCCTCGTCATAGGAGCCCTCCTCGGCCTAGGAGCCCTCCTCGTCACATGACTCCTCCACATTCAGAAATGGTAGCTAGAAGGGATAAAACACCATTTAGACATGGGGACAATCACCAGGAACATGTGGAGCACATTAGGGTGAATGGGAACATAAACAAAGAAAGGACCACCGTATCTCTCATATTAGCTCAGGAATCGATACACGAGAAATTCTCCTCCTGAAAAAGAGACTAGATGAAATGGAAATGGGAAGGAAGGAAGTGGATGATGATGATACCAGTGCCACTCATCCTTTTTCTAAACGGATTAATGATCTACCTCCTAATCCTGCTCTTAAAATCCCGAGTTTTGTCAAATATGCGGGAATCACAGACGCACGATACCATGTGCAAAGTTTTGAATCCACTATTTCCCTCGTCACCAAGGCAGATTATATTCTCTGCAAGGCCTTTGCGAGTACCTTCTCCGGAACAGCTTTGTCCTGATTCTGCGAGCAAAAGAAAGGAAGCATCGATAGCTGGAAAATCATGAACAGATGATTCCTGGATCACTTCGCTACAACTGGAAAGAGAAAGAAAAGACTGACAGATCTTGCCAACATTGAGCAACGGAATAATGAAACAACTCTGAGTTACTACAATCGATTCAGAGCCATGGCGGATTAAGTAGAGGAGAGCCTGACAGACTGGGAGGTGATCATTTGCTTTAATTCCGGACTGAGGTCTGGACAACTGATCTATGAACTTTATGCCAGAGAGTCTAAGTCAAAGTCTTATCTATACAATGTGTCTTACGCCATAGCAATGGCAGAAAAGAAAAGTAAGAGAAGGTCTGAGAAACCAGAATTAGAAGCAACTGGCACAAACCAGGCTTCAAATGGAAGCGGCTATAAGGGGAAGAATAGAACTCGGGCTACTGAAAAAGCTGAGGTTTTTACCCCCCTCACCAAACCTATTACACAGATCATGCAGTTGGTGAATCTACCAAATTCCCAACCGCTTGATGAAAAAACAAAGTACACCGGTGACAGCTCCAAGTATTGTGCCTTGCACAAGGACCACAGACACGACAAGGAGAATTGCATCTCCCTCAAGAGAATGATCCATAGATGGGTAGACAAGGGGAAGCTAGATTGCGACGTTATGAGAAAGAATAGCAAGCAAAAAATAAAGGATGACGATGATGATGACAAATAGGATGAAAGAGAAGACAGGCCTCCTAAGGCCAAGCTCCACGTCATAAGAGAGGAGACTATTTCCAACAAAAAATTGAAAGACCAGATACATGAGCTAAGTAAGGTCTATCACATCCCCACCTAGATTCATAGGCATTCCAAGTCAAGGCAAACTCGGGTTGGTCGCCTTCCTCCCTTACCAACGAGTTAAATTTCCTACTCATGCTGGAGTTGGATGCTTGAGGGAGACACCCAAAGAATTCTTAGAACATGTGATTAGTAGCAGAAAAACATCCAGAAAGGTGGAAGTAAACACGCCAGAAGATAATTTGTAAATCTCTAAGTCTTGAAAGACTACCAGCACCAGTTATAGGCTCAATCTGATTTTTGAAGCAGATGATGAGAACCACATGATCCTAGATATACATGAAAATAATGACACAATTATGTTCGTCCTAGATTTAGCCCCTCATCTCGTCAGCGGCCAGAACATGGGGGCCAACCCTGACTTGAGACAAGGAGAGCTACCGAATGTATACGAACTAGTGGAAATGGAAGACCTGAACATAAATGGGGAAGAAGGCAGAAGGCTTAGAGAAATAATCATCGAAACTCTGCAATTTCAAGACGGTACAGAGATGGTGCTCGTAGATGAATTGGAGGAAATCATGCTCAATCTTGACTATCCAGAGCAGAAAATATAAATCAGGGGCTAGATCTACCAGGAAGAAAGGGAAGAAATTATCACCCTGCTAAAAAATAATCTAGATGTCTTTGCCTGAAAGGCCGAGGATATGAGGGAAATAAAGGAAGAGATAGCTCTACACAAGTTGGAAGTTGACCCGTCTGCTAAACCTATAAAGCAAGGTCGGATGGTTTTTATCAACGACAAGGATAATGTAATCAAGGAAGAGGTGCATAAATTACTTAGGACTGGAATCATCAGAGAAGCAACCTACCCTGTTTGGTTGGCCAATGTCGTGATGGTCAAGAAACATAACGGTAAATGGCGAATGTGTGTAGATTTCTTCAGATCTCAACAAAGCCTGCCCGAAGGATAATTATCCTCTCCCCATAATATACAAGTTGGTAGACTCTATTGCTGGACACAGAACCCTAAGCTTCCTAGATGCCTATTCTGGTTATCATCAAATTAAAATGGCTGAGGAAGACACTGAAAAAACAACATTACAGGCAGCTGGAGGAATTTATTGCTACACTATGATGCCCTTTGGGCTCAAGAATGCGGGCGCAACCTACCAACACATGGTAAACAAAGTTTTTAGGGAACAAATATGCCGTAACATGGAAGCCTACATAGATGACATGGTCATCAAGACTAGGAAGGGCAGTCACGCCCCAGACTTGGAGGAAACTTTTGATAACCTACGAGCAAACAGTATGAAACTGAATCCAAGTAAATGTGTATTCGGGGTGACAGCCAGAAAGTTCCTAGGATTTATGGTATCACAAAGAGGAATTGAGGAGAACCCAGAAAAATTAAAGACTTGATTGACATGAAAGAACCTACCAACACCAAGGAATTTCAAAGGCTGAACGGAAGAATATCTGCCCTTAGAAGATTCATTGCAAAATCTGCGGAAAAATCGTTACCTTTCTTCAAAGTATTGAAGTGGACCAAGAGCGTCTCCTATACATCTGAATGCTCTAAATCATTCAAATAGTTGAAGGAGTACTTGGGATCCCCTCCTTTTTTAAGCAGCCCTGTCAAGGGAGAAATGTTGTATGTTTTCCTAGCAGCGACGGACAACGCTATAGCGGCAGTACTAGTCCAGAATGAAGGAACCACTCTGAAGCCTATCTACTATGTGAGCAGGGCATTATCAGATGAGGAGAGCAGATACTCACTACTAGAAACAGGCCTTTTACCGACGGAAATTTCCGTCGGTAATTCCACATTTCCGACGGTAAATGGATATTACCGACGGAATTCGTCTGTCGGGTTCCGTCGGAAATAATTGGTTGGTAATACCGATGGACAAATTTCGCCGGAAATACCGGCGGATTGTCCGCCGGAAAATCTGAAATTCCGCAGGGAACCGTCCGTCGGAAATGAGTAATGCCGGCCGGTTAACCGGAGCAATTGCCGGAGGTTACCGATGGAATAATCCGTCGGTAAATAAAACCATTACCGACGGTTATAACCGTCGGAATCCATAAAATTTACCGTCGGATATGTCCGTCGGAAATCTTAACCATAAACAGACGGATATATCCGTCGGTAATGAGTTTTATTTTTTTATTTTTTCTTATTTTCCGACGGATATTTCCGCCGGAAATTAGTATTATTTATTTTTTTTATTAATTTACCGACGAAAATTTCCGTCGGTAATCTGGCCAGATTTAAAAAAAAAATCTGTTTTATTTAGACATGGGCAAACCGGAACCGGAACCGGGCGGAACCGGAGAACCGAACCGGAACCGGAACCGGCAGAACCGGAACCGGCGAGAACCGGAACCGGCATGAACCGGAACCGGCCGGTTCCCGGTTCAATCTCGGTTCGTGCTTTTTGAAAACCGTGGAACCGCCGGTTTTGGAACCGGAACCGGAACCGGGGAACCGGAACCGGGGAACCGGCGGTTCGGAACCGTGGAACCGGCGGTTTTTTCAGAAAATTCAAAAAAATTCAAAAATTTGCCCCTTTTTTTTCACCTTTTCAGTCAAATTTGCCCGTTTTTTTTGACTTTTTAGACAATTTTCAGTAATTAAAAATAAATAAAAAAATAAAACAATCCTTACCTTTCACCTATAAATACAAATTCACCTCCACCATTTTATTTTCACAAAACTCTCTTAACTCTCTCTTAATCTTTACTCTCTCTTAATTCTCTCTTAAGTTCTTAACTCTCAAGTCTCAAGATCAAAGCCTCAAATCACTCACCAACATTCATATTCCATAATCCATAATTCCATCCTCATTTTCCATATTTTCATCCATTTTCATAGTCATCATCACTCATCACTCATCATACACACCAAATCACCAATACACCATCATTTCTTCTTTTAGTTTTGCCGATGATGAATTCTATGAAGATTTTGCTAAACTCTCTCTTAACCCCGCTGCAAAAAGAATACCACGTAGAACTCTCACACGTGATATTGCAAAAATAGTCGGGGAATATAAATATGGTTTAATACAAACATTTGCTAATTTATCTCAACAAGTTTCTATTTGTTCGGATATATGGAGTGATAACCGTTGTGAACATTTTTATATGGGAGTAACTTGTCATTGGATCGACAATTCTTGGACCATTCAAAAGAGATTGATTGCATATAGAGATTTTGATGATGAGCATACCGCACACAATATTGCACTTAAACTACAAAGTATTTTACAAGAATATAATTTAGTTACTAAAATTTTTTCAATGTCTTTTGATAATGCTAGCTCTAATATCGCAAGTTCTACCTGAACTAATTGGTATTTGTAAACCGGTATTAGGTGGAAAATTTTTTCATATTAGATGTTTTTGTCATATTTTAAATTTATGTGTGCAAGATGGTCTATCTGCTTTACAAGATTCAATTATTCCTATTAAACGAGGTATACAGTTTATTATGAGAAAAAGTTCCAATCAAAGAAAATGGAGAGACTATTGCAAGGCAAATGATATCCGTCCCAAAAAATTTTCAATGGATGTTACAACTAGGTGGAATTCTACCTATAAACTTTTAGCGGATTCTTTTTTTTATAAGGAACAAATTTGCTTGTTTTTGTCTTCCGTTGGTTACAAATACCCCTTATTTCCTCATCAATGGAATGCTTGTGGAAGCATGATCAAATTGTTGAAAAATTTCAAGGATGCCACTGTCATGTTATCTAAGTACGTATTATCCTACTTCTAACTTAGTTGTTGATCATAGTACTATTATTTCGGGTACATTTTGTGAATTTAAAGATGATCCCATAATTGGTCCAGCCATTGTTAGCATGAAGGAAAAATGGTTGAAATATTTTGAGACAATTCCAAGTATTTTTTAATTGCAAAAATTTTAGATCCAAGGGTTAGAATGGATGGTTTGGAACAACTTCTTACATATTACTATCAAAATTTGTTTGATGCAAATGATCCCCGTTTTCCAAATATTGATCAAATATTGTCCGATGCGAAAAATGAATTTTTAAATGTTTTTAAAGAGTACAACTCAATTTATGGTGGTGCTAGTACAAGTGAGGCTCCTCCTCGTCAAACTAGCGAAACGGACAACTCTTTTTTGACTTCTTTTTATGGAAATAGAAAGCGCTCTAGAGGAAGCGGTTCTAATGCGGAATTTGAAAAATATTTGAACACGGAATTTGAATATGATGATGAGGTTGAATTTTGCATTTTACATTGGTGGGCCAAGAGGGCGAGTTCTTATCCTATTGTTTCTAGGATAGCAAGAGAAATATTTGCTTCTCCCGCATCAACGGTTTCGGTTGAGCACGCTTTTAGCATTGGTGGAAATATTGCGGATCCGCAACGTGCAAATTTAACTGTTGAAAATTTAGAAAATCAAAATTTGTTGAATGATTGGGTCAAAGCGGAGAAAAGAGATCAAGAGCCAAAGTTTTCCTCATCCGATGAAGATTTCTTTGATTCAACATCGGGAAGTGACGAGAACAATGACACAATCCCAATGGCCCAAATGTAAGTTGATGTAATTTATATAGTTTAATTTGTATAATTTAATTTGTTGCTTTGTTTTATTTTATATATTAGGTTTTTTTTGTTTAGATTAGATTGTTATAATTTAGATAAATATTGTAAAATACTAAGAACGAGGTTAAGGCTCCTTATGTCCTCCCTTACTTATAAAAGGGCAAGGTTGGTTGTCCCCCTCATTGTAACATTTTAACAATTATTAATAAAATTTAAGAGTACCGTCCCTTTTTCTTTTATAAAATATGTTAAAATAATTTGTTTATTATTCATCTTCATCCAAATTTGTTAGAATCTTAACGGTTTTGATGGCTTAAAAGAGAAGAAAAGGAAAAGGAAGTGACCAAAGTGCACCGACCAAACTTTGGGGTTCTTGGAATTTGGCATGGGCGGTCGCCCACATCTCTATCGCGGTCGCCCATGTGTGCAGAGAGTTAAACATTGCTTGAATTTGGATATGGGCGGTCGCCCACCTCTCTATTGGGCGGTCGCCCATGTGTGCAGAGAGTTACACATTGCTTGAATTTGGATATGGGCGGTCGCCCACCTCTCATGGGCGGTCGCCCACTGGGCAGTTTTCAAAAAAAAAAAAAAAAAAAAGGCCAAAAAGGAACCGGGAAACCGTGGAACCGGAACCGGAACCGGCATCAAGGAACCGGAACCGGGAACCGGATTTAGGCGGTTCCGTCCCGGTTCCTCCCTACCTAACCAGGAACGGGCGGCTGGTTCAAAGGCCGGAGCAGGAAAGCAGGTAGGATACCATGTCTAGTTTTATTATTAAACCACCTGTAAACCTGTCAAACCTATTTTAAACAAATCCCAACAACAAACAAACTACAAACAAACTACAAACAAAGGGAAAAAGGGTAATGGGAAAGGGATAAACCTGTCAAACTTGTTTTAAACAAATCCCATTATAAAAGAAACACAAACAAACTACAAACAAAGGGAAAAGGGGTAATGGGAAAGGGATAAGGGGTAATGGGAAAGGGAAAAGGGGAAGGGAAAAGGGGAAGGGAAAAGGGGAAGGGGAAAGGGGAAAAGGAAATTGTTTCGTTTGGAGAAAAGGGAAGGGAAAGGGAAACAAAATATATTTGTTTACATTACATGCCAGCCAAATAAAATGAATGTCAATCAACCACGACCCCGACCACGAGCACTGCTGCTACCGCTACCGCTACCACCGCCACTACCATCGCCACTTCGCCTAAGGTATTGACCAACTGATTCATCAGAAGCGTTACCGCTATTACGTGGCTGTGGCTGTGGCTGTGGCTGTGATTGCAAATTCATGGTAGCCAAGTATTGTTGCATGCGCTGCTCAAGCTGTTGATCCACTAGCCTGACTGGCCGAAACCTCGGGTCTCGCATCCGGGTCCGGCACATACGGGCCTCCACCTGCGCCTCCACCCGCGCATCCACCGGGCCTCGCACTGCTCGATCAGCTCCACTCGCCTCTCAACCTCTCTGTTGACCCGATCATCAAACGCTTCTTTATCCACATGATGACTACCGCCGGAGGAAGAAGATGAAAAGTATTGCGTAGTAAGGCTGCGGAATGGCATGTTAAAATACCCCGCACCATGTCCTCCGAATCCAGGCAAGCGGTCTCCCTTTGGTTGCTTGTCTCGGAGGACAATGGCCACCCAAAGCTTTTCACGAAAGGCGGGCCGCTCGGTGCTCTCAGGAGCCAAACTTCCTTCTTGATAGCCTCCTCACGAGCCCGCCTATCATACTCTTCTGAAAAAATACAGTATACACTATGGTAGAAAATAATATTTATTTAACTAAATAATTTATAATTTACTAATAGATAATATATAATTTAGTAATAGAAAATACTATTAACACTTACATAAAGGGTCTGATAATAAGGGTTGACCCATTGTGGCCCTGAGCCATCAGCAGCCTCCGTAGTATGTGTAGCCAGAAATACGGCGGCACCATCGACCTCATCATCTCCGTGTTTCAAACGCTTAACATATAAAAAAATTAAAACTTTAAAAAGCCTATCAAATAATAACAATATATGAATCAAATAGAGTATTGCTTAATTTACAAACGGATAATAAATGAAGTTTACCATTCTCGACCAACTCTCACGAAGTTAATTGATCCTCCAAGGTGCACACTCCCGCCCCTCTTGTGAGTTCCTATTCTTCTTTGCAATTTCCTGAACTTTTTTGAAATTTCCTCACTGTTCCAATAGGCTTCCCATTGCTCCCATGCACTAGCGGAGAAATTAGCCGGAGGCAAACCATCATTCAACCACTTTCTTTTCATGTCGTACACTTTCCCAGCTGCATCGCTTAGCAACCAATTTCTTGAAAGCCGCCTCGATTTGAACGTCGGTACACCCGGGGCATGAATATATGTGCTACAAAAATAGTAAAAGTAGTTAAATACACAAGGGAATAATCTACAAACTTTACAAAGGAAAGAGAATTAAGTAATTTTACTCCGAAACCGGCTATACCAGATAGCATACACCTCTTTTTGATATTGACTTCGTGGTGGGATAAAATTCCTCAAAAATTATACTCCATTGAATAAATCCCCGAACCATCTAGCGGGATCTTGGCAACCACCATGTATAAACCTATAAGATATTAATTGAAAAACAATATATCAATATTATACAAATAAAAAGACAATAATAAAATGTAAACATTATATATATGACATTTACAATTAAATAATACTTACGCCGGGAGAGATAGATATTTCCATTTTTCCATCCTCATTAATAATTGCGTCCAAAGTGAACCCGTCCGATGGTTCACTAACCGGAACACTAGAGCTTACATTACCTTGATCGCTCACATTACCTTGTTGCTCAAATCATCATCACTACGTCATGAACCGCACGTAGAGCCCTCCCTCCAGCCTCCTTGGAGAAACAAGACGCATGGACAAAACCCGCAACCTTGCCTCTCTTTGAACGATTGCCACCTCGACCCGACATATCTAAACTAGTATATTATATATACAAATAAAAACAATATATCAATATATATATAAATAAAAAGACACTTCATTTAGGTTTATTGATATAAAAGACGAACCCTAATTCACACCGCTTCGCAACATCGTAATTTTCAACACAAATTGGTCTCGATAGCTCTGGTTTAGGTGGATGTGAATAATTTTAAATATCAATATTTAATTCTTTGTTGTTAAGTATATCATTCTCTAGGGTGAAAGGACAATTCATGTCCATTAGGTTTAGAATTGGGGTCGGCTTCTATCCCATCCCGAAATACACGTATGAATTGCAAATATCACTCTGTCTACTTGCTTTATAATCGAAAATCAAGCAATTTTAATAGACAATAATGATATTTACAAATCATATAATCGTGCATAATTTTTATTCATTACCATAACATGCATAATTTTGATCAATAAACAAGATGAGAGTCGTTATCATTCACAACAATCAAAACCCTATCTCACTTAGACCAAGAAAGACAGCAAACAAGTTCTCGATCGTTTGAGCAAAGGATTTTCGTTTAATATAGGTTTTTCAGGTTTCGTCCTCCTCTCTAAGGATCTCAAACATCACCATGTTCTTGTGAGTGCCTGCTTTACTCTTCACGGTGGTATACGGTCACAAGTAAAAACAAGGTAACATTTATAACACCGGTGAAGAGAAAACAGAGCTTCCTCCACTTTTTCAATCTCCACCTTCCATTTACCCAAGATCTCGATTGCGGAATCTTCCCATGAGCTTGAAAGTGGCGGTGTTGCCCTCAATCTCACGGCTGCTTTGCATGTTTTGCGAAGCAACCATGAGATTGAGAGCAACACCGCCAGCTTTCATGCTCATGAGGAAGATTCTGCAATCAGGATCTTGGGTAAATGGAAGGTGGAGATTAAAAAAATTGGAGAAAAGTTCTGTTTTCTCTTCACTGGTGTTATACTGTTACCTTGTTTTTACTTGTGACCGTATACCACCAGTAAGAGAAAACAGACACTGACAAGAACATGGCTGTGATGTTTCAGATCGTTAGAGAGAAGAGGACAGTGAAACTGGAAAAACTCTTATTAAACATAAAATTCTTTGCTCAAACTGACAAGAACTTATTTGCTCTATCTTTCTTGATCAAAGATGGACGAATTTTGATAGCTGTGTGTGAGAAAGGCTCTCATCTTATTTATATATATACATATATGTATATTTTTATTTTTATTTTTATTTTTTATTTTTTATATTTATTTTTTTTTATTTTTATTATTATTATTATTATTATTTTATTATTATTATTATTATTATTTTATTATTATTTATTTTATTTATTTATTTATTTTGTTTTTGTTTTTTGTTTTTTGTTTTTTTTTATTTTTTATTTTATTTATTATTATTATATTTTTTATTATTATTATTTATTATTATTATTATTATTTTATTATTATTTATTTTACTTTTTATTTATTTTGTTTTTTTATACCTGCTCATTCCCTTTGTACCAATTTTTTTCTATTTTTTCTTTTAGTCCCTTTGTACCAAAATAAACATTGTTATTTTCATTTTAATTCTTTTCAAAATAAATATTTTATTTTAGAAAAATTAAATGATTTAGTGCAATTTTTCCTGTACAAGCAAAGCAATGTACAAATTATAAAACATTTTTTTATAAAAACGTTAACTATTTAAATGCGACATTTGTTTTGTAACAGGGCAATATTTATCAGTAATATTTTTCTTTTTTATATAATCATCATTTAAAATTTGTTAATTCAAACATGACTTTTATTTTTTCAAATTAATCGTAATTTATGTTGGGATATAGAGTCCAAACTAACGACGAGGAGTATTGTTGGTACGAAAGATTAAGCAGTGAAAGTTTGAGTCGGAGCCAAAATACTCGAGGTAAAGGAAAAGGAAGTAGAATATATGGAGGAGCATTTTGGAAGCCATGCGAGCACATAGACTATGGAAGGCGCTATGCGACCATCCTATCCACGCATAACAGTCAAAATGTGCCATGTGCTATGAGCGTAACCCATTTGCGTGCATATGTGTTGTTTGGAATATTTTACTACATTCATCCTAAAATGAATAATCAGTTATTTTTTTCTCAAATTTGCTCTAAAGGACAAATTAAAACCAAAATTCCAACATTTAACCATTAATCTTCACTATTATAACAAAGGTACTATAACCAACAAGCATAAACCCTAATCTCACTACAGTTAAAATTCGAACCATCATCTTCAAACAATTTACATAAAAGACCTACAAATTACATCAACAACATAACCCTACTAGCAATGTAAATGTACCCAACAATGGGAGATTTGAAAAGCACACAAATCTGAACCCTTATTAGCTTCAACCTCATTTTTCCATCCTCTTAATATTTTTCAACAATTATACATACACAGTTACCAAATATACTTTCTTAATTTTTTTCAACAATTATTATACACAATTAAGTAATTTTTTTCAAAATTAGGCAAAGATTTGTAATCAATACTTGAGAGAGAGAAATCCAGTGAGAGAGAGAGAGAAAGAGAGAGAAAGAGAGCTTACCGGCGACGGAGACAACGACGGCGAATGGCGGGCTCGGCGGCAACGGCAAGACTAGGGCGACTGCGAGAGAGAGAGAGAGAGAAAGCGAGTGAGAGAGAGAAATCGAGTGAGAGAGAGAAAGGGATTGAGAGAGAGAAAGAGAGCTTACCGGCCGGCGACGAAGACGGCAACGGCGAACGGCTTCCACGGCGGAGACGGCGTCTGTTCGCGAATTACTGATGAGAGAGAGAGAGAGTGAGAGGGAGAAATCGAGTGAGAGAGAAATTAAGCGATTGAGAAGAAACTTACCGAAGACGGCGACGGCAACGGCGAGGCGCAGGGTTCCGTTCGCGAACTGAGAGAGAGAGGAGAGGGCGTAAAATGAAGGCGTAATTAAGAAATGGAATTTTTTCATTATATATAGGGCGTATTTACCGACGGACGTAGCCGTCGGTAATACCGACGGACACTGTCCGTCGGTAATACCAAGGAATTACCGACGGACATTTTTAAATTACCGACGGACTACACGAAATTTTAAAAAAAAAAATTTCCGGTAAAATGAAATTAATTTCCGTCGATATTCATTTGTTTTCCGTCGGTAATACCGACGGACTAGGTCCGTCGGTAAATGTCCGTCGGTAAATACACTGTTTCTAGTAGTGACTTCAATGCATAAAATATAGCCTATGCCCTAGTCATAGTGGCAAGAAAGTTGCGAGCATACTTTTTTGCACATCCCATAAGTTGGACTGCTCAGTACGTCTCCTTAATTGATCTATCGAGCTCACTGAGTTTGATATCAGATACCAACCTAGGAAGACACTCCTGACACGGCCTCTGGTCGATTTCATTGTTGAAACCACCATAATAGGTTATAACGACCCTACCTCCCGTAAGCGCAAAAAACCTGCGGGGGAAGAACCGACCATCAAGCTCCCATCCAACTGCTGGGTTTTATACACAGATGGTTCAGCCACTAAGGAAAGAACCGGAGTCAGAATCGTACTTGAAAGTCTTGATGGAGAGCACACCATCCAAGATATCATCAGGTTCAAGTTTTCGGCCTCCAACAATCAAGCTGAGTACGAGGCCCTGATATTTGGCATAGAGTTAGCATTCTTCTATAGAGCAACTAAAGTTGGGGCCTTCTGTGACTCCCAACTCGTAGCCAAACATATAAAGGGGGAGTATAACACTCAACATCCCACACTTACGAAATATAAAGACCTCGTCCTAGACATGGCGAAGAAGCTGAAATTCTTGGAAATAAGGAAAATAGGAAGGTGGGATAACAAAGTGGCATATGTTATATCTAAACTGTCAACTATCGACGTGGCAGATCCTGACTCTAACTCGCTCAAAGTCTTTGCTGAAACACCCGCCTACAAAAGACTGCAAGTAATGCTCATAGATGGGGAGGAGAGGTGTTGGATAGATAACTACATGGACTTTATTGAAAAAAACCAACTCCTAGAGGACAAAACACGTGCTAGAATTGTTAAGAAAAAATCAGTAAGGTTCACAGTGATGAACGAAACTCTCTACAAAAGATCATTCACAAAGCCCCTGCTGAGGTGAGTCTATACCAAAGAAATAGAAAATCTCTTGGCAGAAGTCACGAAGGCATTTATGGTGGTCACCCGGGGGCCAGAACCTTAGCTGACAAAATCATCATGATAGGTTACTATTGGCCAAACTTGAGAGATGATGCGCAAGCATACAGAAGAAAGTGTGACAAATGCCAAATATACTCTGACATTCCTAGACTTTTAGCAGTGGAGCAGACCCTCATAATACCTACGTGGCCATTTGACATGTGGGGAATCGACATCATCGAACCCTTCCCCCCCCCCCACTCGAGATAATTGCAAGTATATGATCGTGGCAGTCGACTACTTCTCCAAGTGGGTAGAAACAAAGGCCTTAGCCAAAATAACAGAGGAGAATGAAATCAACTTCATCCACGACTTCATTTGGTGTCGCTTTGGGTTTCCACACACCATCATTTCAGATCATGGTCTCCAATTCTCTAAGGCATTTACAACAAAACCTAACAGACTTGGAGTGTGACACATTAAGTCTGTAAGCAAAACTCAATGTAACGGACAAGCATAAGCAGCCAACAAGTTGGTGCTAACAGCCTTGACTAAGAACCTAGAAGGAAGTGATGGTAGATGGTTGGACGAAATTCCCTAAGGCTTATGGATAGTTCGCACAACCACCCGGGGGCCAACCGGGGAAACCCCATTCGCACTGACCTTCGGTTCTGAGGCCATGGCACCAGATGAGATGGCTATCCATACAACTAAAAATTCAAACTATGATGATCAATTCAACAATGTCAACAAGCTCCTAGACCTAGACCTAGTAGATGAAAGAATACTAGCTGCTCAGATGAGGATGGTGAACTATAAGCAAAGTACCAAAGTCTATCATGACAAAAGGGTCAACAAAAGAGTATTCTAAGTCGGAGATTGGGTACTTAAAAAAATTGAAGCTACATGAATAAAGGTTGAACAAAACAAGCTCTCCACAAACTGGGAAGGCCCCTACACCATCACTCAAGTTATCAGAGAAGGGAAATACCGAATGAAGACCCCAGATAGACAAGAGCTGAAACACCCGTGACATTTTGACATCTACGAAAGTATTATTAATTGTTTTTAGTCTGTTTTTTCATGTAATAGATTAGTACATGTTAGTCTTTTCCTTTATTTTCAAGTAAAATATGATTGCAGTTTAAAGTAATAAAGTTCCAGTTAATGAAATTCAGTTTTCTTCAAAAGGCACATGACTAGCACGGCAAGCTCTAAATGATGAGGAGACCCCTCCTAGTCGTCAAAAGGATAAATTCCCACAAATTTTGCATAGTACATATGACCGAACGACCTTACTCGGCAGAGAGAGGCAAAACAATCAAAAATTACCTAATACCTATATCGAATGACCCTCCTCGGCATAGAGAGGTAAGTCATCAAAAATTGCCCAATACCTATGACCGAATGACCTTCCTCGACACATAGAGGCAAAACAATCAGAAATTACCTAAGACCTATGTCAAATTACCCTCCTCGGCATAGAGAGGTAAGTCATCAAAAATTGACTAAAATCTATGATCGAACGACCTTCCTCGGCACATATAGGCAAAACAATCAGAAATTACCTAAAACCTATGTCGAATGATCCTACTCACCATAGAGAGGTAAGTCATCAAAAATTGCCTAATACATATTACCGAACGACCTTACTCGACATATAGAGGAAAAACAATTAAATATTTACCTAATACCTATGTCGAATAACCCTCCTCGGCATAGAGAAGTAAGCCATTTAAAATTATCTAATATATGTGGCCGAGCAACCTTCCTCGACATAGGGAGATAAAATCAAAAGTAACCTAAGTGTCATGCCAGGGAATCTCCCTCGGCCTAATGATCGAACTTGCAAATTTACCATGTGTTTAAGATCGAATGAGCTTTCTCGATTTAAACAAATTCTACATAAACAACGAAAAGGACTTTCTCGACTGCTAAAGATAGTTTGCACTTGTACAAATATTCAACAAACAAACATTCAAACAATCAACACAGTTCAAATAAAGGCAGTTCATATCAAAGCAATAAAGTGAAACAAATAAGGATTGAAAAAAGGAATTTCATTTATATAAGAAGTGTATTACAAAATACCTATTCTATTACAACAAAAATAAAATAGGAGGATCCTAAACCCGATCACCATTAGTGAAGAGATTATCTTGGTTGACCTCGGCTTCTGGGATTGTGATCTGCTCGATTTAATCCTCCTCGGCCTCACCCTCCTCTCCATCTGAAGCCTTATCGTCTTGAATCATCTCGATTAGAGCATTGATGTATAGAGAGTCAACGGGGGGAGGAATCCAAGTTGGGCGGCCTTCCCTAGCGTCATGAGCAGCTATGACCTTTAAGGCATTCTCTGAATACAGCACCAAGGCATGGCCGGACTGAGCAAGTTCATCATAGGCATCTTAACAGATAAGATGAGCAAGCAAGCCTATGTCGGCCTTTAGCATTGGGTCCACTAGTGCTCTTCTGGCCAAATGAAGATAGCCATCAGAATAAATAGTGGCTGTGTTATCAGTCAAGGCCTGCTTGAAAGCCGAGCTAGCCTTGAACTAGGAGATCGCCCCAGCAATTTTTGAAGGCAAGTCAGCCTCCAATTGTTTGTAACGAGCATCTGCTTCCTCGGCTCTTCTTCCCAGCTCGGCTTGGAGCTCATCTATACTTGCCTCCCCGGCCTTATGAGCCTATTCAGCTTTATCTTGGGCTTCCTTGGCGATCTTCTCAGCTTCATCGGCCTTGGCCCTGGCCACCTTCTGTTCATCCACTTCAGCCCTCAAGGACTTCAGCAGCCCCCGGCTTTAGCCACATTAGCCTTATTCTTCTCGATCTGTCTGTAGAGCTTTTGCTCCAGATCGTCAGCAGCCTTGCTTTTGATGGCTTCATAAGCCGTGATAGTGACAAGATATACAGACAAAAAATCATCAGTAAAAAGATACAAGTAACACAAAAACTATTAAGGGAAAAAGAAAACTACGAGGAGGTTTACCTCGCTGAGAATAAGGCCCTTTCTGTTGGCTAAGTGATCCTTGCTCGGCCGGGAGTCAATAAGAACGTCGAGCAGATCCTCATCCATTCCTGGCCAACACATCTAGCCCCTTGATGGTAATAGACAACTCCTTGGCAACCACCTCGGCCTCAGCATAAGTTTTTACATGCCGGGCATTTATCTTTTTAGAGGAAGAAGCAACAACAAATCTATTCGGGGAAGGCTCCTCGAGAATGGCTTCAGTACTTGGCCTTTTTTATCGGGGGTTCTTTGGACGGCCTTCGTCTCCTCGGCACCAGCTAGGCCGACCTGCCTTTGGGCCTCCTCGGTTTCAAGGGTTAGAGTGCGGGAGCTATGTCCCTCTTCGACCTGGGCATCTTGCCCATCGTTTCCTTACTAGGTGGAGGCAGCAGCACCCCCACCGGCTTCAAAGGCAATGCCCCGGCGTCCTTGTTGGACAAAATTCACTGACGTTGGACGGCGTCTTCCCGTCTCTTGTTTTGAGCCGAGGAATGTGACGTCCCCCTCCTCAACTTCATTAGTGCCTGGGGAATTTTTTCCGACATCTTTTTCTCTTGATCGCCTATCATATCTATAAAGACGAGAAAGAACAAATTAATAAAATGACAAGGAAGAACAAAAACAAAACAAAAATCACACAACCTTGGAAGATGGGAAAGAAATAAATTTACAGTCGACGACACCATCCTCGGCAAGACATCTATCTTTATATAACTTGTAGACATCACATTCATCATGGAATACTAGACCGGGGTGCACCCTTCAGTCGGGAAATTTGTTACCCCTAACGACGGGGACGAGGGGAATCATTTCATCCAAAGGTCCAGGCATGATGCCTGCCACTACGTAGTATCTATGGTCGGTTTCCAAGGTCGACCAACAAAGGATGCCCACCTCGGCAAACTGCCTTAGTCTCTCATTCAACTACCCACTCCACTCGGGCCTCCACACCTGCTCGGGTACACATGGGTACTTCGTGGGAGAAGCAAACTCCCAGCCTTGTCGGCTTTCCACTATAATGACATGGTTATTCCACCCGGAGACCTTGCTCGACATAGGGTAGATAAGTTTTGATTGGTTTGAATCACTCCTTATCACCACAAACGTTGTATCCTCCTTATAACTTACAGTGTAGAAATGATGAAACGCAGACTGACAAGGCTCAAAGCCTAAGCTACGACAAAGACCAATGAAGTCGGCAAGGAACCTCACGGCGTTGGAACCTAGTATAGCCGGGACGGCTTGCATATCCTCCAAGAATTCACAGATAAAGGGGTCTAAGTTAAGACGAAGGCCCAGTTGGAAATGCTTATAAAAGAAATGGACATAGTTCAGATAATAGTAAAAGTCAGTCAAGGCTTTCTCGTTCTTGAATGGGACATCGAGGAAGTAACTAAGTCGGTATTCCTCCCTCGACACCCCATACCTAGAATGGAGTTCCTCTATCATCATGGGTTCCTCGAATCTAATAGGTTTGGGCCTAGGGGTATAAATCCTACCTCGACCAGATCTACCCCGACCACAACCTCGGCCTCCAGATTGGGCTTCCTCGATAAATGCATCTACAAACCTTCTCGAAGTCGATGGACCAGTAGGATGAGGAGCAACACTTCCTCTTCCCGTCATGGCTGCACAAATAAAAGAACAAAGGGTCAAAATATGACCAAGGCAGACTTAAAGACGAGGACGAGGAAGCATCCCTCCTCGCCCTACCGATTAAAACCCAGGAGGGATCTTTACCAAACAACGGAGGTCACTCCAAATGGTCAGACTTCAAGTAGTAGAGATTGATATGGTCAAGAATATCAGTTCAACCATGGAACAACATAACGTTTGGGGATTCAACATTTAATCTATCAATCCTAAACCGACTTGGGTAGTGTACATCGGTTCTAGGAGACAGTACCTCGTCAGAATCTCCCCTATCTCGTTCAAACTCAACATCATCCACTGCCCATCAATTCTTTGATAAATCCTAAGGTTTTGGGTGTGGTAACAATACAAGGCATTGGGATTACATCTCCACGTTCTTGCCATTTCTAAAGATGAGGAAGACACAAGATTGTTTAAGAAAAAGCTTCAACCAAAAACAACAATGGCGGTTCAGGAACACGCCAAGAACAGGAGTACCAAAACCCAAAAATTGAAGTAAAAAGGCAAAAAATAGAACGGGGATGAAGAAATTATACCTTAACCCGAAAGCTTGATGAAGAAAACACGAACAAATCGAGCACAAATGAACGGAATTAACCAAGAAATCAAGAACACAGATTTGCGGTTTAAAGCTATATAATCCTCTCTCAAATGCAAAGGTTGATAAAAGAGTAGAAAATGAGTGGATATTTGTTTATATACCCGGATCTAAACGGGTATTGGTCAAAAATTGGGTAAAGGCGCCGTCTCCTCCCTCACCATAAATGGTCTAGAGGATTACCGAGACGAATGTCAGACCTCGATATCCACGCTCATCATTGTTGTATTAACCGGTGGATAATGAAACGCCTCATGAATTCGTGAAAATCCGTTTGTATTCGTTTAATCCGAGGTATAGTGACACTTCCTCATCGGCATAGCCGAGCTAGGAAGTTGGGGGCCACTGAACGGTATAAACCGAGTTACGAACGTGGACCGGGCCGAGCAAAGCCCAATGGATTGGGCCAAACAAGTCTTAAATACGACAAAGGGAGTGGGCATTCGCTACCTTTGCTCGTCATGCTTTCTCGTCATTCACACTATGTCGATCTAGACATAGCAGAGCGAATAATGGCCAAGGCATATCAAATATACATGCCGACGAGGCACAACTCTCATATGCCGAGCAAGGCACCCAGAAAGGCCGACCTATGCCTCATCCAGAGATGAGGAGATCTTCCTCGGTCGCCATTCAAGACAAGGAAATGGGCTTCCCCATCCTTATTTCTCTCTTTCTCGGCGTAAATTTAGGCCGACCAAGCAACATATGCCGAGTAACCCGCCTACAAGGCACACGTGCAGATTACTATTATATAATTCTACTCAAATAAGGACTGTGAACAGTTATAATTCCATTAGAATTATAACCACCTCTCATACACTTTCTCATTCAACAAGGACTCTAGTATGCTATGCCTATATACAAGCCATAATTCACATTATTTTCGTAACACATCTTTTGACTATAAACTTTTGTCAATTGATTTTTCTCTTTAAACATAAATAATTACTCTCACGCCGTAGGACATTCTCCGGTGAAGCCCCGACTTAGTTTACGTTTTTGTTCTTATTTTTTAGGCTATTCAATTATGAAGGATATAAACTGTCGCTGAATTTGGAATGATACGAATGTTTTTGGCATCATCAACTATGATTAATGTTTTTAATAGCTAGGTTTAAAGCAAATAAAACATGATTAATTGATTTGTCAATTAATGCATTTTTTTTGAACCACAATGCAATATTTTTTACGGACGAAGGAAGTACCTATGGAAAATACAAAATTGAGTAATTTCGTAAAGGAAGAGTTTTCTAAATGATTCATCATTTAATACAAAGCTATAGTGATTATTAGGGCCAATTAAACTCTTAATTTGAAATTCTTTAAGAAATTAAAAAATTAAGTATATTTGATAAGGTAAATTGTAATTACTTAATTAATTAAGATTGTCTTAAAAAAAGCTATTAATTTTAAATTGGAAATGAGTAGCTTAAGCAATTAAGAGGGAGAAAGAAAGAGTTAAAAATGGAATGAGTTCAAATCCATCTATCAACTATTTTATTTATATATTAAATGATATTTTTTTTTGTTGAAATATTTTAACTTTTCATATAAATTATATTTGATCTAGTATTAAAATGTAATTTTATTTATATTAAACTATTGATATTAATAATATTTTAATAGAGTATCATAATTAATTATTTTTTTCATTTTTTGTCAAAGTTTAGACAAATTTATCAAAATAATTAACAAGATAAATTTTATTATGGGTAAAAGAAAGTACTAATAAAAAATATTTAAACATTATAAAATTATAAAATATAATTTAATTATAATAATAGTGACGTATATGTTGAAGGCTTTATATTATTATATACTGTACTCATCAAGATTATTCAAATAATTTTTTGAATGTTAAGTTCAAACTTTAAATAAATTCAGATATAAGTGGTTTGTTATTATCAAACAAACTGAACTCTTAAAATTCAGCAACTTTATAATTTTAGCTTTATATTTTTCAGTTCTACATTTTCAGAGCTTAATTTTCAATTTTACCAAACATGCCCTTAGTCTTATGTAATACCAGTGTTTTAAAAGATCCCGTCTAAGGGCGCCTAGGTCCCGCCAAGGCGCTAGTGAAATTACCCGGGATTTCGCGCGGGCGCGAAACGCGCTTGTCTTTCGCGGAGGGTTGGTGTCTGAGACCTCGCTTCAGGGGAAGGAAAAATGAGGAATCGCCACGCGGTTTTTGTATTTTGAGCCCAAACGTTGAGAAACGGCTATTGAAAATGGTGTCGTTTTTTATTGGTAGCAAAAACTTAGGAAAAAGCTTTGAAAATGGGGGTCATTTTTATTGGCAGCAAAAACGAGTAAAAAGCTTTTTGTACCGTAGATTGTTAGGTTCTGGGGTCACGTTACGTCTGGGTAGAGTATTACGAGATCGCCCGAAATGCCTCGCATGACGAGTCTTTCTACCTTTCTCGAAAACGTGTGTGTGTGTGTGTGTGTCTTTTTTGAAATGGGGGCTTGAATGACAAGCTTAATCTTGGTTTGAATGACAAACGTTGATTAGGTGACTTTGTTTGAAAAGACGAGCGTTTGAATGACAATAGTCGGTTTTGAGACGGAAATGAGCGTTTGCGTGGCAAACGTCGATTTTGAGTTTGAAATGAGCGTTTGCATGGCAAACGTCGACTTTGAGTTGAAATGAGCGTTTGGGCAAACGTCGATTTTGAGTTGAAAAGGAGTTCGAAGGTCGAACTCCGCTTTTTGAACCGTAAGAATATCATTGTTAACGATTTTTACGGGAAAAATGCGTATTAAATGATTTTGAGTGTCAAATGGCGGCTTTTAGTTTGAAGATGAGCGTTTGGAGGCCAAACGTCATGTCGCGCGTTTTGAAAGAGAGCTCGACGGACGAACTCCGGTTTTGAACCGGGCATTACATTGTTAACGATTTTTACGGGAAAATGCGTTTAAATGATATGCAATCAACGAATCGGGTTGCGACTGACTTTGAAAAGTAAATACTATCACGATCCAAACGGGTCGGACTTGTAAATGACAATATTTAAAGCAAAGTCAACGGAATCAAACGATCCTAATCGTAAATGACGATCAACGAGGCCAATCGGCTCGGATTTGTAAATGACGATCAACGAGGCCAAACGGCTCGGAATTGTAAATGACGATCAACGAGTCAAACGACTAGGAATTGGTGAATGACAGAAATTAAATGACAATCAACGGATCGATCGATCCCAATTGGTAAATGACATAAAAGTAAACGGAACTGGGGTCGGAACGCCGTTTTAACTCGTGATTACTTCTCTTACTAAAGAGAAGAGGATCGAGGGGCCAAAACGTATCGGACCCCGTTAGACTGAGGCGTCTACATTTCGATAACGACGTTCGAAACGGCTAGAAGCGACCGGCGCGTAAACCGAGACGGAACGAGAGAATTAGAGAGAGGGAGTTATACCTATGGCTAGTGTGGCTCGAACTCCTTCAAGGCTCTAAGGTGTGTACGAACACGCAAAGTAGTTCGAAAGGTTGTTTCGAAGTAGTAAGGGGCATATTTGATCAAAATATAAAGGTTTCACGCGAATCGAGATAGGACGGAAGCTCGGAAGGGGTGTAAACCAGCTTTGGGGCCGTGAGGATGGTGAAATTTTGGTGTAAAACTTCCTCTCAGGTTTCGAATGTACCATTTCTATTTATAGGTGAAAAATGCAGTAGGAGTCCTGACGGACTTTGCCCGAATCCGTGGGGGTTTTGTGGTATTTTGAGAATTTGAAGGACTTGTCTGCAATTTAGAAAATGTGCATAGGAGTCCCACGGACTCTGGCTTGCAAATCAGGGGTATTTTGGTCTTTTGGCCTTGATTTGTGATTGAAGAGTGACTAGAGGGAGGTGGCATGGCCGCCACGTGCCCTCCGAGTCACCACCCATGTGGGAGTTCGCTCTCCGTCCCGCTTTGTCCGTTTTTTAAAAATAACAATCCGGAAAATGTCCGAAATGCCCCTGAAAAGTGCCCGAAAGTGCGTTTTTCCGTGAAAGACGTACTTTTACTTGTGATGACACGTGTTAAGTACGGTTCAACGTCGGGATGCACGGGGCAGTCCCGGGACGTCTCGTTGGCACGACAACGGGGAGTTTGACGAGTTCCGATTAACCTGGAGCGGGCCAGTTAACGGATTTTGGTTAACTTTCTGACGGATTTGACGATCCGTATTTGGGTACTTACAGTTAGCCCCTCAGCGACGTCACTTCCGAAGAAGGTAAGGTCGTTGAAAAAGATAAGGATCCAAATCGGGATGCCTTACATTAAAAGAGACCTGGGCGGTCAGCTGGCTGGACCCTTAGCGAAAAGGACTCCTACGTATCCCGAGCGGGAATCAAGCCGATCGTAGTTCGAAAGAGGGCAAGGGCCGCGCATGGGGACCTTGACCTGAGCGAGACATGTTAGGAGGCATCTAAACCTGAATGAGACCATTCGCGAGGTACCTGTACCTGAATGGAGACTGTTAGGAGGCGTCTGAACCTGGGACTTCTAAAACCTTCGAGGGCGTGTGGTGCCTCAAACCGGAGCTGCTGAACCATACGAGGGCGTGTGGTGCCTCAAACCGGAGTTGCGATGCTGACGAGGGCGCGCGGCGCTCAAACCTGAGCCGCGAGGATACATTTATCCCGTGACGTATATGCTGCTCGTGCCTCGTGCTAGGCTTATTGCTGTCGCTGCCATGTTTATCCCCGCCTGGGATGCAGCATTGTAGCTTACCTCACAAGTCGAATGAGGATCATTACAAGGGTTGTATTAAGCCGGCCGTTATTCCGAGGTAGGAACGATCGTGGGCTTACGATCGGCGGCCGGAAGACGAATGTTCACTTGGTCAAGTGAAAAGGTATTCGGCTTACGGAGGTATCAAGGTAAGGCGTTCGATATGGCCGAAGAGGGCTTATTGCCGCCGAAGCGGGTTTGAGACGAACTCACGCTCAAGGTCTCGAGGGTGAGATGGAGCGGTCTTTGCCTACGACCGGCGAAGGTCGGGATTGACTGTCACTTGAGATCGGACCGTGAAAAGGTCGCGATTGAGGATTTGAGGAATCTGGACGAATGGAAAGGGCGATTGCTTGCAGGACAGCGCGATCGTGCCTTGGATCGCACATTGAAAGGTTCGCGATTAAGGATTGAGATCGTAACTGAAAGCGTCGACATGATTGAAATTGGACCGAAAAGGCTCGCGATTGAGGATTGAGATCGGACCGTGAAAGGTCGCGATTGAGGATTGAAATCGGACCTGAAAGGTCGCTGATTCAGACTGATTGGAGATCGGACCGTGAAAGGTCGCGATTGAGATTGAACTGACCATGAAAGGTCGCGAGTTAAGGATCGAACCTGACCGCAAAGGTCGCCGACATGATTTGAGATCTTAATCGCGAAAGGTCGCTATTATGATTTGAAATCGGACCGAAAGGTCAAAGCGATTGAGAATTGGAATCGACCGTGAAAGGTCGCGACAGCAGATCAAACGACCGCGAAAGGTCGCGATCAGGATTGTGAACCTGGACCTTGAAAGGTCGCGATTGAGATTGAAATCGGACCGTGAAAGGTCGCGATTGAGAATTGGAGATCGGACCGCAAAGGTCCGCGATTGGAGGGATTGAGATCGGACCGTGAAAGGTCGCGATCATTGATCGACCGATTTGGAATCGGACTAACGTGAAAGGTCGCAGATTGAGGATTGAAATTCTGGACTCGTGAAAGGTCGCGATTATGACTTGGAATCGGACCGCAAAGGTCGCGGAAGGGACAGTGATTGAAATCGACCGTGAAAGGTCGCGATTAAGGATTTAAATCGACCGTGATGGGTGGAAAACCATTAGAGAATTTTAAATTCGCAACCGTGAGATGAGCGTATAGTGAAAACTAATCTAGAATTTATCCTCGGGGACGGTCGCGATTAGAGAATGTCTAACCTGTGGAAATTTTATACTTTATGGGGGCCAAAAGAGGTAAAATTGAACCGCATAAAGCCGAGGGGCCAAAGTGGCAAAAAATTTTCCCGGTCGCAAGAAGAGTCCGACCGACTTTTACCGGGAATTTGACCATGTGGCCTATTACAGGTCGCCGAGGCCGAGAAGGAAGAGTGTCGCGATTTTCTTCCATTGAATTTCCGGACTATGAAAGGAGAGAGAGAGGAGGAGAGAATTTCCAACCCAAAACCTGCAAGGTTTGGTTTCGCGTATTTTGTGAAGGAAAATCCGTTATGGAAGGTGATTTGGGACTACCTGGCTCGCCACAAGATTGAAATCGGACCGATGACGAAAAAGAACTCGATTGGTTCTGACCATTCGAACCGTGGAAGGTCATCCATCAATCCGGATAGCTGGAGTTTTATCCGGCGAGGGATAGACCATTACAACTCCAAGGCCCTGGAGATCAAGAGACAAGTAGTTTCCTACAAATTTCCATTAATTTTGGTCGGGGAATGTATTCTTTAAATGTTAGAAATTGGTGTTAGAATGAACTTAGGGATTTTGGTGCCCGAATTGGGGCTTTTGACTTTGGGGGCCATGAATTGTTGTCGAAATTGACCAGATGTAGTTCAATCTGACACTATGGGTGGATGACATAAAAATTTTGGCTGCAAAAATTCCATGTCTAGATGCATTTTCCAAAAATTAAAGTAGCTTTAATTCTAGGACGGAGTAAATTTTTCGAAATGTTCAAAGAGATTTGAAAGTTCCAGTTTCAACGGAGTTTTCTAAAGATTTTAAAGTTCCGATTCGACGGAGTTTTCGAAAGATTTTGAAAGTCTGATTCCAACGGAGTTTTCAAATGTTTTGGAAGTTTTGACACTGAAGTTTGTGAATGATTTTGAAAGTTCCGGATCTCTGGAGTTTTCGAAATGATGGGAATATACGTAGGGAAATGAATGAGAACTCGTGATCTCACGCATCTGCAAGCTGGCTGCCGGGCATTGGCATGCATTCTGCTAACGTTGCTTCTCGTGGCTCGTTTGTCCCAGGGACAAAGGATCATATCACAACCACAAGGATGGGATCAAGAGTCTGGGGTGCTTTTTGAGGCAAATACAGGCGTGCATTGTGGGATATTATCCCGAACGTGGCTGTCGAAATTTGTTTAGGGAGAACTTAGGATTTTGGAGCCGCGATCAGCCGGCGCTTGACTCCGGGTTGCAGGGTTCATCAAACAGTGCTGTGTCGCGATAAACCGATACGTAGGGCCAGGTCTACGTATGCTGCTTCACTGAGCGA